>CM061133.1:160365319-160683342 GCA_030789695.1 Scilla litardierei
CGAGGCTGAGAACGGCGAGGTGCGGCGTCCTCCGGCGGTCGGGGAAGAGAGGGAACGGCCGGCGTGGGTTTCGAATGAAGAAGGCGAGAGGGTGAGAGATTTGCTCGGGCTTTTCTTTGTTTGTGGCGGCGGCTGTTAAAGTCTGCCCTAGGATACAACACATTTGGGTAGGGTTTAGATTGGGTTTTAATAATAATAAATTTGATATGTAGGAATAGGATATGGGTAAAATGTGTTAGGGGGTAAGAGATAGTAGGTGTACAATTTGGGGGAAGTCTAGGGGACAATAGAGGGGAAGATTTTGGAAAGATACGCATGTTAACATTTGGGAAAATAATCAGATTTGACCATCAATTTGAAATTTGAATTTGATTAGGGCAAATCAACGGCCGAGATTAATCCGGGTGATATCTTTCGCCTCGGGCGTCAGAAAAATAATCCGAAAATACAGGGGCGACCGTGGAGACGAGATACACAGATCTACGGAGCTTGATCGTGTGCTACACCTACCAAAAATTAACGTAAAATTGGAAACGGCGTTTTGAGACAAATGACTAAAACGCCCCTATCACTCCAAGTCGTTTTGCGAGAAAACGAGCCGTGAAATGACGTTCCCAAAAATTACTATAAAATTCTACACTCACATACGGTCACAACGGCATATCACATCGCATATGTCGGAAACCAGAAATAGCCAAATAAAATACGTGCACGATAAAACACGTGCACGTAGAAAATCCATAAGGTCGGAAAGCGACCGTTACACATGCACTTTGATGGTTTCCACCGGCGTCCTATACTACTGATTGATGACTACGACAATAGCGTCAATGAGAGCCACCAAATCACAAATCAAAGCTCTATCCACGATAGTGGCATGAGTAGAGATTGAGAATAGTTGTTGATCGTAATGCATGGATCGCGTGTGAGGCTATCCGCAACGGTGGGGCTAAATATGGGATACATTAAACGAGTGGCACAATGACAGTTGATCATGAGTTTTACATCTTAGATGCGACAATCTCTCCCTAATAAAGCTAATGCAACATAGGAATTCTAATTTAGCATTGAGATCTGATGATCATAGTGGTGACTCTTATTGCCCTATTCTTTTATATCGTCGATAATCCTATTTAAGAGATAAACACGATAACCTTTTTGAATACATCAACTGGCACTTTCCTGAGATTAAGAACAAAACCCAAGACTATATAAGCATCTTCCTCCCTGTGGGTTCGACATTTTACAATATTACAAAGCATTGACACCGTGCACTTGCTATAGTTTTTGGGTTTAAATCCAGATCGACCATCATTAAATACAGTCTAACAGACATATACCAGATGACTGAAGAAGACTTTCTAGTCGTCTAGTCCACTGTTCAGGAATCTAGCGCACATACATCTTCTGATTAAATAGACAGTGGGCAACACTTGGTTATTGTAAAGGTTGGTCTGACTTCCCAGGCATCTGATGCTCATCATCTAGAATTCTAGTCAACTATTCAGACGTTTGGTAATACAACTTCAGACGCCTAGTTACGACTGACCACATAAATGAGCTACTGGAAATATTTGAACGAATTTTCCAGGCGTCTGATGTATATCATCCAAACGTCTGTTTTCTGCCAGTCATAAGAGGCCGAGTTACTGGAGTTTCGGCTTGAATTAATCAGATGTCTGGAGTTCATCATCCAGGCGTCTGATGAACTATTCAGACGTCTGGAATTAGAACTTCAGGCGTCTATTTGTAACGGTCGCTTTTCGACCATGTGTATTTCAGCGTGTACGTTATTTTCGTACGCGTATTTATTTTGACCTCTTCTTATAAACCGAACGTGCAAACACTACTAAAAAAACGTTTGCATACCGCTTTTTTAACTAGGATGGCGCTTTTAAGCGCATCCTAGCTACCGCTATGGTAGCTTGGATAGCACTTTTTTAAGTGCTATCTAAGTGGTTTACTAAGATAGCGCTTTACTACCTTAGCGCTTTTGGAAGCGCTATTCAAGATTACTCGAGAAATTTTGATTTTTATCTTGCATAGCACTTTCTAAGCGCTATAACAGGTACCACTAAGATAGCGCCAAATAAGCGCTATTGTATATTTTCATAACATAGCGCTATCTAAAGCGCTATTGTAGTAAATTACTTCGATAACACCGGAATTTTTTTCTCAGAACCATTAAGGCCCCCACTGCCTACTCTTTTCTTTTAGCGCAAAATATTTTCTGATAGATTAATATTGATAATGTATCATCCATCACATTCACGACCGAACACATTAAAACCCAAGAAAAAAATCCATGCAGGCTCAACAAACACACCTCACCCATAAAATAGTCAATCGACAAGAGCAGTCAGCATAAAAAAGATTCACAAAATACAACATATTGCCATGGACATTAGGAAACTCATACGAATACCATAATTCAAGCACGAAGTAGCAGCATAAGCCATTATCCTAAACACATTGTCACCACAAGCATACGCTTAGTAGTATCTGATGCAGACACCACCACGAATAGCAGACTGCCAAAGCGCAACGATTCCACTCTCCAGCCACACCTGCCGGCACACCATTACATTCAACAGTTAAAACCAGCAAATTCGGCCTAGTTGATTGGCCTTGGGGTGACCATGAAGCAAAACGGCATAAAGATTAAAGATAAATTAACAGTGTGTTGAACCATTGACTTTTTAGAAGGCACAACAACAATATCAGTTTTTGTACTCCTAACATCAGACAATGCAGTAGCATGTGGATACCTCATGCTCCTTCTCCTTGATGGATCAGAAATTAGTTCTTCTTTTACTGTAACATATCCTTCCTTTGCCATGTCTGATACTTTTGACTCCTTAATTTTCTGATACACTAAAGACACGGTGGGAGAAAATGATAAAAGGGTTGACTTAGATTTTCCAAACATGAGTCACTTTGTCCAGCTGATTCAGTGTCTAAACGTTGAGAATAATTAGCTCCCCCTATTTATTGCTTCCATTCTCTGCCTGATTGAGTAGATTTTGCAGCCTCTTTTCCAAGGCCAAAACCTTTTTTGACCTAGTAAGAACATATTAGAAAATAACATCTAGATCAGAATAAATTACAACAACTGATATCCCAAAGAAGAAATGTTAGACAACATAGTGATGGTGACAATATATCTCCGTATGCATCATAATAGTCCATAAAGCTGAAAAGCCCGTTATGTATCAAAGTGTTCATTTGAAGACTAATGCTTTCAACTAGCTGAGTTGGAGAAGGTCTTCTTCTGGAAACAAACAAGCTCTGAATATTGAATCCAACCCCAGGGATAAAAATGTGAAGTTTGACTACACAACACTACTTGAAGATTCAACAAAAACAAAAGCAGTACAAATCAAGGCTCAATTTTAAGAAAAAAGCAAATATATAACAGTTCATGCACGATATTTGCAGTTCATGCTTACAGAATTATTAGTCAATTCATACCTTTTGGGCATCTGAAATCCAAGTGCACCGAACCTAGGTATGGTATATAAAATAGGCAACTCATCATTTGTAGTTTGTAACGAAAAAAATTCCAAATTTCTAATGCGTACAGGAAAAAAAATTCCAGGTGTAGCGAATCTAGCGAAGCTCCAAACACGAGCGCCTTATAAATTGTAACGACATAATTCCATTACATAAAATGAGCATGTAAAATGATTAACCTCTAGATATCTTTAAACACAATCTTGAAGAAAATTTGAATGTGCCAAACATTGATATGCAGGTTGTAACCATAGCAATAAATGCTTTTGAAAGGCACACTAATAGAAGAAGGTAAAATGTCAAAATTGGGGGTGAAAAAGCTTGTATGGAATGTCAAGGGCCTCAAGGCTGTGACAAATAAAATGAAAGGCACATTACTCGGTCCCTGGTAGAGGAAATCAGCACTGTCGAAAAAGAGGAAGCTTCATGTCTCTAATGAAAAACTGCTAAAAAATTTCAGAAACAACAAATCTCTTTATTGAACCAAATTTGCCCTCTTCTGTAATGACATAGAGTTTCTCTTTCAAAATTGTAGAAACCTGAAATTTCGAAAATTAAAAAAATTTCAATAAACAAGAAATATTCCCTAAAAGCGATCTTTTTATTGAACCAAATTTTAAATATATTGAAAAAAGAGATAAAAATGAAAAGGTAAAATTTTCCAACTTATATGAGCTTTCACTTTTCAAAGAAAAAAACACTGGTTTTGAAAAGTTTGATAAGAATTTTTAACAAGATGAGTCATCAGAAAAATAGTATGTTGACAATAGTATTAATCTCGCTGATGATAATTGTTGCTCCAGAACCGTGAACATAATAGGGAGGAAACACATAGTAGGGATACTTTATTTAGCCCCTATCGTATTTTTGTAAATGATTTGAAGAGGAAACACAAAGGGAAGTCTTTTGCAGGGAACCAAAAGAGGAGTTTCCTGACATGTGACAGGAAGCAAGGAGACCATTCATGCAAGATGAAAGTGTTGTGTGGATTTTTTTAATTAAGTATTAATCTCTCTTTGACTTGTGTGTGGCATGTGCAGGTGAAGGCCAAGACCACGGGGACAGTTTTTGTACTGCCATATTATTCTTTCCTTGAACGAACGTACATCAAGGCTGACTGCAGACGAAGTGGCAGAACAATAGTGTTTTGCAGAAAATCACTAGAGAAGGCATAATGATCAACCTCATTAGAAAGCGCTTCAACACTTCATCTTTCCTTGAGGAATCGACTGTACAAGTATCCCGTCCAATTGACTTTAAAATTTTCCATTCTTTCTGGAGAATAATACTTGAGTGACACCCTATTAACAAACTGTAAAACATAAAAGTTACAAAACATAGTTAGACGAGATCAAATACTTCAAAAATATAAAGTAGTTCTACAACGTTTTACTTACGCGAATAGGAATGGTCGTATCACCAAAACTTAAAATATTCTCAATAAAGCAACAAACATAGTGACCACAATGAATGCCATCAGTCTGCTTTGGACACTATGAAAATAACGTCCAATTCAGTATATAAAATTTATTACAATAATATTTCGTATATAATAAATTTCAAAATTGTAAAGTAATTACCTGAATGTTAACCCACTTGAATCTATTGTATGCCACTCTACTGATATTGCCACTTCGGAGAGTTCGACAACATCTTATACCACTGTTTTTATAAATTAAACAATATTGTACACATGTATATATATAGATTTGTAATGAAAAAAACTTGAAGACATATTTACCTTTCAACAAAGTTTTTCAAATCCACACGTTGTGAAATCTTTTCATTTTGTGGATCCATGAAGTATATCGACTCTGTTTGGGTATTGATAGCAACCAATACCCAATGATGACTGCATAATGTTTTGAAAAAAATTATACAAATCACATATTTAATAAACATATAATTAATTAATGTTATATTGAACTCACCCAACATTTTGCGGTATCAATAATAGATGGTTCTATCATGCATACTTCAGGAGATATTCAGCCAAATGATTAGACGATGTTCCACTACCTACCATTGGCATAATATGGGACGACAAAAAAGAAAACTTGCCGGCCAACTTGGCATTTTCGGATAGATAAACATCACCCAAATACCTTTAAACAATACATAAGAAATGAGTTTTCTAAAACATTTATATCAAATTAGATGGACAACTTTTAATAATTTTATTACTTGATATAAAGGCAATTCTTGTGGCACTTAGCCATCCATCCTCCAAAACCTCCAAGATATTTTCATAAATAATAAGTTCATCCCAAGTCTCTACATCAAAATATGCTTTAATAGGAACTTCTATGTTGTTCATATTAGTTTGGGGTGCGAGACGTAAAAGGTGCAACACCATGGAATCATGAGGAGAATCTCCACTCTTGGGATAACCTACTTGCTTAGCACAAAATGTTGACTCCATAGTTTTCAAAGTAGGCTTATTAGAACCTGTATGAATTTTCTGGCTCCTCTTATCCATCTTCCTAAGAGGTGGATGCTACAAACAAATTTTAATATAAATAGAGTATTCATATAAAACATAAAACAAAGATACCAGTTAAATAGACTTTACCACTATTTTCAAAGACACCATTTTTTTGGCCATGAAATAAAATGTACAACCGCTTCTCCAACAGTCCTAACCTCGTCAGTTTGTTGAGGCACCCCTGAATGTCTCTCGGATTCCACCACCACCTTAAATTGTATCCTCGCGTAACCTTCTGGCAATGGAACACCATGAAGAATCTCCTTCGGGCCATTATGCAAAATACCTTGCCCGACATGTCTCCGGGGGTTCGCAACGTACAAATAACATGTAATAGGACCATAGCAATGAAAAATATATTAATGAATGTGACTTTAATGAATAAATAAATGGTCATTTTGTATAGTCTCTTAATATACCTTAGGAAGATCTGGATCTAGAACATCAAGGTCATCATCCGAATCCATGGCATCATCATTGAAATTATCCATGTGGCTAGAACCACAAGAAGTCGCCATAGGCTGATTGGTCTTCATCTCCTGGATTTCTTTCTCTAGTCTATTGAATTGCCTTCTTAACTTTGACAATTCAGAGAATTCAGGAACAAAAGATAAAGATCTTTTTGTGACACCAAATCCATATCCTCGTACACGGCCTGAATAAACGAGAGGAATAGCTCGATCCAGCAAGTCTTCAACTCCAATATCATTCAGCTCCTCTTCTCCCAACTCTTGTGTTATGCAAACCTAATAGAAACATTAGAGACTAATTACTAAATGCTAAATGATACTTCAATCCTTTGTTTCCTCATATGGTAAAATGATTTGTTAATTACCACTGGAAAAAGAAAAGAAGTGAAACTAATGTAGATCAACTTAACCCCAGAATTTAAGTGCACAAGTAACCATAACTCATTTATAATCAATCTTTGTCTTAGAATATTACCACATCCTCCAGAATTCACAAAGCAGTAGGATCATCAACCTGGTGCTCAGCATTCATCCTCGCTTTCTTCCAAGTATCTAAGCGAGTCACTACAGGATACACTTCCCCTTCACGTAATTTCTCTTCAATCTGTGAATTTCAAGGCCACAATTAGCAAGAACAAACAAACAAAACCATTCAAATCCATCAGCTTGGTTGATGATACAGCTTATTTTCACATTACGTACAATCTACTCTCTCAGACGCGCATAACCCACACATGCTTTCCTATATCGCGCCTCCATTGATTCCGCTCTCACTTTGTTTATTTTGATTGTTTCCTACAATTGAGTGTTGTCATTAGTTAGTTTAAATTGTAGTGTCCTCAAATTGAAAGTAATGAAATAACGTAAACGTTACCTTAAAATCTAGAGTCGATGAGTACGCCACGAAATCTTCCCAAAACGGAGACACAGAAGGCAAGTGTGAGTATATGAAAGGTGTCTTATCCGAGTAGTTACCCTGGATACCTTTAGCAAGATTCCTTAACCTCGTCATAAAGACTCTGTGCAGGTAGCCGGCACGACAAAGAATCAGTTTCTTGTGTGTTTTGTCCACCCCAGCAAATGTTTCCTATTCATGATGAAGCAATGATGAAATATGTAAGTAAAGGTCTTAGCTTTAAATGAAATGTAACCCATGTTCCTCCTCCATAACATAATAATCATACACATCATTGATGATGAAATATTTTCTTTAAATTAGCAAACAATCATCTCTTTCATCTTGATGTGAACAGATTTGTATTATCTAAATCAAATCCACAATACATATTCTTTGAAATGTGAATAGGGATATATACTGGACTAAAACATGTATAAAAGATATCTATCATTTTTTGGGGCATCCCATTGCGCATATATAGTCCCAATCTTTCTATAGATTATTTTTGTTTTTTATCTATTGCCACCATGAAGAAAACAAGATCATTCCCAACAGTAAAATACTTCCCCCTTAACCGAGTGGGTGATTTTTAAACAAACATATCACATGATAATCACCCATCTACATTGCAACGCATGTCTTAGATTCATGCTACTCAATGAGAACGAATCAAGGCTACAATTCTGGAGCTGCCCCTGGTAGCAACCCACATGAACATACACGCACACCAACTGTAGTGACTGGAGTCTCAGATTTGTTGGTGGACAACAAGAATCCAGGTACATTAATCATTACAGAAACAGATCAATTAAAATAACCTACCTCCTCTAATAAACAATTAGGTAGCTCAGATATCAATTCTAATTACTCCCCAGCTCACACCTACCCGAAGACAAAGGATTCTTCCTTCCCCTAGACTTTAGTCAACAAATTGGACCCCCTAATCTTGAAACATATGATTCCACTTGATTCTTTAATGCATCAGTATTTGCCATGAAACAGCTGAGAAACATTATTCAATAGAGTAGTAATACTGGCTGGGGGTAAATCCGGAAGTATGAACAACATTATTTCATTCATAAAACTACTGTAAGAAAAACAAACCCCTGCAGGGAACACATTATTGCATATGGTTCATGGGGCAATATAATTATGTTGCTGTTTGATAAGCCTTAACGCTGAAACAACTCAAGGTTTAAAAAAGAAAATAACCCGATCAAAGCATTATCGTACGTAACTAATTATCAACTGTTAAGTAAAATAGTCACACGTCGTAAAGAATAGGAAGAAAAGTAAAATCAAAGAACACCAATTGAAAGGTATTACAACAGGTGCTTGTGGATTAGAACAACTTCTAGGCAGTCTAATGTGGGAATATTCACCTTTATTACATCTCCTTTGGCCCTTTTTTCTTAACATTCACCATAGTAACTATTCCTCGAGACTGAATCTGAGACATGCCACTAGTACCATCGGAACCCCCTGTCTCACCTCTTCTAGAACCACACTGACCATCCCCACTAGCACGCTCTTTGCGCTAGGATCCAGTAACCATGATCCTGCAAATAAAAGAAGAACAAGATCATAAAATGACAAGATTAGTAGATGAGAGTGAATGCAAATTTCAACAATTTCTACATATCTTATTCATTCCAATTAAGTGAAGTAAGTAAATCTAATGCATGTCTAAAGCAGATTTGTATTTGTAGCTGAAATGACTATATATAAATAACAAATATATAATAGGAACAAATCATACATTTCTTCTTCGCTTTAGCTATCTTCTTTCTTTTCGTAGTTGGCTTTGCTCGTTCATAACCATGTATATTAACTAAATCTGGATTTACATATTCACCCTCATTATGATCATATCTTGCATATAAGCGTTGACAATTATCATCAGTGCTTGGGCACACATACAGGTTCTCAAAAGAAGGATCATTAATTGTGTAAACGTCCTCATCAACATGGTCACTAACTTGGTAACTGTTATTGAACTTGTTTAACAATATAACAATGGACCACTTCTTATCAACTGGGTCACTGACATAAAACACCTGCTTAGCTTGCGTTGCCATAATGAACGAATCGTCTTTGTACCCAACCTTTTTCAAATCGACCCGTATGAATCCAGAACTTTCAACATGTACCCCATGAGGAATGATAACCCAAATGCAGCCAAACAACGAAACTTGAAATCCAACATAGTCAATTTCCCACATATTCATGATTTGTCCAAAGTATGTCGTATGTGTCTGGTTTAGTGCGGTGGCATTAATAGAAACCCTGCTATTCTGCATAGTACTCCTCTCACCGTCAATCCTATCAGTGTGATGAGTACTTGGAAGTCCAATTGCTTTGACATTTGGGATATATTCAGACCAATATTCTATCTCTTCTTCAACTAAATAGGTTTCAGCGATGCAAGCTTCTGGTCGGTACATGTTCCCCACATAACCTTTCAACACTTTCATATACCGCTCTATGCCATACATCCATCTCATACGTGCAGGACCACACATCCTCGTCTCGTAAACCAAGTGTACAGTCAAATGAATCATGATATCAAAGAAAGAAGGTGGGAAATACATCTCAAGCTCAATAAGTGTTTCTATAATCACTTTTTGTAGACTTGATAGACTTCTTGGGTCTATGACCTTGCTACTCATGGCTTTGAAAAACCAACATAACTTTGTGATAGTTTTACGAACATTTTCTGACAAAATAGCACGAATTGCAATTGGCAGCAAATTCTCAATAATGACATGATAATCATGTGATTTTAAATTCATCAATTTCAACCCGGGTAAAGATACAAGACTTTGTATGTTGGACGAATATCCCTCAGGTACCTTCACGAAGTGGAGTGTCTCGAGTAACACAGTCTTTTCTTTCTTAGACAAAGTATGAGCAGCAGGAGGCAAGTATGGTGCTTTCCCCTCCTTTGGTACAAGTGCAAGTTCTTCTCTGATTCCTATATCAACCATGTCCATTCGTGCATTGAGTCCATCTTTAGATTTCAAATTGTTACCTAACAAAGTATTTAGCAAACTAGCACCAACATTTTTCTCATTATGCATGAGATCAATAAAATGCCTAACAAACAAGTCCTTCCAATAGACTAACTGAAAAAAGATTGATTCTTTCTTAAAACCTTTAGTGGGAACAAACTTTGCAAACTTCTTACCAAACTGTGTCTTAATGCTTTCCACCTCCTTCAGCACATCAACACCTGACAGTGTAGGAGGTGGACACCGATCTTCAACTTCACCATTGAATGCCTCGGACATCGTGCTGTAGGGATGACTTCTATCCAACCACCGTCTATGCCCCATGTAAACAGACTTCTTATAATGACTCAACCGAAGATGATCTGTGTCATTTTTACCACATAGGCAAGCACAATGCCCCTTCACACTATATCCAGAAAGGTTGCCATAAGCTGGAAAATCATTGATTGTTCCAAACAACATAGCCTTCAGTCTGAAATCAGCCTTTTTGTATCCCTCGCATTCATCAACACCCTCTTCCCATAACACCTTTAAGTCCTCGATTAAAGGATCCAAATATATGTCAATGTCGTTACCAGGTTGCTTAGGTCCTGATATCAAAATAGACAGCATCATATACTTCCGCTTCATGCATAACCAAGGAGCCAGGTTATAGATCATCAAAATCACGGCCCATGTACTATGGGAAGTACTCTGAAGACCATGAGGGTTCATTCCATCTGTTGAAAGTACTAAGCACAAGTTCCTTGGATCCTTGCCAAATTTCGGATATTTATTATCAAATTTCTTCCACTGAGGTGAATCGGCTGGGTGTCTTAACATTCCATCATTAATTCTTTCATCATAATGCCATGTCAAGTATTTAGCATCTTCTACTATACAACCTCCTAAATCTAGGAATTATAGGAAAGTACCACATAACTTTGGCCGGGAGTTGTTTTTCTTGTATCGCTTCTTGCCACACTTGGGACATTCATTCAATTCTGCGTACTCTTTTCTAAATAAAATACAATCATCCGGACAAGCATGGATCTTCTCATGTGTTAACCCGATAGATTTGAGCATTTGTTTAGCATCATACGCTCTACGAGGGAGCACATTCCCATCTGGCAGTAGCCCACTTACAGCTTCTAACATCTATGTGATGAACACATCAGAAACTTGGTGACTAGATTTTAAGTTTTACAAAATCAACACAGCTGACAATTTTGAAGCCTTTGTACAACCCGGCCACAATGGTAACCCATCGTCCTCTCTTAAGTCATCACACATATCAGGAAGATCCCACAACTCTTCATTGACAACACTTGGAAAATTCTTAACAGGACTAGATTTATCATTACCATCTCCCATACTACTTGTGTTCATTATATCTTCAAACTCAAATCAGGTGCCTAATTAACTTGATGAACTATATTTACGTTTGCGACTTGAGCTACATTTACCTTTCCTCTTACCATGATATGTCCAAACCTTATATGTTCTAAAAATACCGTGACACATTAAATGCTCATTTAACTTCATTTCACCACTAACCTCTTTTACATTTAGACATTTTCGACAAGGACATTTAATGAACATCGGATTTTTAGCATACTTGATTGCATGAGCACAAAAATTTTCCACCCCTTTCCTATACGTTTCAGATAATCGATCCGCATTTACCCAATCTCGATCCATCAAGAACAATACTACAAAAATTAATATAAAGTCAATTTAAACGACACCAAGAACGTCAAAATCAGGCAAGTATATGATTTGTTATGAATTTTAGAAGTTTCGGCACGTTTACGCCGCCTTCATGTTTTGCTGTGTAACTCAAAAATTAGGCGTGAAATGACATACAAAACTGACACCATAATGACTAGGACGAAAATTGGGATCCAACGGTATATCATACGATATATCCCCAATTTAAACAACTAGAGAAAGAAATCGTTTCTGTAGCAAGTTGAACAAAAACGACGTAATCGTCATTATTTGAAATTACGGAAACGGTCGTTCGACCCGTTTCTGTTTTGCAGAACTGTCACCATAAAACTTTAATATTGATAACAGTAAAATTCAGTGAGTCTTGACATGATTAACAATATGGACATCGTGAAATCGTGCGCCTCAAAGGCGGTATCGTGAATTCGTGATGTCGTGTGAGTCGACTAGGCCGGCTCGTGTTCTGGCAAAACTTTTGGGTGGGGTTAGGGTTGAGCGGCCACTGGGCGTATGAAAGGTACTCTCCTCAAGAACACCACCCGACGCGGTGGGTTAGTGTCAATCACGGTAAGCCCCCGTGAGAGGAACGACCTTCTCATCACGACCTAAGGGCGAGAACCCTAGATTAGATGTGAATTCTTGACATAGTCATTGTAACGCTAACTTGGTCATCGTGAATATTGAAATGCTAACAAACTCTGAGAATCTAACTTTAAACTTGCCATCGACTAGAACTGCATGCTAGGATTGTTTCTTTCTGCTCTGTAATTGTTAAATGTTAATTGCTGCAGTCGTTTCTTTTAAATTTAATGATGCTTCTAAATTTCATATACTTATTATATACTTCGCCTTGGGATGCTAACTCTTTCTTGCAGACCCCTAGCTGACATACATTCATGTTTGTGGATGTATGTCAGGTTCAGAGCTTGAGTACCACCTGACTTGGAGAGCCAGAGTTGTCGAAGACATCGAGAAGTTTTCTGCAGAAGACTAGAGTCTCTTTTCCGTCATTGCTTTGAGTTTTAGTTTAGTTCCTTGTAGTAGGATTAGTGTTTGGTTGTAGTTTCCTTTGGCCATGCTGAGGCCCTGTTGTTTTATTTTCTGTACGAACAATTCTGGAAGTGCCCATTTAATTTAATGAAATGTTTTCTGGTTGTTCTGATACGCAAATGCAAGGACCCTTTTCTGTGTTTTTATCACAGACACTTATTGAACTCGAGCTTCACCGCTCCAGTTCAAGCGGGTCGTGTAACGTTCTCGCTTCCGGTGTCTTTTGGGAAGCGGGGCGTTACAACTGATCACTCCATATTTTACACCTTTTTTCTGCATATTTGCATACCGTTTTGATCGCCCATATCACGCTTTTCACGATTATTCGACAATATTGCGATACTTTTCACTATTTCTTGTTTTTGTCGTATTTCAGGAAATATGGAGCGATTTGGATCGATTGTGAGATCAAGAGGATTTGCACCCACTCCGGAGTGTCAATCATGGCCCTTTTGAGGGTTATTCTGCAATGGAAGAGGAGTGGAAGAAGAAAGAACGTCGTAGGAGCGACGGGGGAGCGAAAAGATGAAGATTGGGTATTTTCAGCATGCCACTCGCCGAGTGAAGGAGTCACTCGGCCGAGCAAAGAAGCCCGCTCGGCCGGCCAGATCGGACACGCAGCAGATTGAGTGTCAGCGTGTACTCGGCCGAGCATCGCCAGCCCACTCGGTTGAGCACGGAGACACCACCCGCCCGAGTGGCATCACGACGACGGCAAGCAAAAATCTCAGACTTACTGGAATCCGTCAGGCGATTGAGGGTTCCGACTCGGCCGAGTACCGAGTGCCCCGTGGCCGAGCGAGTAAAGCCACTCGGCCGAGTCACCTCCGAAGACAGACCCCCCCAAGACCCCTGACTTACTGGAATTTTACAGGGTCTATCACTCGGCCGAGTAGAGAAGTCCACTCGACCGAGTAGAGAAGTCAACTCGGCCGAGTGATGCCGAGGACACGCAGCGTCCAGATTTTCAGATAGCCTCTCACTTTTTTGAAATCTGCAATCATTCCAGCAATCAAAGTATTTTTCTCATATTTTTTATGGATAGTAGACTTCATGACGGTTCCAACGCCGCCAAGAACGCGCAAATCGGAGGTCGGATGAAATCTGGGGAATTTCTGCAAGTTGATGATGCAGTGCTGGAATTTCCACTCGGCCGGGTCACATATTCCACTCAGCCGAGTGCAGCCTGGGCCCAGATTTTAAGTTGCGGTTTGGGCTGTTTTTGGGCATGAATTTGAGGGGTTTTCTAGGGTTATTTGCTAGGGTTTTGGGAGAGTATTTAAGGGGTTTGTAGCCACCATTAGAGGGAGATCCCCATTATGTTTTCTTAGCCCCCATATGTTTTTCTTAGGATTAATTTAGAGGTTAGGCCATGCCCTAGGCTCCCTCTTGGATCTAAAAGCTTGTATTTTGGATTGAAGATCTTCATCAAGCTAAGTATTTTCTTCTTTTTAGTTGAATCTTTGTTTTTCTATCTTTTTGTATGCAAGCAATGATTTCTATTGATTCTCATATCCTTATTGCTATGCTAGAGTAGATTTGTTGTTCTAGGGTTTGGGGATGAACCCTATGGATCTAATTTCATATTTGTAAAGAATGAATTCTAAATTGCTAGAATTGCTAGGAGGTTAGGTTGTGATTGATTTCCTACGGATAGCTAGGGATTTCCATCGATTTGGGATTTGCAAGAGATTGGATTCTAATCGATGGGAAGGCCTAGATATTCGATTTAGGTTTACAATTGGGTTTCTCTAGATTTGGTTTGCAAGAGATTGGACCAAAGCTAGGATTTTTAATTGTAAATCTATACACATATTCGTTTGCAAGAGATTGGACGAATACGAACTATCACAACCTAGATCGTAACTCGAGTTTGCACGAGAGTGGGCTCGAGGGGCGATTGAACGATGATGTCGATCCTAATGCTAGTGGTTTAGGCTAGGGTTTGCAAGAGATTGGGCTCTATCCTAGGTTCGCTATAGACCGGCAATAGCGCGAGAGCGTGAGCTTGGTTCTATATTCAGTTACGACTAGTTCACCTCAACGCAAGTCTAGTAATATTGAGATTCACTATTTACGATGATGTATGACGATCCGTAGTGGGAATTCCCTAGCCCTAGACATCTTTCTTTGATTTTATATCCCCATACTTTGCCCGACGATTGTGACAGGATCGCCGCAAGGCAAATTCCCTCTTTTATTATATTGTATTTGAATCGATATTTGACCGATTTCTTTATCATCGACACCGACATCCACCACCATTTCCATTATATCATACCATAGCCATCTCCACCAATAAAACGTTCGTAGTCAAACCAACCTAGGATAGATTGGAGCTCAACACCACCTCCTCGTGTTCGATACCCGCTCGCCACTTTGCCGTGCGCTTGCGGTAAAACTACAACCGTTCTTCGGGTGTGTATCCGGGCACGACCAAGTTTTTGGTCGTGCTCTTGGGTTGCATTTCGGGGCGATCAAGTTTTTGGCGCCGTTGCCGGGGAGGTGTTTCCCGTTGGGTGCCAATTTGTCACAATTAGGTTGATTAGATTACGAAAAAAAAAATTTGAAAAAAAAAGAAAATTTCACCCCGCCACCCTTACTACCATTTCTATATTCTTTTGTGCCACTGATATTTTTCACCAGGTATTTATCTTTGTTTATCAGGTGTTATGGATGGTTTAATGTGGACCGCAGATTTTGAGGAGAAAGCATTTCAGGACTTATTGGAGGGCCTCTTGGAGTCAGCGAGGTTCACCGGTTCAGAGAGCACTACAGCAGGTGATGCATTTGAGCTACGATTTCCAGATTTTGTTATGAACCGTGTTTCAGCTGCAGGAACAATTGAGGAGGACATCCATGTCAGTCTTGAGGGGGATAGATTATATTTTCGGATTGCTTGTGGGCATTCCCGTCCACATGATACATCCCCACAAGTTGACACACCTGAGCAGCCAGCATCACCATCCCAGAGAGAGCCTACATTGATAGTTGATGAGAAGGCAAATGAGCACACTATCGAGCCAGAGCATGCTTTTGAGGAGGCATTACACACAGAGCCAGAGCTTATCACCGAGGAGGTCATGCATCGGGACGAGGACACAGCCATTCATGAGGATCCCGAGCACTATCCTCCTCCATTAGAGCTCCCGCAGCCACCTCATCCTTCCATTGACACTGAGGACTATCCCACAGAGCTTATGGCCCCCTTTCAGGGAGATCTCTTCACCCCCTCATCTCCTACATTTGATTCCCCTCCCGTATATTATGTTTTTTGTGATTCAGATTTTGACGACTCATCATGCCTTTTGCAAGATACACGTACATATGATCAAGGGGCACGATGGGACGTATACGAGGAGGAGAGCGAGGAGTTAGCACCCATGGACGCATATGAATATGATCGAGAGGTGCGCTGGGATGAGTCTGATGATGATGAGGAGCATCTTGATGAGGTCCACACCTATGATCCAGATTTACCTGAGCAGCTGAGAGAGCACACCACGGAGATAGCTATCAAAGCACAAGAGGATGTTGAATTATTTCCAGGGAAGTATCGTCCACCACTATTTATTTCATATATTTCTATTGACGATCCTCTTTGGAATACTTTTATTATGAGGGTGAAATTTTTGCAGCGAACTGATGCATCCTATTCTCTGCAGGGTACAGGTGGAGTCCTTGTGGGAATGCTGGAGGATGCATTGCTAGAGTTCGTTGGTGTCCGTGGACGCATGCACCTAGCGGAGCCACGGAAAGAGCAGTTGGAGCAGTTGCCTGCACCGGCAAAGATACTGGATCCGCCTTTTGCTATAGGTGATATCAATCCAGTAGTGTAGAAATTTTTATGCTTTGAATAAACACGAATACTCTCGACAGCGAGAGGACCGTATAGATTTGCTTGAATAAATATCACCTCTTATGACGGCAACAAAAATTTTTACACCCCAAACCCATTATATATATTAATTGCCCTCTCCATATTTTGATGTGTCACATCCTTTTGCTCACCACATTCGAGCATTTCTTTCAGGTGAAACCTTACTTTCTTATTCGTTTGACTCAATCTCGCTTAGCAAAGCCATGACATTTTTGATCGAGTCATTTGAATAGGATTGTTTGGTATAAGCTTGGGGGAAGGCGCTCTCATGCATCATTGTATGTGCATGTAGTTGCATTAGGATTTCATGTCATTCATAGCATCATTTTGCATTCACCCCCTTATTATTATCGTTGTTCCTCATATTCTTTCATTATGATCACATTGAGGACAATGTGAAGTTTAAGCTTGGGGGAGTGCATTTCCATGCCATTTAGATGCATTAGTTACATTTTTACTTTATTTTAGGAACTTTAAACATTTTCAAAATTTTTGCATCATCTTTTTGATTTTTCCATCTTATTTTCCTTTTATGTGTGTTCATGCATCATAGTGTGTGCTTGTTTTTCTTTTCTTTCCTCTCTTTAATTTTTATTTCTTTTCCTTCTTTTGCTAGATTTGTTCATTATGATGATATCTCTTATTGCTTTAGCAACCATCACGATGCATATTATTCCTTGCCATGCTACTTAGAGTATTCCATAGTCTTGCTATTCACATGTGCTTGCAAATCTATTTCTCTTGATGACCCCTCTAAGTGATCGCATGATATTCATTGAAACTGAATGTATGGATTAGTGTTTAGTATTCTTTTGTTGGAAATGCACCAAGATTCACGCATCATTAGTATATCTGAAGCATCAGTTTTATTGTCTTATTCACCTTCTGTTGCATGCTTGATATGATTGTGCGCTTTACCGCTTGACTTCACTTTTTATTGAGATGATCGAGAATATCCATTCTTATATATGAGTTTTAGTTGAAGTATTATTTTATTGAACCGTTCGTGCACATCTTAGAGTGAACCGAGTGTTACATTATTTCTTCCTCCACATATATCTTTTTATTCTCTACATGTCACTTGAGTTCACCTCCTAAAGCTACTTATATCGCATCTATTTCCCAAAAATCCCCACAAAAGAAAAAGTTAGCTCCAAAAAGTCCAAAAAGCCAAAAAGGAGCCAAAATCCAAAAATACAAATCATATAGCTCCTACAAAAATCCAAAGAGAAAAATGAGAAACAAATAGTTCAAAAAGAAAAAAAAAGAGAAAAATGTTTCTCTATCTTATTATTGGAGCCACAAAATACTTGGGAAAACCAAGGCAAAAATCCCATTTTCCACTATCATATTCCTTTAGATGCGATGCCTCAAGCTAAGCTTGGGGGGGTGAATTCATTTGACCATATGAGTGAGTATGACATTAGAGTGGAGACGTGCATGAATGGGAATATTCGATAATGCTTAGACTTTGCAAAATATATTAGATATGGAGATTTTTCATGATTTGAAATAAATATGTGAATTCCATGACTCTTATTCTATTCTCTATTGCATGCTTGGTGTGTATCTTATATGCTTCATTTATAACTTTTGATTGAAAAGTGCATTGCCAACAATTGTATATTAAATTCTATGAAATGCATGATGTGGATATGAATTGATTGTATGAATTTAGAGAATCCCTTTTGTTGATCTGAAAAGCTTGCAAGTGCCATGTTTAAGTAAGATATGAAATCCTTATAGCATGTGATTTGTATTTTCCAAGTTATCGTGATGTGTAGCTTATGGCTTGAGATCTGAGAGAAGAATCTAGCGACCCCTTCCACCTCGTGTTCTTTCTTTTTTCATTTCATTTTCTTTATTTTCATCTCCCGAGTTCGTCTCTCTACTTATCTTCCTCGAGGACGAGTAAGAGGTAAGCTTGGGGGATTTTGATCACTCCATATTTTACACCTTTTTTCTGCATATTTGCATACCGTTTTGATCGCCCATATCATGCTTTTCATGATTATTCGACAATATTACGATACTTTTCACTATTTCTTGTTTTTGTCGTATTTCAGGAAATATGGAGCGATTTGGATCGATTGTGAGATCAAGAGGATTTGCACCCACTCCGGAGTGTCAACCATGGCCCTTTTGAGGGTTATTCTGCAATGGAAGAGGAGTGGAAGAAGAAAGAACGTCGTAGGAGCGACGGGGGAGCGAAAAGATGAAGATTGGGTATTTTCAGCATGCCACTCGGCCGAGTGAAGGAGTCACTCGGCCGAGCAAAGAAGCCCGCTCGGCCGGCCAGATCGGACACGCAGCAGATTGAGTGTCAGCGTGTACTCGGCCGAGCATCGCCAGCCCACTCGGTCGAGCACGGAGACACCACCCGCCCGAGTGGCATCACGACGATGGCAAGCAAAAATTTCAGACTTACTGGAATCCGTCAGGCGATTGAGGGTTCCGACTCGGCCGAGTACCGAATGCCCCGCGGCCGAGCGAGTAAAGCCACTCAAGACAGACCCCCCCAAGACCCCTGACTTACTGGAATTTTACAAGGTCTATCACTCGGCCGAGTAGAGAAGTCCACTCGACCGAGTAGAGAAGTCAACTCGGCCGAGTGATGCCGAGGACACGCAGCGTCCAGATTTTCAGATAGCCTCTCACTCTTTTGAAATCTACTATCATTCCAGCAATCAAAGTATTTTTCTAATATTTTTTATGGATAGTAGACTTCATGACGGTTCCAACGCCGCCAAGAACGTGCAAATCGGAGGTCGGATGAAATCTGGGGAATTTCTACAAGTTGATGCTGCAGTGCTGGAATTTCCACTCGGCCGGGTCACATATTCCACTCGGCCGAGTGCGGCCTGGGCCCAGATTTTAAGTTGCGGTTTGGGCTGTTTTTGGACATGAATTTGAGGGGTTTTCTAGGGTTATTTGCTAGGGTTTTGGGAGAGTATTTAAGGGGTTTGTAGCCACCATTAGAGGGAGATCCCCATTATGTTTTCTTAGCCCCCATATGTTTTTCTTAGGATTAATTTAGAGGTTAGGCCATGCCCTAGGCCCCCTCTTGGATCTAAAAGCTTGTATTTTGGATTGAAGATCTTCATCAAGCTAAGTATTTTCTTCTTTTTATTTGAATCTTTGTTTTTCTATCTTTTTGTATGCAAGCAATGATTTCTATTGATTCTTATATCCTTATTGCTATGCTAGAGTAGATTTGTTGTTCTAGGGTTTGGGGATGAACCCTATGGATCTAATTTCATATTTGTAAAGAATGAATTCTAAATTGCTAGAATTGCTAGGAGGTTAGGTTGTGATTGATTTCCTACGGATAGCTAGGGATTTCCATCGATTTGGGATTTGCAAGAGATTGGATTCTAATCGATGGGAAGGCCTAGATATTCGATTTAGGTTTACAATTGGGTTTCTCTAGATTTGGTTTGCAAGAGATTGGACCAAAGCTAGGATTTTTAATTGTAAATCTATACACATATTCGTTTGCAAGAGATTGGACGAATACGAACTATCACAACCTAGATCGTAACTCGAGTTTGCACGAGAGTGGGCTCGAGGGGCGATTGAACGATGATGTCGATCCTAATGCTAGTGGTTTAGGCTAGGGTTTGCAAGAGATTGGGCCCTATCCTAGGTTCGCTATAGACCGGCAATAGCGCGAGAGCGTGAGCTTGGTTCTATATTCAGTTACGACTAGTTCACCTCAACGCAAGTCTAGTAATATTGAGATTCACTATTTACGATGATGTATGACGATCCGTAGTGGGAATTCCCTAGCCCTAGACGTCTTTCTTTGATTTTATATCCCCATACTTTGCCCGACGATTGTGACAGGATCGCCACAAGGCAAATTCCCTCTTTTATTATATTGTATTTGAATCGATATTTGACCGATTTCTTTATCATCGACACCGACATCCACCACCATTTCCATTATATCATACCATAGCCATCTCCACCAATAAAACGTTCGTAGTCAAACCAACCTAGGATAGATTGGAGCTCAACACCACCTCCTTGTGTTCGATACCCGCTCGCCACTTTGCCGTGCGCTTGCGGTAAAACTACAACCGTTCTCCGGGTGTGTATCCGGGCACGACCAAGTTTTTGGTCGTGCTCTTGGGTTGCATTTCGGGGCGATCAACAACATATAAAGCTTTCCTTGTTTGTTTTGTGCAAAAATTGTCTTTAAATACTAAGAGTCTCTGCTAGGTTTTATCATCAATGAGAAAAAATTTTAACAAATTTTTAAAGTATTTCTCAAGATTTTCAAAGCTTTGAATCTCTCTGGCTCACTAAATTTTTAGGCCTATTTTACTATTGATTTCAAAATGTTTTAAACAAATTACGTTTTGCCTTCTTTTAATATCAATCCTTAGAGTTTTATCTCTAAGCTTTGATCTTGGATTAAGAAGTGATTTTTGATTCTGAAGTGATTTTTATTCTTTACTCTTTTTCTTGAGATCAAAATTTTCGTATAGTCACTTTTTCGCATGAGCTTCAAATCAATTGGCTATAGGATCGTTGTAATCACTGCAAAGAGTAAGTATAACCACAAGAGTGGTTGGTTGGTAAGTTGTTTGTACTTAGTTTTTGAAAACACTCTTGTACGAGGTCTTCATACGATGAGGTTATTGGTTATCGGCTGAAAAAGCCCTCTTATTGAACAAGAGACAAGATTGTAAGAAGCCATCTAATTTGAGGCAAGTTTGCTCTCACTTGAGAGTTGGTAGAAGAAATCTAAGTCCATTGGCTTGATATTGGACGTAGGCTCGTGGTGGGGGGACCAGTAAAAATATGTATGTATTTACGATTGGAATTGTCGAGCATATCTCATATCTCTCGTTACTTGCTGATTTATTTAATTTCTGCTGTGCTTTTTTATTCTATTTCGAGTAATTTTGGGTAGGTGATTACGTACCAAGTGGAGTAATGTCCATTGGAGGCTTAGGCTTTACAACAAGAATTTTTATTAAGCTATTATTTTTTAGCAACACTATTCAACCTCCTTTCTAGTATTGCTTACTTAGTGGCCCAGAATTAAACTCCGAACGATGTCGTTTTACCGCAAGCGCATGGTATAGTGGAAGCAGGTATCGAACACAGGGAGGTGGTTTTTAAGTACCAGTTGATTCCAAGGCTGGTTTGACTGCGGGTTTTATTGGTGGAAGTGGATTACGAAATGTTGTAATGGTGATGGATGCAAAGGTCGGGTCACTCGATATCACAAACTGACTCCATACAAAGAAAGAAATAAGAGAAATATCACTATGGTTTTGGTATCCTCACTACTACTTCGGGCACGGAATGAAGCTCATATGTGCCTAGGGATCGAACCGTCCGACAAGTCGATAATATGTTGTGCGGGCTCTTGACTTCCGTGCCACTATCGTGGATCACCTAGTAAGCAATATAAGGGTGTAAAAACGCCTAAGGTTGGTGTTACTATTATTGATCATCGCACCTAGATTGACGATGTTACAACCCTATTCAGACATGAGGGACTTCTCAAGATGAGTGCCACTATCATGGATCATCGCGTCTATCGAGTTTCTGTCACCACCGATGCAGATAGCAAAACATAACATAACTCTACGACTCCCTCGATTCCTAGTTACAATGTAGCGATGCAAATATCTTGGATCGCTATCGATGCCACCATCATGGATCATCTTGCTACGAAAAACCCTTGATTATTGGGTTTATCCTAGGGTGAGTTCATCAACCACCACGAGTTGTCAATTCAAGGGTTCTATGGTTTTCGATTCCTGGAGGCGATTGTGGTCAAATCACTTCCTTGGACTAATTAAGTCTCCAACATTCAAAGAACCCCCAAATCGAAATGGATTTGATACCAACATCTTGGATCACCATCCCCATCAAATATGATGACCTAGCAATCGGATTCAACCGAGCCCTAGAAATAAAACTATTCAAGCATGGCAATAGCATGGTAATCAATAGAAAACATCATTGCATGCATTAAAAGAAAGATAAACAACAAGTATTAACAAGGAAATAATAAATAATTAGAGAAAACAAGAGTACTTATCTTATTATAAGAGGGGAGGGGCCTAGGGCATGGCCTATCTCTAAGAAATCTCCAAGAAACCCTATATAACCCTAACTAAAGATGAAGGAGGGAGGAGCCCCCTCAAAATGGCCGCTCTTCTGTTGCGTTCTCTACCCCAAAACTTATCTTAATGTTCGGTTTAAATACATGTGGGTTTTAAATCCAGCAAAATAAAAGAGAAACACAACTGCGCTGGCGACCCGGTCGACTCGACTTAGTGGACGAGGCAACTCGGTCGAGTCACCCCAGAGTTCGGTGATTCTTCAGCTGATGCCTTCGTTCTCGGTCTGAAGCAATGGGTCAGTTGACAGAGTCACGTCGGCACTCGGTCGAGTGGGCGAGTGCGCTCGGTCGTTCTTAGGTTCCATTTTAGCTCAAAATGGCACTCTACCGGAATTTCCACTCGATCAAGTGAAATGTCACTCGGTCCGAGTGCATCTTACGCTTAAAAAGATGCTAAGTGCTGAAGCTCTCTTTTCTCCCATACCACTCAGACCGAGTGGCAAGTCCACTCGGTCGAGTTCAGAGGCTTGAAAATCAACTTGAAAATGTCCTTCTGCCATAATTCTTGCTCAACCGAGCACCATTCCTACTCAGTCGAGGGGCTTTTCTTGCTCGAATGCGGCTAAGTGTCAGCTCCAGCTTCCTTTAGCCTTACCCACTCGGGCCGAGTGGGATTGCCACTCGGACCGAGTGGCCTGGAATATGCTGATAGAGTGTGGACCTCACCTCTTAGCTCCTCTTCATATCTTCCTCTTCTTTGGACTTCTTCTTGGACACCTCAAGCTTGTCATCATGAGTCTTCTTGGTGCTCCCAGGTCGTCGATCATCCCCTTAACTCTTGATTGCTCCAATGTCGCTCCAAATCCCTGAAATAAGGCCAACGCTCTCAAAGTCAAATAGTCCCAAATAATTGTGTAAAAGTGTATAAAATGAGGAATTGAAAGATGAAATCCTTCATGGACAAATGAGACTAATCATGCAAATTAGGAGCATATCATTTATAGTCTAAAGTATCCTATCTAACGGATCTGTCTAACACGTACGTAACGATTAGCTTTATCGGAGGGGCACATGTTCCACTTTGTCAGAGGGATACATGGCCAGATTTATCGGGGGTAGTTACGATGGGTACGATCCATGTTATAACAAACACTCTGATGTGTTTGTTGCAAGGGATGTGAGGAATCTTTTGATGTGGCAGCACTGCTCCTTGATCCTATAAAGCCAAAGGAGTGTATCATGCATCAGATATCACTCAATCTTTGAATCAAGCCTAGCATCTCTATCTCTAATATTTCATCTCAAACCCGTAGCAGCAGCTATAATCAGCCGACGCTCTCTCCTTTCTCTGCTTGATGCAAAGTTAAGCATCAGAGACGAATCAGAGTGCCATAACCCTCCATTTAATTCTGATGTGTTTCCTATCTGTTTAAGACGGTATCGAAGGAACCTCTCTCTCGGCGTGGCGAAACCTTGCTCAGGCTCTCTGTTGTGTGAACACTCGTTTGTTGCATACATCTATGATCAGTGAGATTCTAGACAACAATATGAGCTAATCAAGCAATAAGATAAGACATCCCTTCTGTGTAACGGATATCAATAATAATTTGGCAATTTATGTTGCCAAAAATTTTTATTTGACGTTCATTCTGGCTTTAAAAAACAAAAAGGGCTCCACCATTAGAGGGCATGCCCTCTTGTGTAGACTAGCTTTCTGTATGTATATTTCTAGGAGGATGAAAATCATTCCATAGTAGCCGCGGCGGCGTATTAAACAGCTCCCTGAACCATGGTGGAATCACAAACTGTTGGAACTTACAATCAGCAACTAGCTCCGGCACCACATCACGTGCCTTCTGATAGCCGAAGAGGGTATGCCAGCACTGTTGGGCTTCCCTATCCGTTCCCAATATATTTTTGCAGCAATGGCGAGGAGCCCGATCTGTATCGTTGTTTAAGATCTGTTGCGTCAACAGAATCTTGCATTCGTTGAAGCCGTCTCTGGTGAGCCTACGCCAGCATTCATCAACGGTCTCTGCAGTGCTCAGGGAGGCTGAGGTGAGCAAAAGGAGCAATGTGGCTACTGCTATGGTATGCATGGCAGTGTATGTCAATGCCTACAGGCTGCCCACCATTTGCTTTTTTGCATCGATAAGGGGGGATATATATGGCTTACCATGGCCTTTGCTATTATAATTCAAACCCCCCTTCTATCTAATACTTTTCCTTTATGAAACAATAAGTCTTTATTTCTAAGGTGTTATCTTATTAAATAGAGAGAACTGATGGAGTTAAGACAAGTAAAAAAAATAAAGTTTTGCGAGAATTGGTGTTCGATTTGACGACAGTTTGATGGAGTCACAAAAGTCCTCATAATATTTGTGTTTAATGTACATGCAATATGTGTTTAATTTAACACCAATCAGGTCGTGTTGTATTGCGAAAGTCCGTACAATATCTCTTTCCTTCTTGCCTTTCATTATGAAATGTTGAGGAAATGTTTAATTTAACTCACTGAAAAGTTTGCAAGATGAAATGTTGAGGAATGGAAAAAAGATTTCATAGTAGATGTTGCTATAAATAAACTAAAACTTAGGATGAGTAATTTCATAGTAGATGTTGCTGGGGAGGTTGGATGATGGGGCGGCATTGCCACCCACCACCTTTCACCATTAAAACAGTGGTTTTACTCTCCACACATGCCAAGATGCTTTTTTGGAAATTTGCGCGATGAGTAATTTCAATGGAAAAGTTGTAAATAAGTGGTATGTGCGCAGTGTAAACGGTCGGTTCACAAATCAATTCACTGAAAATTATAAGTCCGATCCAAAGCCGGAATTTTCTGAGTGTCCATTAGGGGCTGTTCTTTTCGTGGATCGTTGGGTGAGAAAGTGAAGAATTCTACTGTTTACAGACTGTTCATGGGATTCCTTGACCGAATTTGGATTTGGTGTTCTTTTGTCATCTCGGCTTGGAGGGGAGAAACGCTGATGTGGCAGCCGGATTTGGATTCTCGAAGATGTTTTTGTATCTTCCGCAAAACACGCTGAAAACGAAGGAATCCCCAAAATTGTGGGACCCAATTTCTCCTAGCTCCAATCGCAGCCCAGCATTTGTCCTCTCTCCTTTCTTTTTTTCCGTTGCAGCCCAACCCACAAAAGTGTGGGGCCCCCTTGCTCCAAACACACGTTTAGGTATAATAAGTTAGTAATTAATAGTATATTAATTAAGTATTTTAGCTTTAATTATTTAGTTTAGAGGTATAAATACAAAAAATTAAATATGAGTGGACCCCACACCACTTTCTTCATCCAACTTTCTTCAATCAAAAGGACACACTACACGGAATGGGCCCCACCTCAACTTTCCAACTACACAATCTATCCCCACTTTCCAACAAAAGAACACACTACACCAAATTTCTCTCTCATCAGAATCCACAATTCTCAACTTTCTCCAATTATACTTTCCTGCAAAAGAATAGGCCCTTATCAATAAAAGAGAAGCTAATGTAACTGTGAGATTGATTGCGCATTTTATTTAAAAACATCCTAATGTTCTAAACTTTCAATATGAGCCATAAGCCGAACCCTAGTGGAATTAGTTTTCATTTTCTTTTATGCTGGGAGACAACATTGTGGGCTATCAGGGATACGTCCATGTATAAAGAAACTTGTTCAAATATGAAGTATCTCCCATAGTTTCATAGCTAGCTATGGCAAATGAGTCACATTTCGACAGGTCAAATTGAATACCATCTGAATTTTTGTGTATGACAAGGGTGTAACCAGTTTCGGGTAATCAACCTATCAAATCCGATTAGAAAAAGGGACATGTTTGGATTTACTTAAGTAAATAGAGCTTATCCAAGCATAACCATTTAATTTATATATACTCTAGTTTCCTTAAATAGACTGGCGAAAAGTGGCTTAGTTCCTGGTATATTTATCTTGAGAAAAGAGGTCATTGGTTTGATTCCGGCATATGTCAAAAATATATATAATTTAAAAAGGAAACCATTGTTGAACCCAACTCAAGCAGGTTGATCCTGAATTGAACCTTTACTGAAATGCAAGCAGCACCGTGTACCCATGTACGGTTTGCAAGCAATGTTGCCTAATGGTGGAAGTTTTTTTGGGTTAGGTATGTGTCTACGGGTGTTTTCTCACCATAGAATCATTGACCAAGGGTTGGATAGTCAATGTGGTCAAGGGATCAGGTGAGACCCCTGGGTCCCGTCAAGCATGCAATTGCCCAACGGGGGTAGCTTCGATTCTCACGCCAGCCCTGAAAATTGCAGACTCGACGTGTCGAAGGCGAACGAGCTCGTCATTTAGAGCACCTGGCATCAGTCAGCGTGGCGCGGAGGGGTAGCCTCATCACCATGGAGTACGCTCGGCCTTGGTTGACTAAGATGCTGGTCGGGGGTGAGCCGGCTCTACGCCAGGTGAGTCTAGCCTCGGTAGGTCCTGCGCTGAGGGGTAGCCTCGACACGGGGGGAGGAGGGTCTGCTTGACCTGGACAGACGAAGGAGCTCGTCAAGGGGGCCGGACCTTGGTTCTGACCAAGTCCCCTCTGATGCCTAAGTCAGATTTGATCTGAAAGATACTCGGCAGGACCGGTACAGCTCACAGGGTGGCCGTTACGCGTATCCTCGGACCAAGCTATTGGAGGGAATTTAGAGTGTAAAACAAGGTCTTTGAGAAGAATACCTCCGTCAGTTGGTATCCGGAGTCAGCCCCTTTTCTTCGTTGCCCCTTGAGTCCCTTTATAGGATTTCTCCCACGATCGTTTCCCCTTTACTCCCTCCATTTCCGCTCCCATGATATGCCTCCCTTAAGGTGCCTTCATGCACCATGAAGGTGGGTTAATGGGGTCCCATAATGGTCATAAAGGGGGAGTGTTTCGGGGAGCGGTTAACTCCCGCTGGCGTGGGCTGACCGAGCGCACGTCCGATCGTGGCCAACCCGATATCGGGTCCTCGCGAGGGTCTCGACGGTTGGCCCAAACTCCTTTTGGAGGCCTCCTGCCTCCAATGTGGGCTAGTGCTGCTTGTTTTTGGGCTGCTCGTTCTTGGGCCGCTCTAGGATGGTCGTATCAATTGCCCCCATCGCTCGGGCCGTTCAGATTCTGTCGGTTCGGTTCGGGCGATGTGACCTGAGTGGATTTTGACAGGCGCATCAGTCTAGACCATGCCATTAAATGGGGTCCATCATGACACTGGCCGATTGAACTTCCCCAACCCTGGGTTCGGGTT
This sequence comes from Scilla litardierei, assembly GCA_030789695.1. Classification (NCBI taxonomy): domain Eukaryota; kingdom Viridiplantae; phylum Streptophyta; class Magnoliopsida; order Asparagales; family Asparagaceae; genus Scilla; species Scilla litardierei. Next base: position 160,393,682 of record CM061133.1, read on the forward strand.
TCGAAGCACAGTTGGTCTCCGGAAGCCGCCACACGTCCTCCTTTGAATGGCCTCGATTCTGGGATTGTTCCTCATATAAAGAGTCCGCCCTTCCGAATTTTATCTTTCGCGCTTTTTGATCATACCATGCTCTTGCGAGTATCTACGTATTCCCCTTCGTCTTCCTCCCGTTGGATTCAACTCAAGGTAACCTCTTTCTCCTTCCTTTGACCCGCTCCATCTGTCCTATGACCGCACTTCGAATAGGTGGTTCCGCGTCGGGGTCCGGGGCTCCTCCGGTTCCTGAGTCTGGTACTCCTTCGTCCTCAAGGCCCGGTAACCCCTCGGCGACACCCCCAGTTCCGGAAAAAGGGAAGGGCTTACTGTGTGAGGACCTGACCAGTAGAGATGAGGTCTGGGCTGCGGAGAGGTTTGACGTTCCCCCGGTGATCCTTATGTCATCATCCATTGTCCCCTTCTTAACGGCCGCGGAGATCCAGGAGAAGCATTTGTACCACCCGTACGACGTCTGGATTCCCTTTATCCATGAAAGGATCTATTTCCCAAGGAGCTACGAGGTCGGTGTCAACGTCGAGATGTTCTGCATAGGGCTCCGCTTCTCCCTCTAGCCCTTCATCATCCTGGTCATGTAGTTCTTGACGGTGGCCCTGTGTCAATTGACCCCGTACTTAATGGTGGCGCTGGTTGAGTTTGTTATGATTTGCAGCGTGAACTGCTTGGAGCCGACCGCAGCGTGAACTGCTTGGAGCCGACCCTGCCCCTCTTCTTCTACTACTTCCGAGTTCAGACGGTCGGTCGAGGATCGTGGCATCATATCTGTGCTCAAGCGGGGAGGGAGTGCATGCTCGGCCTGCCCTGCTGGGTGGGGGACTGGAGTTCGAACTATGTCTTCGTTGTATTCCCCAAGGATGTGGTGACCTTGACAGGTTGGGGGGTCTATGTCGGTATGACTTGACGTTAACCCTCTTCGAGGCCGATCAGGCTGTAGTCCGATTGTTGTCGTCTCTGTCTTTAGTGGAGAAATCGGTCTGGCCCCTGCTGGACGACCTACTCCTTAAGACCGTCATGTGGTCCCTCAGTAGGTGTCCCATTTTCTTTTTGCTGCGCCTTTTGCTTACCCTGATCTTCTATATCCCTGCAGAAATGACGGGTCGAGAATTCAGCCGTGACGTCGGCGAGCTCATTCACCAAGGATCCAGCAGCGGTCGAGGAAACCTCACTGGCCACGCGCCTCACCGCATGGTGGAGGACGAGATCCGTCGGGCTGACCCAGCAGTCGGAAGGCTTGGGCCAGCAGCCGCTATAGTGCCGCTGGCCCAGGTTGCGGCTGAGTCTCTGTAACGACTGCTTTTCATGAATCTGGATTTAATATAATATAATATATGTTTTGGTGGATTTTCTCCTCTTGTGTGGTTTTCGTCTCCGTAGTTTTCATTTTCGATCGATTCGTCGTATTTTCTCGTTTCTTCCTTAGGATTGTCGATTTCGAAGTATGTCACTCGTGACGGACTTCATAACGGTCGTATCTAACTATTAGATCAAGCCTAGGAGTCTTAGGAATCGATCCCGGGGCCCCGCGCTCCGTATCGGTACTTTTGGTGCTCATTAGCCGGTGTAAGAAGGGCCACCGACCGACTAGATGACGATCCAGTCGGTCGGCAATCCTTCTTGGACCGACTAGTTAGCTTTCTAAATTTCTTAAGAGTTACTGTCTATCGTTAGTCGGTCTAAGAACGTTGGTTGACCGACTAGGTTGCAAACTAGTCGGTCAGCAATGCTTCTTGAACCGACTAACACATCATCTAAATTTTTGTATCAGCTACTGTTTACTCTTAGTCGGTCTAAGAACGTTCATCGACCGACTAGATGTTAAACTAGTCGGTCAGTAATTGTTCATGGACCGACTAACTCTAGAATCCTATTTTCATTCAGGAGTTACTGTTTGCACTTAGTCGGTCTGCGTTGGTCGACCGACCGACTAGTTGCCAAACTAGTCGGTCAGTGGTTGCTCTTTGACCGACTAACCAGTATTAAAACCCTAATTTCTGGGCAGCCGCCAGCTCAACCTATTTATACCCAACCCAAACGACTTCATCTTCTCCAACACGACCCAAAACCCTAAAAACTTCCCCCTTCAGCCCCCATCTTCCTCCAAGCTCCATTTCTTCATTCCAAGCCCTAAATCCATCATCCAATCCATCCATTCACTCTATCTACCTCTCATCTTCCCCAAAATCTCATCAAAACCCATCAAAATCCCCAAATCCCCCAAAACCCTAGTTTCCCCAAACTTCTCCATTTGCTTCCAGATCTGATCCTAGGGTTCCCGGGAGTGTTTCTTCCGTCTCCTCTTGGTAAGAAATCGATCTACCGTTGTTTTCATAACTTATTTATAATTTTTGTGAAACCCTAATTAATTTCATGTGTTTGGTGTTTGTTTCCCCCATAACAGCGATTTCCCCCGTTGATAGCATCCGTGTGACGAAGTGGTCGTCATCCCCGGTGCTAGGCAAGTGAAACTTGCCACTTAGGGTTTAGGCCATGCTTTAGGCCATTTGCTTGTTGTAGGCGTAAAAGAGACTAGGCGACGAAATGATACTCGCCAAGGCGCAAATTGGGGAGTTAGCTTGACAACGAAGCTAATTCCGACATTTAGCATGTTGCACAATTACCATGTCATTTTTACTTTCCATTAACGGTACGCAAATTAAATGTCATGTCATTGCATTCTTTAAGTGTTTATGTGATTGCGTAGCTTTGCTACAAATGCTTGTGTTCCTGGCTCGTGTTCCAGAAGCGGGCCATGTGTTGGTTGATAGCCAATGCCCGAATTGCGTGTTTCCTGGCTCGTGACCAGAAGCGAGCATAATGAGTTGGAAACCCCAACGCTCGATATTGAATTGTGAAATAGGAATGCGAGCTCATTGTGCGGGGCAACCCCAGGCTCACTAGCTGAGCTCAATGTGCGGGGACCCCAGGCTCCATTACGTGTGGGTATAGGGGGTGAGGGTTAAGCGGCCATTCAACTGGGAGTCTGTTTGATCAACAACTGCAGTTGTAAGGCGTAAACTCTTTGGGGTGGGGTAGTGTTTGGGGCCGATCGGACTGACATGCTAGCCATTCAGCGAAGGGCGCAAACATCTACAAAACAACCGTGAAACGTGAAATGTGTTTAGTGCCGATCGGTCTGATATGCTATGCCATTCAGCGAAGGGCATAAACACCTACAAAATGTGAATTGATTGAGATTGATAGTAGCGTGGCTACTCTTGTCTTGTCTTGTCTTGTCCCGATGATTGTTCTCTTGTACAAATTGTCTTGCCATGTTTTAATTGTGCACTCATGTTATAACTGCCATGTCATGCATACTAAACTGCTAGGTTGCTAGTTGCCTTACTTTCAGTTTCCTTGCCCAAGTCTTTTAGACTTGCTGACATGTGCCCCTTTACTCTTTTGGGTGACACATGTTAGACCCTGAGCCCGAGTACCTCGTTGAGGACGAGGTGTTTGCTGACGCCGAGCCCGAGCTAGTGTTTGACGGGGAGTACGTGGACACTGGGGACCAGTCCTAGTGTCTTCGTGTGTTTTACTTTTGTTAGACAGTTGTTTTGTATTCGGTGCGTGGCACCTATATCCTTGTTTCGTCGTTGTTGCTTTGTTGGCCTTGTTCTGGGCCTTAGACTCTTTTCCTTTAGCCTGGTGGCTTTTCTGGATGTTGTACTTTTGTTGATGTTGGACTATTTGTGAGATGTGGAATTTTATTTCAGTCTCTCCTTGCGTTATTATTGTTATTCTGTTGTGGTTACAGGGACCTGTTTATGTATTTGTGGACGCTTATCGGGTTTGGGGCTTCACAGCTCCACTCTCGTGCGGACCTTTTCACGTCTCGCCTCCATTTTAGGGAAGCGGGTCGTGACAGGTTTTAGTGGTGGCCCATGCAGGTCCTTCTGTAACTGCGATTTTTGGAATAGCGATAATAATATTTGAATGTCCAATAAATTAAGTTCGACGTCCGATGTCATAAGCTATGAGTCTAATCTGATTCGTTTTCTGTGTCACTAGATGGCAGGAAGACGTTTCACCCGTGGTGGGGGTAGCGGTGCGACCCCTCATGATGAGGAGCCTGAGCGGGAACCCACCAGCGGTGAGATGATGCGAATGATGCTGCAGATGATGCAAGTGCAGCAGGGCGTGCTTTTGCAAGTCCAGAATGCTCCACTTGCTCGAGCTGCCCGGGCTCTTCCGGATGCCCCTCGCTCTGAGCCAGGAGCGAAGCAATTTCGGGAGCTGGGTCCCGCTTATTTTGATGGTTCTGAGGGTCCTCTGGCTGCCGATGAGTGGATTCGAAACATCGAGGACAATCTGAAGATGGCCAAGATCACCCCGGCTGGATGGGTTGATTTGGCGAAGAGGCAGCTCAAGGATAACGCCAGGAATTGGTGGGATGCGGAAGAGAAGTTATTGGTGGAGCCGATAGCTTGGGCTACCTTCAAGGCTAGATTTGATGGTGAGTTCTTCCTGAAAGCTACCAGGGAAGAGATGCTGCAGCGTTTTATCGATCTGAAACAGGGGAACTCGTCGGTGGACATGTATCACCAAGAGTTCATGAGGCTTAGTCGGTTTGCGTCGAAGATGGTGCAGGACGCTGAGGAGCGAGCTCAGAGGTTCCTGCAGGGGCTTGCTTCGGAGCTCCAGAGTTTTGTGACCTCTTCTGACCGGGAGTCTTATCAGAAGGTTCTGGTCGCTGCCAAGAGGCAGGAGCTGCTCGTGAACCAGAGGAGAGGGTCTGTTGTTGGTGCTGGGAAGAGGCCTGTGGAGCAGGCGAGAGCTGTGGTTAGACCTGGATTCAGGCCTAATCAGTCTGCTCAGTTTAAGAGGCCAGGAGGGCCTATTCTAAAGTCTTGCCATTTCTGCGGCAAGCCTGGCCACGTCAAGGCTCAGTGTCGGAAGTTTTTGGGCCAGTGTCTAGTTTGCGGAGATGCTTCCCATGTCGCGAAGGATTGTCGGCATGCGGGTCAGCTGCGGAGGGCTCCTGTTGCAGCTCAGCCGTTGCAGCAGCGAGCGTCTGTTCCTGCTGGTTGTGGAGCGGCTCTTGTTCCGCAGGGACAGGCTTTTCGGCAGGCTGTTCCGCCGAGGAGGCAGGCTTTTCTGATGACCGCTACGGAGAGCGAGGCTGTGGATGAGGTTATCGCAGGTAATCCTCACTCTAGCTGTTACTTTCCTAGCTGGTTTTGATTGTTAGATTGTGTTGTTTGCTTGAACATGGTTGTTTGCTAGACTAGGGTTTGATTGTTAATTGATTGATTAGGTGTGGTTTTGGTTTGCACATTTCCTGCACGAGTCCTCTTTGACTCTGGTGCGTCGATGTGCATTATTTCTCGGAGCTTCGTGGAGAGGCATTCCTTGTCGACGTCCCCTCTTCCGAAGAGTTGGAATATCGTCACAGGGAATGGCGTGGTCTCGGTGCATCGTGGTTGTAATTCTTGCTCGTTGGTGGTCTGTGGACATGAGCTTTTCGCTGATTTCATTGTCCACGACATCATCAACTATGATGTGGTTCTTGGGATGGACTGGCTTGCAAGCTTCTATGCTACGATCGACTGTCGGAGAAAGAAGGTGGTGTTCGAGATTCCCGGACATCCAGTATTTGAGTTCAATCGTGGTAGCAGTTCGCTTGGTCCTGTCAAACTTCGGGCCAGGCCGGTGGAGGCTGTGGCTATGCAGATGGAGCTGGAGTGGCCAGCTGTGGTGCGAGATTTTGGCGACGTCTTCCCCGAGGAGATGTCTGGTTTGCCACCTGATCGGGCTTTGGAATTTTCTATCGATCTTGTTCCAGGTGCGCAGCCGATTTCGAAGGCACCGTATCGTATGGCACCTGCAGAGTTGGAAGAGTTGCGAAAGCAGTTGGATGAGCTTTTGCAGAAGGGTTATATTAATCCTAGCGTGTCTCCGTGGGGAGCACCGGTGTTGTTGGTTAAGAAGAAGGATGGTTCGCGTCGCATGTGCGTGGACTATCGGGAGTTGAATGCGGTGACCATTAAGAAGAAATACCCGTTGCCTCGCATCGATGATATTTTTGATCAGCTTGGAGGTTCGAGGGTGTTTTCTAAATTGGATTTGAGGAGTGGTTACCATCAGTTGAAGGTGAAGAAGGGAGATGTTCCGAAGACAACGTTCAGGACGAAGTATGGACACTATGAGTTCGTGGTTATGCCTTTTGGCGTAACTAACGCGCCTGCAGTTTTCATGAATCTGATGAACCTGATTTTCTACGACTTTTTGGATAAGTTTGTCGTTATCTTTATTGACGACATTCTGATCTATTCGAAGTCGGAGGAAGAGCATGCCTCGCACTTAAGGACGGTGTTGGAGATTTTGAGGAAGCATCGGTTGTATGCTAAGTTTTCGAAGTGCGAGTTTTGGCTGGATCGAGTTGCTTTTCTCGGGCATGTGGTGACTGGAGATGGTATTTCAGTGGATCCCGAGAAGATTAGGGCCATCAGGGAGTGGCCTGTTCCGTCGTCAGCATCTGAGATTCGGAGTTTTCTTGGGCTTGCTGGTTATTATCGGTGATTCATTAAGGACTTTTCTCGTATTGCCGAGCCGATGACCAGGTTGACGCGGAAGGATGTTGCTTTTGTTTGGTCGGGTGATTGTGAGAGTGCTTTTGGTGTTCTGAAGGAGAGGTTGACGACTGCCCCTATTCTTGTTGTGCCTGATCGCAGCGGTGGATTTGAGATCTTTTGCGATGCTTCTGGCAAGGGTCTCGGTTGCGTGTTGCATCAGCACGGGCATGTTGTGGCGTATGCGTCTCGTCAGCTTAAGGTTCATGAGAAGAATTACCCGACACATGATTTGGAGTTGGCTGCCGTTGTGTTTGCTCTTAAGATTTGGAGGCACTTCCTGCTGAGTGAGAAAGTGAAGATTTTCACCGATCACAAGAGCTTGAAGTATATTTTCACTCAGAAGGAGCTCAACATGCGACAGCGTCGGTGGTTGGAGCTTATGGCGGATTATGAGATTGATTTACAGTTTCACCCTGGCAAGGTGAATGTGGTTCCTGATGCTTTGAGTAGGCTTCCAGCGGTGATGATTTTGACCTCGCAGTGGAGATTGCAGCGGGATTTTTGCGAGTCTGGTGTGGAGATTGTTCTTCCTGGAGAGGCTTCTTCGTTGATGTACATGCAGGTACAGTCGACGATCGTGGATCGGATTAAGGCTGGCCAGGCTGAGGATCCGAAGCTAGTGAGGATTCGGGAGCAGGTGGAAGCCGGTCTGCGGACTGACTTTTTGATTCATGAGGATGGCTCGCTGAGGTTCGGAGCCAGGTTATGTGTGCCAGCTGGGGATATCAGAGAGGAATTGATGGTGGAGGCACACAGTTCGCCGTATTCTGTGCATCCTGGTGGCACCAAGATGTACCAGGATCTTCGTCTGAATTATTGGTGGCATGGTATGAAGAGGAGCGTGGCTCGGAGTGTAGCCAAGTGTTTGGTTTGCCAGCAAGTGAAGGCGGAGCATCAGCGTACGGCCGGGTTGCTACAACCGATTCCGATTCCGGAGTGGAAGTGGCAACACATCACTATGGATTTCGTGACTGGACTACCTCGGAGTCCGAAGCAGAATGACGTGATTTGGGTGATCGTAGATTGATTGACCAAATCGGCGCACTTTATTCCATTCCGAGTGGGACAGTCCACTGAGGCGCTAGCGAGGAGATATATGGAGGTAAAATTCTTTTACTCTCCGTTTTATTTCCTTCATAGTTTGGATAGTGATGTAACGTGAATCATGCAGGAGGTTGTGCGGCTTCATGGAGTCCCCGTGAGTATCGTGTCTGACAGAGACACGAGGTTCACATCTCAGTTCTGGCAGAGTTTGCAGAAGAGCTTGGGTACGCGTCTGAGTTTCAGCACGGCGTACCATCCGCAGACGGATGGCCAGTCCGAGAGGACGATTCAGATTTTGGAAGACATGCTGAGGGCGTGCATGTTGGATTTCAAGGGTTCGTGGGAGGACCATCTACATTTGGTGGAGTTCTCTTACAACAACAGCTTCCAGGCGAGTATTGGCATGGCGCCTTTCGCCGCTCTTTATGGGAGGAAATGTCGATCGCCATTGAGTTGGGATGACGTTGGAGATCGGGAGTTGTTGGGACCTGAGATGATCGTGGAGGCCGTGGAGATCGTCAGGAATATTCGGGAGAGGCTGAGGATTGCTCAGGACCGTTTTAAGCATTGGGCGGATGCTAAACGTCGTCCTTTGGAGTTTCAGCCGGGCGACCATGTGTTCTTGAAGATTTCCCCGAATCGTGGTGTGATTCGTTTTGGGAAGCGTGGAAAGTTGAGCCCGCGATACATTGGACCGTTTGACGTTTTGGAGAGGGTTGGCGAGGTAGCTTATCGCTTGGCCTTGTCGCCATCTTTGGAAGGAGTTCACAATGTTTTCCATGTGTCGCAGCTTCGTCGATACATTAGCGACCCGTCTCATGCGGTGGATTTTTCGGAGATTACCGTTCACCCCGATATGACGTATGACCATCATCCAGTGCAGATTCTGGACAGGCGTCAGAAATCGCTTCGGAACAAGATTGTCAATCTTGTGAGGGTGATGTGGCGACACGGTTCACCTGGAGAGTCTACTTGGGAGAATGAGGATGAGATGCGAGAGCGTTTCCCACTTTTGTTTCCGGACTCGTGAGTATTTGGAAATTCCGAGGACGGAATTTTTCTTAAGTTGGGGAGGATGTAACGACTGATTTTCATGAATCTGGATTTAATATAATATAATATATGTTTTGGTGGATTTTCTCCTCTTGTGTGGTTTTCGTCTCCGTAGTTTTCATTTTCGATCGATTCGTCGTATTTTCTCGTTTCTTCCTTAGGATTGTCGATTTCGAAGTATGTCACTCGTGACGGACTTCATAACGGTCGTATCTAACTATTAGATCAAGCCTAGGAGTCTTAGGAATCGATCCCGGGGCCCCGCGCTCCGTATCGGTACTTTTGGTGCTCATTAGCCGGTGTAAGAAGGGCCACCGACCGACTAGATGACGATCCAGTCGGTCGGCAATCCTTCTTGGACCGACTAGTTAGCTTTCTAAATTTCTTAAGAGTTACTGTTTATCGTTAGTCGGTCTAAGAACGTTGGTTGACCGACTAGGTTGCAAACTAGTCGGTCAGCAATGCTTCTTGAACCGACTAACACATCATCTAAATTTTTGTATCAGCTACTGTTTACTCTTAGTCGGTCTAAGAACGTTCATCGACCGACTAGATGTTAAACTAGTCGGTCAGTAATTGTTCATGGACCGACTAACTCTAGAATCCTATTTTCGTTCAGGAGTTACTGTTTGCACTTAGTCGGTCTGCGTTGGTCGACCGACCGACTAGTTGCCAAACTAGTCGGTCAGTGGTTGCTCTTTGACCGACTAACCAGTGTTAAAACCCTAATTTCTGGGCAGCCGCCAGCTCAACCTATTTATACCCAACCCAAACGACTTCATCTTCTCCAACACGACCCAAAACCCTAAAAACTTCCCCCTTCAGCCCCCATCTTCCTCCAAGCTCCATTTCTTCATTCCAAGCCCTAAATCCATCATCCAATCCATCCATTCACTCTATCTACCTCTCATCTTCCCCAAAATCTCATCAAAACCCATCAAAATCCCCAAATCCCCCAAAACCCTAGTTTCCCCAAACTTCTCCATTTGCTTCCAGATCTGATCCTAGGGTTCCCGGGAGTGTTTCTTCCGTCTCCTCTTGGTAAGAAATCGATCTACCGTTGTTTTCATAACTTATTTATAATTTTTGTGAAACCCTAATTAATTTCATGTGTTTGGTGTTTGTTTCCCCCATAACAGCGATTTCCCCCATTGATAGCATCCGTGTGACGAAGTGGTCGTCATCCCCGGTGCTAGGCAAGTGAAACTTGCCACTTAGGGTTTAGGCCATGCTTTAGGCCATTTGCTTGTTGTAGGCGTAAAAGAGACTAGGCGACGAAATGATACTCGCCTAGGCGCAAATTGGGGAGTTAGCTTGACAACAAAGCTAATTCCGACATTTAGCATGTTGCACAATTACCATGTCATGTTTACTTTCCATTAACGGTACGCAAATTAAATGTCATGTCATTGCATTCTTTAAGTGTTTATGTGATTGCGTAGCTTTGCTACAAATGCTTGTGTTCCTGGCTCGTGTTCCAGAAGCGGGCCATGTGTTGGTTGATAGCCAATGCCCAAATTGCGTGTTTCCTGGCTCGTGACCAGAAGCGAGCATAATGAGTTGGAAACCCCAACGCTCGATATTGAATTGTGAAATAGGAATGCGAGCTCATTGTGCGGGGCAACCCCAGGCTCACTAGCTGAGCTCAATGTGCGGGGACCCCAGGCTCCATTACGTGTGGGTATAGGGGGTGAGGGTTAAGCGGCCATTCAACTGGGAGTCTGTTTGATCAACAACTGCAGTTGTAAGGCGTAAACTCTTTGGGGTGGGGTAGTGTTTGGGGCCGATCGGACTGACATGCTAGCCATTCAGCGAAGGGCGCAAACATCTACAAAACAACCGTGAAACGTGAAATGTGTTTAGTGCCGATCGGTCTGATATGCTATGCCATTCAGCGAAGGGCATAAACACCTACAAAATGTGAATTGATTGAGATTGATAGTAGCGTGGCTACTCTTGTCTTGTCTTGTCTTGTCCCGATGATTGTTCTCTTGTACAAATTGTCTTGCCATGTTTTAATTGTGCACTCATGTTATAACTGCCATGTCATGCATACTAAACTGCTAGGTTGCTAGTTGCCTTACTTTCAGTTTCCTTGCCCAAGTCTTTTAGACTTGCTGACATGTGCCCCTTTACTCTTTTGGGTGACACATGTTAGACCCTGAGCCCGAGTACCTCGTTGAGGACGAGGTGTTTGCTGACGCCGAGCCCGAGCTAGTGTTTGACGGGGAGTACGTGGACACTGGGGACCAGTCCTAGTGTCTTCGTGTGTTTTACTTTTGTTAGACAGTTGTTTTGTATTCGGTGCGTGGCACCTATATCCTTGTTTCGTCGTTGTTGCTTTGTTGGCCTTGTTCTGGGCCTTAGACTCTTTTCCTTTAGCCTGGTGGCTTTTCTGGATGTTGTACTTTTGTTGATGTTGGACTATTTGTGAGATGTGGAATTTTATTTCAGTCTCTCCTTGCGTTATTATTGTTATTCTGTTGTGGTTACAGGGACCTGTTTATGTATTTGTGGACGCTTATCGGGTTTGGGGCTTCACAGCTCCACTCTCGTGCGGACCTTTTCACGTCTCGCCTCCATTTTAGGGAAGCGGGTCGTGACAGTCTCTTCCGAGGGAGACCGTGGTCGCCCGTCCACCCATCTTTGCCCATGCCAAGGGGGGCAATGGGGACGCCGGCCCGGAGCTCGAGTGCCCATGGGTGGTCGTGGTATGGAGCGGAAGCGTCCCCTTCCAGAGTCCGGGGGCCTGAAGAGAAGAAGAATAAGAAGAAGGTCGTGGAGGTCCGCACTCCGACGGCCCCCGAGGAGCCTTGGGCGCGACCCTGCTGCTGGCGGTAGCAGTCGAGCCTGTCTTTCTGGCCGAGCCCCCTCTGGCTGGTGCGGGTGGCGCCCTGTTGATGCTTGAGGCTGGCCCCGAGGTCGCACCTGGGGAGTCGGTCTTCGTCAACTGGGGTGTGGCCACTCAGCTAGCACGGAGCTCCGTCCTCACAAGGGACTGCTCGCTCCTGGAGAAGACTCGCTCCGATCGACTGGCGGACTTTCTGGTCTGGCAACTCCAACAGGTTTATCTTTCTGCCGCATCTGGCCCTGCCTCGTAGAATTCCTGACTTACTCTTATTTAGCATGCACCGTGATGGCAATGGAGGTGCAGTGTCGCATGGCCCACGCGACCAGTCTCGCGGAGTCCTTGGCACGGGATCGTCTGAGGGCCAGGGCGGCCGAGGTGGCAGCCGAAGAATCCCGCATGGACGCTCGCCAGCTACGGCACCGGATTGAAGAGCTCTCCTTTGAGGTGATGGACCTGAAGAGCACCTTGGCCGAGGCCCAGAGGTCGGCCCAAGAGGCGGAGGAGGCGTCCTACCGGGGGAGAGAGGAGCTCTGGGCCGAGCTGGGAGCCCTGCGACGAGCACATCCCACCCGGCTCGTCGAGGAGGTGGAGAGGGGCTACGAGGGGGTCCTTAGGCCAAGGGTCGCTGATGCCCTTAAGGAAGCCTTTGATCCTATGAGTACCTCTTGGCCCCCCCGGATCGTGGAAGCTTTCCGGGACTCCTTCGAGAGGTTCGAGGAACGGGTCCGGCAAGCGCTTCCCTGTCCCCCACCAGGTCTCAAGGAGCATCCTCGATTTGAACAGGGAGAGGCCCCAGGCGATGTCTCCTCATGGGCCCCGACATCATGAGCAGCGTTTCTCCATCCTTGTGCACTCCCCCCACCCCTTTTTAGCTCTGTAATTAAGGAACAATTTTTGGAAACAATACATAACTTGTTTTGCGGGTCTTTGTACCTTTCCTCTTGCTGTCGTGTTCTTCTATGTTGTAATTTTTGTGTCCGTTAATCGTTCTCTAGGTTGTCTCCCTTTGTTGATGAAGCTATTTCGCGGTGGAGGAGGCCCCTAGTCTCGTGGCCGATGGTGGTACTTAAGTTGGCTAGGGGGGTTAAATCTTTGAGGCAAGTGCTCTCTGGCCCACTTCTCCGATGAGGCGATCACCAGCTCGACCCAAGGGTTGCGGGCGATGCCTAGCCTTCAGTAGACCAGACAGTCGGTCGAACAAGAACATTACCCAGGGACTGGCTAACCAGGTGATCTGATGTGACCTTCCCAGGGCCGTCTGCCCCATTCGGCCGGTCAGCCTTCAGTCATATGAGCGATCAGGTGTTCGACCTGCTGGGGGAGCTGCCCCCAGCCTTACGGCCGATCGGTTCGGTTGGCCTGCTGGGGGAGCTATCCCCTAGCTTATGGCCAATCAATTCGCCGGCCCGCTGGGGGAGTTGCCCTAAGCCTTATGGTTGGCTCTGGTGATCGACCCGCTGGGGGGAGTTGCCCCAGCCTTACGGTCGATAAGGTTAGTTGGTGTCACGCCCCGCTTCCCAAAATGGACGGAAGCGAAACGTGACGAGGCCCACTTAGGCCAGAGCTTTAGAAGCTCGGACCCAATAAGCGTCTGTAGAGGTACCATTTTAAAAGTTTCAGGTTCTTGCATTAATATAGTTCGAAACAACAGAAAGTACGGAAAGGAAGATGCATTCATTAAATTAGAGATATAATATCCGACAAGTACAAAGTCTAAAAAGAAGCCTAAGCGTGGCAACAAACTAACTAAGAAAAAAACGGAAAGTAGTAACCTCTGAAAGTGGCGACTAAAAGACCTCAAGGTCTGATCCTCGTCAGGCACGAACTCTGGATCAACGTCCTCGGCTCCTCGTACTCCAGTGAGTCTGCCTCGTCCACGAACTCTGGCTGAACACCTGACGTACATCACCCAAGAAAAAGGAACTGTACGTCAGGTAAAGTATACAAGAAGGGTTAGAGTTTACTGCAAGTGCATCGAACTTTAAACAACGGTTTACTGGTTGATTAGCATGCTGGGGTTCTTTTTGACAACAGTTTACTGGTTGATTAGCATGCTGTGGTTATAACAGGGTAACAAGACAGGAAGTAACGCAGCAGGAAAGTAAAACGGGACAGGTAGTAGTCGTAGCGTGTGCTACCAACTACGAGACTAACCTACAGGTGTCATGACAAGACAGGACGTGACGGGACAAGACAGGACAAGACAAGACAAGTGAGACACGAAAGGGTTCACGCCTTACGGTTCGAGGGGGATCAGACCCTCTTGCCGTGCGCACGCTCAACCCAACCCCAAACCCAGGACAAGATTTACAGGGATCATTTCCGCTAGGGAAACATCCGAAACGCCCGAAGGCTTTTTGTGTAACAGGGATCACTTTCGCGGGGGAAAGCATCTGAAACGCCCGAAGGCTTTTTGTGTAACAGGGATCACTTCCGCAAGGAAAGCATCCGAAACACCCGAAGGCTTTTTGTATAACAGGGATCACTTCCGCAAGGAAAGCATCCGAAACGCTCGAAGGCTTTTTGTATAACAGGGATCACTTCCGCAAGGAAAGCATCCGAAACGCCCGAAGGCTTTTTGTATAACAGGGATCACTTCCGCAAGGAAAGCATCCGAAACGCTCGAAGTCTTTTTGTATAACAGGACACGACATGACAAGTGTAGGGAGTTGTTATTCTAGGGTGTCCACACACACGCACACACATGATAGCCCTACAGTATCAAAAGTTGTTGTTGTCAGGCTCATACTTCGTCGTCAAGTCTGAGCCGTCAGGAATCGTCCCGGACGCTATCATTTCACGTCCGGTTCTATTTGTTCACAGTTAACAATTCTAACCAACTAGGTCCTAAGCACGGCCAAAAGTGCAAGTGGATACACTTGCCTGCGATGGCGAGTGTGTCGTCCTCCCGAAGCGTCTCGTCCAAGCGTCTCGTCCACGGAAGTCCGTCTGAAATATCGTCACGGTGATGGTGTCAGGCCTCAAATTCATCACATCCTATTAGGGTTCATTTCTAGGTTATCGGGACTATCCTATTCGTCAAAAATCACATTTTGATGTTTCGTTCAACCTAGATCGACTACTATCCTATGTGCACAGAAAATTGTCCGATTGTCGATCTTTCTACAGTGAGCAGCGTTTTACAAGAACTGAAAGTAAATTTAGTTATAGTTGTCGAGTTTTAGTTTAGGTTTTGGTTAGCTACGGTGTGGGTTGCTACGAGTTAGGGTACCAACCTGGTTGCCGAACACGCCGGAGTCGACGTCGGATCTGGAGATGGTAACGGATCGCGTCGCCTTTGCTCTGGTTCCTCGACTGTGAGTAGCGCAACATAGAGTGAGTCGTCGGGGTCCAGACGGTAGCTAGGAGGCGCATGTAACTTATCTGTATCAACGAATATACGATAATAAGCTAAACACGATTAAATTCAATGAAACATTATCAATCCCACTGTTGTTCTAATACTAGCAACTATATACTAACTTAACCCACTAACTAACTTTAAAGTAATGGTACTGTTGACACATCATGTACACGGTTTACTAACAAATTATATTAAGATAAATGATATCACAAGGACAATGAGAGAATACCAGTATCTTAGTCAGTTATAATTGTGAAGACAAGGAATATTTGCAATAAGAAAACATATGCCGTGCGCCACAACAGACATGATTCCCTTCAGGCATTACACACCTTAAAGGAAGCCACAGTAAGTAGGAACAATGGAGAAATCATGTATGAGACATTCAATCATATTTATTAATGTAGCCCATCTTAACTACTACTCACATTATTTTACTGTTAATAATTTTTACATACAGTCTGCATTAAAACGACTTACGAGTGCTGCTGCTCTCTTCACTTGCAGGGGAAGGCCGGACCGCGAGCTAGCAGGGATACAACGGTGGCGTCCGGTGGCAATGGATGCAGGCAGAGGCGCATCGACTCTGGGCACGGGGCAACGGCGAGGGGAGGTTTGGAAGTGCTGACGGTTGCGGCAGCTTGTCGACGTGAGAGGCGTGCAGTGGGTTGCTCGGAGATGAAGATGTGGCGTGGGGATGAGATGGCCGGCACCTGGGGTTTGGGTCGTGCGCGAAAGAGCCAACGGCCTTGACGGGGCCTGCTCTGACGTGAATGGGGAAGAAGGAAGGGCGACGGTGGGTGTTGACAGGTCAGGGGGGTCTTTCCGACGGTCGTTGCGTGGAGATGAGCTCTCCTGAAAGCGGTTTGCGAGGGTGGCGTTAGCGTGGAGTTGCGCGAGAGAGAGAAGGTGCGGAGCTCGCAAGAAGAGGAGGGGGTCGCGCAGAGGAGAGTCGGACAGAGAGGAGGCTGATCAAGCGAGGCGCCACCGTCGGAGTTGTGCGAGCGAAGGTGAGAGGGGAATGAAAGAAAATATGAACTGGGTTTCCAAAAAATAATGTAGGCGGCGGCTGAGCTTTCTCATGAGAACCCTAGGCTACTATTTGTTACTTTATAAATATATTAGGTAGGGATGAGAGAGATATTGTGGGTAGTGGTTAAGGTGACGTGTGGTAGTGGGGAAAACTGAGGGGGTTTGGTTTAGATTTCTAAACGAACAATATTTAGCCTTAGGTTTAAAATAAGAAAAGAATTCAATTACATTAAAAAAATAAACGTACACAGCTAGCATGTAGGATTGATTGAATTTGGGTTTAAAAAATTTACTGATGGTTTTGGCTTCCCTTTAAAAAAAAGACCAGATTTCAACATTGAAGTTTTTGTTTTTATTAAAATATTTTATAAATTGGTAATAAGATAAGCAGATTGGTCCCCCGACGTCCAAAAATTACAAAAAAAATACCGAGGCGCTTGCGCCTCCGAGAGGGTCGTGAATATAGGGTCCAGTCACGCGTCTGAGCTACGGAGAACAATAATAAAATTCAAATGTGAAACGACGCACACGAAACAACAACACACATTAAAATACGGACGGTCGGAAGTGACCGTTACATTCTACCCACCTTAGAAATGATTCCGCCCTCGAAATCACTTATACAATAATATCTATATACCTTTATACCCGCAACTCTCATATTCCACATAATAATCGCTAATCCTACAACTTCAATTAGCGTTCCACAACAATTCATCATTACCGTCTTTTCACTGGATAATGTCACGACTAGAATCGCATCCTAGCACCTGATTATAGATCCACATTTCCGCTCAAATTCCCATCTCTAAATTCTCATAAAAGGATAATATTAATCTTCTTATTCCATACCGTTCCACTAAACATCAGCGCTCAATAACATCTTCAAATTTCTCAATCTCTTCCCAATATTAATAAATCTCCAAAATGAGATTCTAGTCAACCACCAATCCAAGACAAAAACTTTGTCTATCCTATAATACCTTCACAAATCAACAATCGTCGTGTCTTCAATATATATTCTTGTCCTATCTTCCCATAATTTTATCCATCAAAAAAAATTTGGACTATCAAGATCACATCTCAACCTACTATAACTAATCCCAAGCAATATTAAGTCCGACTACCTAACCATCCATTTATCTCAACGCGTCGTATCATTCTCAAAGCCTTCTCACGTCAACTCGATAACCAAGTCTTGATGCTAATAAAAGCTCTACTCAATCTCATGATCACCCTAACTTATACTATACTCCGTAGCTACTCCTATCTACCACTCGTCTAAGCCTCAAGTCTGATAAGTTACCATCTCCTCGCATATAATTTTATCCGACCAGAATTTCCCATTGAGTCCGTCTCACATCGGTTTTATAAGTAAGTCTTGGACAGCCCATTCTCTTTTTTTTTCAATCGAAATCTATTCCAATATCATATTGTTCCAAAATCGGTTAATCTTTGCTATAACAAATCTCATCTCTCCCTGAGCCTACCCGCAAACAAAATCCTACAACAATAATAGCTAGTCCCAAAACTATAACAACCATAACATAACATTTCTAAATGGAGAGAGAGAGAAGGGAAAGCTTAAAACCAGTGACACATTTTAAAACATTTGGAAAAAAAACGTGTGGAGTTGCGGTAATGGATGAGGGAGGATAAGTGATTTGTGATCCTGTGAGCTAGTTTCAAAACTTTAAAGATTTGGTTTAAAAGAAAACAAGAGTTTTGATATAATCACAACCAGTCAAAGATAAGCTATTCAATAATGCAAAGGGCTAAGTCTAATGAACTGTCTGCTATGACACTATTCACATATAGGAATACCGTCATTCAGACAACTTCAAGCATATCACAGTTAACACTGAGTACACATTCAAGACACAAAAGGCAATCATCAGGATCTTAAAGATAACACACTCATACAGGTCCACACACGCTACCTATACTCATGCACCATGACGACATCACATACCAAAAGCCTACTACTAAACTAGGGATAACATAGACAACACAGGGACTAATGTCTAAACAATAAAAAGGAAAACTAAACCAAAAGTGAAACGAAATGAGATCGGAAAGAACGAGTTCAAATAAGGCGGGGTACGGAGATAGTTGGTCGGATGAACAAAAATATTTCTCAAAATAATCAGATAGATGAAAGAAGAATTTGGTGCAAAATAAGGTATCATTTACCTTTTAAAAACATATATATTTATATACTTAAAAGTGAGCAGATGTAGCAGATTAAAATTTTGGAAAAAGTAAGACGAAGGGAGGATGGATAGGGTGAGAAACGATTGCTTTGCAAATGAAATTAAGTTTACACAAAGATTTTAAAATGTGGTCACGAAGAACATAGAACTGATATAATAATAACAATAAAATAATTGGAGTTCCCTCTAGTTTAGAAAATATTTTAAAAAGTATGTACGGTAAGTGATTAGCAATAAAATTTTGTAGTTTAGAAAAGTAACATATATATATATATATATATATATATATATATATATATATATATATATATATATTGGATTATAGAATTGATAACAAGGTTTAAAACTGTAACACGAAAGATGCTGATTTGAAAACATGTACGAGATAGTAAAATAATTTTACGACCAGGGAGGTTTCAAGATTTAGTGAAAGAATTTTAACTCAACTGAAAAACGAGAATTTTGAAATATATAATATAGGGGTCTTCAAAGAAGTTAAGCTGAGTGAAAGACTTAATAACAAATTTCGAAAATACTTTTAGAGGAAATAGAATTGGTAAAGGAAGGGATTCGAAGGATCGACGATAATCGTCAGGAAACGATCACGTGAATCAGGAGACAGGAAAATGATCGCTCGAAGAATATGTGCAGGATACGAATCATGAAGAGTTACGATGGAACATTACGGTCAATAACACGAAAATGGTAATGATCAGGAAGACGCTAGGAGTCAGGGGTTCTAGTCATCGGGTCGTCTAAAAATCAGGATAGTACAGCTCTAAGACATCCTAATGAGCTAGACTATAATTAGGATCTAAGCGATGGTTCCTACGAGAATTCAAGGTTACGTTCTGCTGGGCCCGAAGTCGATGGACCCGAGCGAACGACTAAAAGAGAAGGGATCTAGAAAACTAACACGGTCAGAGTCAAGTGGGGCTACTAAGGTATTCTAGGACGAGGATGAATAAATCTTCACCAAGGTGTCTGACTATCCAACTGGGACGTCTATTTATGTCTTCCTACCACCTAAGACTGGGAAAACCTAATTTAGACTTGTACATGGATATTAAATGAATGCAGTACTCTGATTGTTCCGAACTTTTGCATGACCTGCATGGGCCACCACTAAAACCTGTCACGCCCCGCTTCCCAAAATGGACGGAAGCGAAACGTGACGAGGCCCGCTTAGGCCAGAGCTTTAGAAGCTCGGACCCAATAAGCGTCTGTAGAGGTACCATTTTAAAAGTTTCAGGTTCTTGCATTAATATAGTTCGAAACAACAGAAAGTACAGAAAGGAAGATGCATTCATTAAATTAGAGATATAATATCCGACAAGTACAAAGTCTAAAAAGAAGCCTAAGCGTGGCAACAAACTAACTAAGAAAAAAACGGAAAGTAGTAACCTCTGAAAGTGGCGACTAAAAGACCTCAAGGTCTGATCCTCGTCAGGCACGAACTCTGGATCAACGTCCTCGGCTCCTCGTACTCCAGTGAGTCTGCCTCGTCCACGAACTCTGGCTGAACACCTGACGTACAGCACCCAAGAAAAAGGAACTGTACGTCAGGTAAAGTCTACAAGAAGGGTTAGACTTTACTGCAAGTGCATCGAACTTTAAACAACGGTTTACTGGTTGATTAGCATGCTGGGGTTCTTTTTGACAACAGTTTACTGGTTGATTAGCATGCTGTGGTTATAACAGGGTAACAAGACAGGAAGTAACGCAGCAAGAAAGTAAAACGGGACAGGTAGTAGTCGTAGCGTGTGCTACCAACTACGGGACTAACCTACAGGTGTTATGACAAGACGGGACGTGACGGGACAAGACAGGACACGATAAGACAAGTGAGACACGAAAGGGTTCACGCCTTACGGTTCGAGGGGGATCAGACCCTCTTGCCGTGCACACGCTCAACCCAACCCCAAACCCAGGACAAGATTTACAGGGATCATTTCCGCTAGGGAAACATCCGAAACGCCCGAAGGCTCTTTGTGTAACAGGGATCACTTTCGCGGGGGAAAGCATCCGAAACGCCCGAAGGCTTTTTGTGTAACAGGGATCACTTCCGCAAGGAAAGCATCCGAAACGCCCGAAGGCTTTTTGTATAACAGGGATCACTTCCGCAAGGAAAGCATCCGAAACGCCCGAAGGCTTTTTGTATAACAGGGATCACTTCCGCAAGGAAAGCATCCGAAACGCCCGAAGGCTTTTTGTATAACAGGGATCACTTCCGCAAGGAAAGCATCCGAAACGCCCGAAGGCTTTTTGTATAACAGGACACGACATGACAAGTGTAGGGAGTTGTTATTCTAGGGTGTCCACACACACGCACACACATGATAGCCCTACAGTATCAAAAGTTGTTGTTGTCAGGCTCAGACTTCGTCGTCAAGTCTGAGCCGTCAGGAGTTGTCCCGGACGCTATCATTTCACGTCCGGTTCTATTTGTTCACAGTTAACAATTCTAACCAACTAGGGCCTAAGCACGGCCAAAAGTGCAAGTGGATACACTTGCCTGCGATGGCGAGTGTGTCGTCCTCCCGAAGCGTCTCGTCCAAGCGTCTCGTCCACGGAAGTCCGTCTGAAATATCGCCACGGTGATGGTGTCAGGCCTCAAATTCATCACATCCTATTAGGGTTCATTTCTAGGTTATCGGGACTATCCTATTCGTCAAAAATCACATTTTGATGCTTCGTTCAACCTAGATCGACTACTATCCTATGTGCACAGAAAATTGTCCGATTGTCGATCTTTCTACAGTGAGCAGCGTTTTACAAGAACTGAAAGTAAATTTAGTTATAGTTGTCGAGTTTTAGTTTAGGTTTTGGTTAGCTACGGTGTGGGTTGCTACGAGTTAGGGTACCAACCTGGTTGCCGAACACGCCGGAGTCGACGTCGGATCTGGAGATGGTAACGGATCGCGTCGCCTTTGCTCTGGTTCCTCGACTGTAAGTAGCGCAACATAGAGTGAGTCGTCGGTGTCCAGACGGTAGCTAGGAGGCGCATGTAACTTATCTGTATCAACAAATATACGATAATAAGCTAAACACGATTAAATTCAATGAAACATTATCAACCCCACTGTTGTTCTAATACTAGCAACTATATACTAACTTAACCCACTAACTAACTTTAAAGTAATGGTACTGTTGACACATCATGTACATGGTTTACTAACAAATTATATTAAGATAAATGATATCACAAGGACAATGAGAGAATACCAGTATCTTAGTCAGTTATAATTGTGAAGACAAGGAATATTTGCAATAAGAAAACATATGCCGTGCGCCACAACAGACATGATTCCCTTCAGGCATTACACACCTTAAAGGAAGCCACAGTAAGTAGGAACAATGGAGAAATCATGTATGAGACATTCAATCATATTTATTAATGTAGCCCATCTTAACTACTACTCACATTATTTTACTGTTAATAATTTTTACATACAGTCTGCATTAAAACGACTTACGAGTGCTGCTGCTCTCTTCACTTGCAGGGGAAGGCCGGACCGCGAGCTAGCAGGGATACAACGGTGGCGTCCGGTGGCAATGGATGCAGGCAGAGGCGCATCGACTCTGGGCAC
This sequence comes from Scilla litardierei, assembly GCA_030789695.1. NCBI lineage: Eukaryota > Viridiplantae > Streptophyta > Magnoliopsida > Asparagales > Asparagaceae > Scilla > Scilla litardierei. Next base: position 160,415,455 of record CM061133.1, read on the forward strand.
GGGGCAACGGTGAGGGGAGGTTTGGAAGTGCTGACGGTTGCGGCAGCTTGTCGACGTGAGAGGCGTGCAGTGGGTTGCTCGGAGATGAAGAGGTGGCGTGGGGATGAGATGGCCGGCACCTGGGGTTTGGGTCGTGCGCGAAAGAGCCAACGGCCTTGACGGGGCCTGCTCTGACGTGAATGGCGAAGAAGGAAGGGCGACGGTGGGTGTTGACAGGTCGGGGGGGTCTTTCCGACGGTCGTTGCGTGGAGATGAGCTCTCCTGGGCACGGTTTGCGAGGGTGGCGTTAGCGTGGAGTTGCGCGAGAGAGAGAAGGTGCGGAGCTCGCAAGAAGAGGAGGGGGTCGCGCAGAGGAGAGTCGGACAGAGAGGAGGCTGATCAAGCGAGGCGCCACCGTCGGAGTTGTGCGAGCGAAGGTGAGAGGGGAATGAAAGAAAATATGAACTGGGTTTCCAAAAAATAATGTAGGCGGCGGCTGAGCTTTCTCATGAGAACCCTAGGCTACTATTTGTTACTTTATAAATATATTAGGTAGGGATGAGAGAGATATTGTGGGTAGTGGTTAAGGTGACGTGTGGTAGTGGGGAAAACTGAGGGGGTTTGGTTTAGATTTCTAAACGAACAATATTTAGCCTTAGGTTTAAAATAAGAAAAGAATTCAATTACATTAAAAAAATAAACGTACACAGCTAGCATGTAGGATTGATTGAATTTGGGTTTAAAAAATTTACTAATGGTTTTGGCTTCCCTTTAAAAAAAGACCAGATTTCAACATTGAAGTTTTTGTTTTTATTAAAATATTTTATAAATTGGTAATAAGATAAGCAGATTGGTCCCCCGACGTCCAAAAATTACAAAAAAAATACCGAGGCGCTTGCGCCTCCGAGAGGGTCGTGAATACGGGGTCCAGTCACGCGTCTGAGCTACGGAGAACAATAATAAAATTCAAATGTGAAACGACGCACACGAAACAACAACACACATTAAAATACGGACGGTCGGAAGTGACCGTTACAGTTGGTCAGCTGGAGAAGCTACCCTCCGGCTTATGGCTAGTCGATGCACCGGCCTGCTGGGGGAGTTGCCCCTAGCCTTATGGTCAGCTCTGGTGATCGACCCGCTGGGGGAGTTGCCCCCAGCCTTACGGTCGATCGGGTCGGTTGGTCAGCTGGGGGAGCTACCCTCAGGCTTATGGCCAATCGAAATACCTGCCTACTGGGGAAGTTACCCCCAGCCTTATGGTCAGCTCTGGTGATCGACCCGCTGGGGGAGTTGCCCCCAGCCTTACGGTCGATCAGGTCAGTTGGTCAACTGGGGGAGCTACCCTCAGGCTTATGGCCAACCGATGGACCAGCCTGCTGGGGGATTTTCCCCCAGCCTTACGGATGGTCGGGTCGGTCTACATGCTAGGTTAGCTATTTCCAGGCTTGCGGTAGATCGATGGATCGTCCTAATGGGGGAGTTGCTCCCAGCTTTACAGACGATCCTTGGGATCGGCCCGCTGGGGGAGTTGCCCCCAACCTCACGGATGATCATCATTGTAGGTTAACCAGGGGAGTCCCCCCTGACTTGCGGGGGGTTGAGGTGTCAGATACAGTGAGAAGAAGCAGAGTTGCACTGATGCGGACCAACATTTCATTCTTTGATCCGGGAGCACATTTGGAGGAAGATAAAGGCAAGCTAATTTTGCCTGGGCGAGGCTACGGCTGACCGTCGTGTCCTCTCACTCGATGAAGTGCATGGCTGTCTGGACGACATTCACCTTCTTTCCTTTGTCCGTCTGCCTAGATGTCCCTTCTCCAGGGTTCACCGTTGGGTCTTCGACGAAGTTCTTCAGGTGGCCGTGGCTGACCAACTTCTCTATATCTTTCTTCAAGTGCCAGCAATCATCGGTGTCGTGACCGCTATCCTTGTGGTACTTGCAATATTTCTCCTCGTCCCTTCTACGTCTCTTCATTTTCGGCGGTGGCCTACCAAAGCGTCCCTCTTATTGAGCATGTGCAAGGACAATGTCTGGAGTTGCGTTCAGTCGGGTGGGTCGTGCATCCTCCTTGTGTGGCTTTCCCTTTACCCTCTTCTCCTATCGGGATTCATCAGGCTCACGGTGTTCGCTTTCGTCTCGCTTGAAGCCCTGTCTGACCCCCGTTGGGTGACTTCCGTCATCTGCGGCCAGCGCTTCCTCCGTCAGTATATAGCGTTCTGCCCGGGCTATCACCTAGGTGAGGTCCTTCGGGGGCTCGTTGTGTAGTGATTTCTTCAGGCCCCTGTGCCGGGGCCCTTTCTTCAGGTTTTCACGACTAGCTCGGGACAGCTTTCCACATTTAGTCTTTCTACATTAAAGAGACACATGTAGTGTCTCAGTGTTTCTTCGGGACCCTGCACCATATTGAACAGAAGTTCTGAGTCCGGTTTTACCTGATGTCCGGCCATAAACTGCTTTCAGAATTTCTGGGAGAGGTCCTCGAAGCTGTTGATTGAACGGTTGGGGAGGCTGTGGTACCAGCTCCGGGCGGATTTTCAGAGGGAAGAGTGGAAGCCTTGATAGAGCAGGGTGTCGTCAGTGCCCTAGAACGCCATGACCCTCTCATAATCCATCAGGTGGTCGTTCAGGTCCCCCACGCCATCGTACTTTTCTAAGGTTGGCACCTTGAATCTGGAGGGCACATGTGCCTCGGTTATTCTCCTGGATAGCGAGCAACGGTTGCCCCTGGAGCCCCCCGGACGTCCCACCGTGTCGACACGAAGGTCGGGCTGCTGAGGTGAGCAGATGGGACCACGTAGGGAGTTCGCTCGTAGCCCATCCGAGCGGGGGATGGGTGTTGGTCGGTGGGCATTTCTCCTCTCCCGGTGGTATTCCCGGTTCTTTTGCCTCCTGCGACGAGGACTCTCACTCCGATTGGGTCGATCCCCGGAGGCTCAACAATCGGTTGACCGCTGGTAAGATGAGCGTGGTTGTCAAGACGAGGCCATAGCCGACTTGTCTCCAGCTTATTTGGGCCCTCTCTCAGTCTCACCCCAGAGTGAGGTCAGTGTGAGGGACCGCACCGGGACGATGTTTGGTAGGGTGAATCGCCGTTCGAGGTTGGCACCCTCGCCACTGTGGTCGGTGACCATGGCCGAGCGTAAAGGTCGGCGGATCCATCCCCGAACAGGGGCGTCCACCGATGCTTCTTCCGGGAGAGACGGCCTGCCCTGAGCTGTTGAATTTTCACAGCCAGTGTCTGGAGGTGTGCATTGGTCTCCTGAGCAAAGATGCAGAGCTGCTCTTTGTTCACCGACCACGAGTCACTGGTCCCTCCAGTGGTGTGGTTGTTCTGGTTCTCAGGCGGGAGGTAGTCTCCTTCCTCGTGGATGGGGGCATGCGCCCCGTGCCGTTACAAACTGGTTCCATCCTGGCGAAGTGGTGGTTTAACGTGGGTTTTGGTTCGGTTTCGACAGACAGCACCAGATGTTTATGGGTGTTTTCTCACTACAGAATCGTTGACCAAGGGTTGGATTGTCAACATGGTCAAGGGATCAGGTGAGACCCTTGAGTCCCGTCAAGCATGCAATTGCCCAACGGGGGTAGCTGCGATCCTCATGCCAGCCCTGGAAATTGCAGACTCGACGTGTCGAGGGCGAACGAGCTCGTCGTTTGGAGCACCCAGCCTCAGTCAGCATGGTGCGGAGAGGTAGCCTCAGCACTGTGGAGTACGCTCGGCCTCGGTTGACTAAGATGTTGTTCGGGGGCAAGCAGGCTCTACACCGGGTGAGCCTAGCATCGATAGGTGCTGCACTGAGGGGTAGCCTCGGCGGGGGTCTGCTTGACCTAGACAGACGAAGGAGCTCGGTAGGGGGGCCAGACCTTGGTTCCGACCAAGTCTCCTCCGATGCCTAAGTCAGATTGAATCTGAAAGATACTCGGTGGGACCGGTACGGCTCACAGGGTGGCCGTTACACGTATCCTCGGACCGAGTTGTTGGAGGGAATTTAGAGTGGAAAACATGGTATTTTAGAAGAATACCTCCATCAGTTGGTATCCGGGGTCAGTCCCTTTTCTTCGTTGCCCCTCGAGTCCCTTTATAAGGATTCTCCCACGATCGTTTCCCCTCCACGCCCTCCATTTCCACCCCCACAATCTGCCTCCCTTAAGGCGCCTTCATGCACCATGAACGTGGGTTAATGGGGTCCTATAATGGTCATAAAGGGGGAGTGTTTCACGGAACGGTTAACTACTGCTGGCGTGGGCTGTCTGAGCACACGTCCGATCGTGGCCGACCCGATACCGGGTCCTCGCGAGGGTCTCGACGGTTGGCCCAAACTCCTTTTGGAGGCCTCCTGCCTCCAATATGGGCTTGGGCTACTTGCTTTTGGGCTGCTCATTCTTGGGCCGCTCTAGGATGGTTGTATCAGTATGGGTATGCGTTTAGCTAGTTTTGACACGACATGTTTAAAAATTTACACGAATCTGACACGGATGATAGCTGAGTAAAGAAACCAAAACCCATACTTAGCCGAGTTGAAATCTAAGCCACTTAAACCTCAACTAGATTTTAATTTTTTCCACTCATCATTTTACTCATCCTTGCTCCTTGTCACCGCCTTGTCACCTCGTTTCCATTGTTGTAATCACCACCATCACCATTTATCATCCCAACTCTATTGATTTCAAACTCATCCTCTCTCTCTCTCTCTCTTTCTATCCTATTATCAAGTTACAGATGATCATTTCTCCTCTTCATTGCTCATCAGTGTCAAAGCCATTATCATCACCAATCACTACCCCCATCACTTTATCACCACTGTCCCATCCCTCTCTTGTCACCTTGTTACTAGAACTTATGACTTGTTATTACCATTACCCTAATTGTTATTCCTCATTGTCAGTCCTATTACCTCATGGTACTCTCCCCTTACTTTTCTCTTATTTTGGTTTAGGTTTAGGTTTACACAAGCCATGTTACCAAAGTTGTACCTAACCTCGATTTTATTCGGGTCACACGTGTTAACATGAATTTGTTTGACCCCACCTAACATAAAAAATGTTGGTCAAGCATGGGTTAGGTTAGGCAAGAGGAAACCTATTTGCTAATGCTACCTACGGATCTCCTTACTACCATAATTTTCTTCATCCTGAGCCCAATCACTCAAGCACTCTCAACATCACCATCTAAGAGAAAGCCATATAATCTCTAAGGTGATTGAGATCACCTACTAGATCTCTTACATGGTTAATAGTTGTTAAGCAGAGCTAAGGTGTATAGTTCTGACTCTTTATCCTATGTAGTTTATGTTTCTAGAACTTCTTCCAGTTCAATCATATTACCCTACATTTCTTCATCAAGAACACTACTACAAAGGTTCTATGCGTAACGGTTTATGAATTAAACCGTTACTAATAAAGCTTATTAGTAATAGTTGTTATTATAACCGGTGCTAATATCTATTAGGAACGGTTTTGTTTTAATAGAAAAAGTTGGCCTATTATAAATATTTTTAAATAATAAAAAAATAAAATAGAGACTAAGAATAATTATTTTGGTCTTAATAGAATTCTATTAGGAATGGTTAAGCTACTTTAATTATTTTTTAAATGGATAAAAAGGTAAATGCCGAGTTATTTTTCTGAAGCAAACTTGTGTTTTTTAGCGAGGGGGAAACTCGCAGTACGCTTTCCTGCTAGAGAAAAAATCTCGAAAATTTTATGGGGAATATTTCGTGAAATCCCCCCCGCTTATAATTTCTCAATGGATTTAGTACCAAAAGCCGAGTCATCAAATCCAGCCGATACCCACTCCACTTTCATTCCAAGCCATCGTCTCCATAGCTCTAGAATTCTCCATCCTTCTTCTTTCCCTTTTTCTCTTCATCTTGAATTACAGGGTTAAGGTTTTAGGCATGACAACGATGGAGAGCCTGATCGGTCATATCAATCGAATCCAAAGGGCCTGCACCATTCTACATGATTATGCAGTGCCGACTCTCCCTACTTTTTGGTATGCTCTTCCCTCCATCGCCCTCGTTGGAGTTACCCTTAGATTTTTTCTTAGCTCTCTTACAGGTTCTTATAAGACCAATTAGACCTTGATTCTCATTATAGACACTGAAATGGGTAAGATCCCTCAGGTTTGCTTGAAAAATCCGATCTTGGCTTCAATTTCATCTCTCTTTTTCATTTAGAAATTGCCCTTAGTTTTAATTTTTCATGTCTAGATTTTTTAACTGACAATTACAAAGCTAACGGCTTTCTTCAGTTGAACGAAAGTGGGTTGTATTTTTTATTGTTGTATTTTTTGGGGTTGAATTTTGGGAAACTGAATTGCTTGCGTTCTTGAATTCATGGCTCAAATTTGATGGCAGTGCAAGCAGATCTCAATCTTCCAGTGGGCGTTCAATTCCGACCCACAGATGTCCATTGTGGGTTATTATCTTTGGAATCTGGTCGAGAGAGGAAGATTTTATGTCCCCAGTTATATCATCAGAGAGTTCGACAACTACATGATTGAGCCCTAGAATCTCCTTAGTAAGTTGATGCTTATTAAATCATGAAATAGGTAATTTCTTTAATTTGATTTGTTATTAATTATTTGATTTTTATCTCTGAGAGCTATGATGCCGTTATGATTTGATTTTCATATTTGTTTGACTTGTGAAAAATTGAAGAAAGTTGGTCAATGAGAAAACCCTAGTGTTGGGAATGTCGTTTAGTAAAATTAGGTCAATGTCAAATCCTGAGTGTTGGGAATATTGTGGGTTTCTTGAATCTCGATATATTTGTGTCCTGTATGATAGTAAGATGGCTGAGAGAGTAATGAACTACAAAAAAGTCTGAATTACCAAGTTAACAAAGGATTTTTTCTGCGCAAATTTTTTTATTTCAAGATGGCAAGGCATTAGCAATTAAGAACAAATTTTCTGAAGTGAATGTTTAAATATTATTTAAGCTCTCCAAATTGGTGCCACATATATTTTGCTTAAGGTTATTAACACAAACATTTTTAGTCATAAATGTTAATGATTTTCTTCCCTTTTTTTACTTTTTTTACTTTCTAGTTGATTCATGCCTTTGGTAAGGAAAGACAAGCAATCAAAAAAAGCATATTGGATATTTTACAAAAGCTCGTGATCTCTATTAACTTTATTTTAATTTTAGAATAATTGCTATAACATTTTCTTAGAATGCTGGCCTCCCCAATGATTTCTTTCTTTTGACATGTGTTCATGGTGGGATGCCAATATTTATCATGGTTTTCTTACCAATGCTCACTATGTGTATTCCAGCTAAACCTATTGTCCACAACTCTCAGAGTGTCGGATTTCCTAGTAGCACTGTCCCTTTGAATCATATGCATAATTTGCATTGGTGAAATGTCGAAATTTTTATATATGTTCTTCTGAGAACCAATAGCATCATCTATCGTCTGAAATCCAGACATTATCATATTGCCATCTTACACTAGGAAAGCCTGATTTGGATGCTTAATTGAGAAGTTTTCAGTGTTTTGATTTGTTAGGATGATATTTCTCTTGATAAAGTTAATGTTATCGTTTCCCATAATTTATTATCAAACAACAATAGACCATAACAAGAAAGATAAAATAGTTTATTCCACCCTACCACCAAAACAAGACATGAGTGGATGGGAGGGTACATAGAAAGTCCTTCCTTTTTTCAGCTTGTGCAAATCACGATGCATTTCAAATAGCTTGTTAGTTAATTGATTCAGCTTGTTTAGATGACAAGGCATTCCGATTAGTTGTCACTCAATAAGTGTGCCACTTCTTCTGTTAACGGTTATCATGTTTTGCTTGGGACATAGTTTCAAACCACATGTTGCAGTAGTATACCATAAACATTCAGCACACGGAATTCAGTTGGACTTATTGAAACATTAGAAAATATGATCTTTACCTATATTTACGTATATTTACCTATAAACATTCAAAAAAAATTTATATTTACATATATTTTTCTTTTTATTTGACAGTCATTGAGCCATTTACACATTGGGTTCTACAGGTACGTCTCTGAACAAAATTTTCAATTTTTTCGCATAGTACCCATATTTCTCATGGATGTACTCGTGAATCCTGCATTCATTTTTTATTCTATCATTAAGTAGCATTGAATAAATAAGCATAACAAGTGTTTACGGGTAATTTCTCACCGCTGAATTATTGACCAGAGGATGGGAGGTCAACGTGGTCAAGGGGAGCACGTAGGGCCCCGGGATGGATCATGGGTGCGTTTGCTCGGTGAGCGACACACGGATGTTCGCGTCAGCTCGTCGAGGGGTAGCCTCAGTGAAGTGGCGACCTCCTTGTTGGGGGGGGGTGAGCGGGCTCGTTGTCGAGGATGCTCGGCGTCGGTTGGAAGGGCACAGAGGGATAGCCTCGGCGCCGCTGTATCTGTTTGACCTGAATAGACAAGGAAGCTCGTCAGGGGGTTTGGACCTTGGTTTCGACCAATTCCTCTCCGATGCCAAAGTCAGAACGGATTTGAAGGGAGCTTGGTGGGATCGGTATGGCACATGGGGAGACCAACATGCGAGTCCTCGGAACGGGCTATGGAGAGGAAGTGTAAGATGGAAGACAAGGTCGTGTAAGTACAATACCTCCACCTTTTGGTGCCATGGGAAAAGTCCCTCGAGTCCTTTTATAGGAGTCCTCCCACGTTCGCTCCCCCTCAACGTCCCCTTCTTCCGCCCCCATGATCTGCCTCCTTGATGGCATCTCAGGGGTCATGAAGGTGGGCGTAATGGGACCCCTTAATGGTGATTAAGGGGGCGCGCTTTTAGGGGAGCGGTTAGCTTTCTGTGAATCGTGGGCTGATGGGGATGTTTTCCTCGGTTGAGACCGACCCGACTCCAAGTCATCGTGGGGGCCTCGCCATTGGGCTCGTTCTTCGTCAGGGCCGCCTGCTTGCGATGTGGGCTTGGGCCTTCTGATCGTGGGCCATCTCAAAATGGTCGTATCAATTTCTCCCATCGCTCGGACAGTTCGGATTTTGACTGTTCGGGCTGAGGGATGTGATTCATTTGGATTTGACAGGCACGTCAGTTGAGGCCGGGGTATTGAATGAGTATCATCATAGCGCTGCCACTTTCAAAATCCTCCTGTCTCTGGGAGTGGAGCTCGAAGTGTCGCGCCTGTAGGATGCCGAAACGCGTGCACAGGTGGACGACTCGATGGAGTGATGGACTTCGAGGGAGTGGTATAAATGGAGGCCGCTGTCTGACGGACGAGGGTTCCATTCTTCCAATGCCGCCCTCATCCCCTCATCCCCTACTGTTGCCCCGGATCTTTCTCAGTTTCTACATTATGTCATCCTCCTCCTCAGCCGCTGGTGTATGGAGTCCGGACGCCACTACCCTTCCTGTTCGGCCTCTTGGGTCCGTCTCGAAAATCCGCCGCTACGGAGTTGAACTCTCTGGAGTGCCCCCGAGGTGATGGGGTGGTCGTCATCCGTTTGCGCCACTTCGATCGTAGCGTTGCATTCGAACTATCTCCCCCCCGTGTTCTGCTTGGGCCCCTGAGAAGGGTGAGAGGATCTGTTTCCCCGGCCCTCGCGAAGTCGGGGTGTATGAATAGAGCTTTCGGTTTGGGCTCCGATTCCCTCTCCATCCCTTTGTTGTTGAGTTTCTGAGGGCCTATGGGCTTGCCCTATGCCAATTTTGCCCCAATGTCGTTGGGTCTCTAGTGGGGTTCATCGTGCTTTGTGTGCTCAAAGGGATTGAGCCGTCCCTCCGTCTCTTTGCCCAATTTTTTCATCTGAGCCATCACCAGTTTGGCGCCTGGCTTTACATCAGCGTCCGTCCAAAGAAGAGCTTGGTGCTGGGGCTGCCAAGCTCCCTGAAGCATTGGAAGGGAGAGTACGTCTTCATGGGCTTCCCGATGGAGGTGGATTTTTCGGTCCGGTGGGGGATGACGAGGTCGTTGACCCTTGAGCTTGGGGACCTCACCGACGTCGAGGCCAAGGCAGTCGACACCCAGGTAACGGTCCTTGCTGTTGACTGGAAGATCGAAGTCCTCTTCTTCGACCCAATCCTGCAGAAGACCGTGTGGCCTATTGGTGAGTTTTGTCGTGACCCCGAGTTCGGAAAGGTTACCATCCGGGACCCCCCACAGTGACATTGTTTCTTCATCTTGTTCTTCTGTGCCAGTGGGTCCAGTCAGGGCCCCTCCCTGCCCTCTGTTCCAGCCACCGTTCCAGATCCCAACCCGCGTAGGGGGGATCATGTTTTAGCGGTCCGAAGGAAAATGCAGGCCGCGCTCCCCAGAGCGGATTTGAAGAGGGCGAGGGGGCAGGCTCCGCTAGCTCCGGATGGGGGCAAGCGAAAGAAAGCTTGGACCCATGCCACTACCGGGTTCGTTCCAACTTCTTAGGATTCTGCTCAGTCGGTCCAAACGAAGGACACGTGGCCTTGGGCCGGCCCCTCACCTCCGCCCCTTGGATCGCTCCTAGAAGTCTACGAGCGGTCCTTGGGCACGTTTAGGTCAGTCGAGGCCGATCTGATGCGTCCAGGGGAAGGGTTGTTGGACGGGGTGAAGGGCGGCCGACTTGCGGCCTTCGTGATACATTCTGGCCAACATGTAGGGCCTTTCGTGATGACCGGCTAGTTTTGCGGAGGGCCTCTAACTTGTTCTCATTTCTTTTGGCGCAGTTGTCCACAGTCGGTCTTTCGATGAGACGCCAATTTGCGGGGCTCTCAGATGCCGGCGCTGGTTGTGCCCGGAAGCCGTCGACCAAAGAAGATGAAGATGAGGTGGCCCAAGAGGCTAAGGTGCATGTAAGGTCTTTGATGACTCAGATGGCCGAGCTCTCGGTCGACTTGGAGAAGTCGAACATGGAGAGGGCTCTGGCGCTGGCCGAGAAGTCGAAGGCCAAGGATCGGATAGCCGAGTTGATGAAGGCCGTCAAGATAAGAGGGGTCAGTGGTCTGACAGTTGAGTCCGACGCCACAGAGCTCAAAATCCACCTGGAGGCGGTGAAGGAGAGGGAGCAAGCCCTCCTGGCGAGACTTGACACGAGCTCTTGGGAGATCGAAAAAGAGCGGGCGGAGCACCAGCGTCAAGTTGCCATCCTCGAGGCCCGGATCTAGGACCTGGGGGCGGTGGATCCAGTGCGGATCACCAAGGAGGCCATGGATGTGTTGGATCTGGATCCTAGCCTAGAGGGGGGGGGGGGGGGGGGGGGTGAATAGGCTAATAAAAAAATTCTCGTGCAACCCACGAGAAATCACACGCAGTTAAAAGCACAACCAGAGTAATGAAAAGCAGACACAGAGTACACCGCAGATTTACCCTGGTTCGGTCGTCCCAACGACCTACTCCAGCCCCAAAAGCTAATACTAGATTGAATAGTGCAATAGGTACAAAGTCATAAGATAGAGCATGCTCAGAGCACCCTCTACGCCTCTACACTCGCCAGACTCTCAGTACCCCACACACAGTGTTTCCTCTCACTATCAATCCTAGCAAAGCTTTCTACCAGCTAGTCCCAAACTAGCTGGGTCCCACTTGTCTAGTCCCAACTAGACAAGTCCCGAAATAGTCCACAAAAATAGGTAAAGTTTCCCCTACAGAGAACGTTACACTAAGACACAAATAAAAGAGTTTAAGAGTTTAGAAATGCTCAGTTTGTGTCCGTGTAGGCGTCTCTGTCAATCAGCATGTCGTCAGCTCCGATCTGACTCAAACGGTGTCTCAATCCGACTCCTGGATCTCAAATAGCACACTGGTCTGTGCGTAAAGTAATTTCAGTTTAAACCCAAATAATAGGCAGTCGGTGCGCTCAGCAGATCTGTGGTCGGTGTGCATAGAGAATCAGCTTAATCCTTATAACAAAGTGGCATGTGCGCAGAGTATTTCCCTTAAGTTTCTTAAGCCACGTCAGCACGCAATTCGCAACTCTCCGCTTACTTTTTTCGCATGAGATCAAATCGTAGCCGTTGCTTCTTTCGAGGCAGCGATCTCAGCCGTTGCTTTAAATCACGTTCATTACAATTCGAATCGAGTTGATCCCGACGTTAATTTGTGATCATGCGGATGCGAAGTCGCCACGTCAGTGAGACAAACTTCGCCCTCTCCGATTACTAGGGCATGCAGGGTCCGCTCCTCCGAACAACGACGACAGCGGCAGATATTTGACGGCGACAGCTGCTTCGACAGCGAAGACGGCGGATCTCTCCGATGGCGATACTAGATGGCTTCGTCTTCGTGCAATGGAGAGAGATCGGATTCTTCGTTCTCGACGGCGGCGTTTTTTTTCTTTCTCCAACAGCGACTCGTCGGTGGTGGCGCTCTCCGGTTGTTGCAGCGACGAGGTCTCGAGTACAATCTCCGAGCGACGAAGGTGATGACCTCTTCGTTTGACGGTGACTTCGTTCGGCGATGATCTTTGCGGCGACTTCTCCTCGGTGATCACGGCGACAGCTCCGATATGCTCCGACTTCTTCTAGCTTCGATGGCAACGGCTTTAAGCTTTGCAGCAGCAGCGATGGCTTCCTCGTCGTTCGCTTCCCTATGTGGTGATCTCCGATAGCGCCCAGAGTTCACGGTGAGTTCGACAACCTCAACAGCAAGCGGAGGTGCAGCTGCGATCTTCGGTGTCGGCGTCTTCGTCTACGGCACGGTGAAGATCCACGGCAACTATGATGGTCTCTGTGGTCACGAAGACTTGGGCAGCTCCTCCTTGACGGCAAGGTGACGAGGCAATGGGTACGGCACCGACGTAGCTCCGGGAATCTCGTCAGCGGTGATCTTTGGTCTTTTGACGGCGAAGGCTTGTGCACGGCGACTGAGGGGCTTCACGGCGTGGGCTTCGTTGATCTCCTTTGCTTGGTTATGTAGAGCAATGATTCTTTGCAAGCATGCGGCTTATACTCTATAAAGTTTTGTAACAAAGGCTTTGCTTGAAAAATATAGGAGTTTTGTAACAAAGGCTTTGCTTGGAAAAAATATAGGAGTTGATGCCGTCTGTTTGAAAATTTTGTATATGGCCGTATCGAAATTGTTGTATACCGCATACCCCCTTTGATGCAATAGGTGGAAGGGGTTTTTATAATAGGTGGGCTAGGGTTTTAAAACAAGTAGTTGGGTAAGATTTGATTTCATCTGTTTGGTGGTTGGATATGAATTGAAATATGGCTAGGAATAAGTTTGGCTAGGATGAGGATACTACCAACTAGGAAATTTGTAATTGGCTAGGGATTGGATTGAATCCATCAATTTGGGATTTGATGTGTAGTTCAAAAAGATTTGACTTGATCCAATCACCAATTTGACCAAGTCCAACTTTGCTCTCCATTGACCAAGTCAAACTTCTTTGTGCACACACTCCCTTTCTCCCAGTATGCTATACGAATAGCAATTCCGCCAACTAGTGAAAGTTTATTGTTTCGCCAAGCCTGAAACACACTAAGCACACACGTTAGATATAAAGACACGTTTGTCATCATCAAACCAAGAGGTCCTAGATCGTTGCGTCCAACAATCTCCCCCTTTTGGTGATGACAAACCCATAAAAGATTTGAGCAATAGGTATGGGTGTGTGAAGTGTGTTGAAGGGTGTAATGCAATATGAATCATGGCATGAGACATTCAAACATTACAACGCATGCACAACGATTAGTAAATGTAATAGCATGCTCCCCCTTCTCTCAAGCTCCCCCTTCAACATTATTTTTCATGCTCCCCCTTCAACAAATAATCCCCGACATCAAATTCAAAAATTCAAATCTGCAAATCTTTTCTTTCTCCCCCTTTGTAATCACCAAAAGTGGATTAATGAAGTCACAACACTATTCCATGCAAAAATAAATCATTATTAAATGTAGCGTGTAATTTGCATAAATTTTCCAAAAAATAGTCAAGTCAAGCTCATGGAATTTCATAACAAGACTTCTCCATCTTTATGTACGTGTAATGATATAAACAATAAAGTACTAAGGGAGATTCAATTTTAGAACAATCAACCAAATCAATCCGCATTTTTCAATTTTTCATGAATATCACTAGGATTGATTTTTCCCACCTCATCAAAGATGAGTTCAAGTTACCGAACCCCAAAACATGGCCTAAAAGCACTTTTAAATGCGGGGTGGCATTGCTTGACGAGTTATATACACCAACTCTAATGATTACCCATTTAGCACAAGTTGGATACTCGTGGGTTGTGTATTAGCCATGAAGTGTATCCATTTTCCATACGGAGCAATTTCCATTTTTTCATTTGCAATTCGTTTGTGCTCAATTTTAATTCATGGCTAAACACTTCATATCCCTTAGAAAATTCAGAAACTAATCATTCCTACATTCACTTTCCATTATTCTTCAAAAGGATCTCCAAAAGTACTATGAAGTCAAATATCGTGAAAGTGCAAATGTAGGTGTAGAAGTCAAATTCAAAATTTATGAGACATGTCATGGCTACTAAAAAGAATAACATCATGTTCATGTAGCTACAACAATAATGAATTGACTTCTACAAGGGATAGATTGATCATTCATACAATACCACTTAAGGGATTTATAAGATGATAATCAATAAGCACAATTTTTTTTATTTTTGGTTTTTCATTTTTTTTTTCAGAAATAAAAACATTAAAAATCATCCATGCAAGCACACAAAGCAAAAATAAATCAAGCACACACAACAATCTATGAAGGTATGCAATGAAATGCAAAGAGGGATAGAAAATTATACCTTCTCGTCGCTTTTTGACGAAGGAGCTAAAAGAATGAAACATTGAGTTTATTGCTCCTCGCCAAAACTCCATCACACCTACATGAAAGGTGTTAAGTGTGACCTTGGAATCCAACAAGGTCCACTAGTGTTAGCCAATATTGTTTTAGGAACCCACACTTATTTAAACTTGATTTTAGTGTTCCTAAATTTACAATAGTATGAAGTATGGCCTACACTATCACAAGTAAAGCACTTTGCATATAAGTTCTTCGCACTAGACGGTGCATTGTGGAACTTCTTGAATTTTTGCTTTTCAACGTTTTTCAGACCAAAACCAAGTCCTCTTCTATTATTGCCATGTAATTGATTCTCTAAAATAGTGTCCAACGATTGTTTTCCGGTAGAGAATTTCTTAATGGCCAATTCAAGACTGGAGACTTTGGTTTTCAACAATTTATTTTCTTCCACAAGCAATGTGCATTTACTTATAAAAGCTCTCTTGTTTTCCTCTTCCTTCTTTTCAAATTCAACCATTTTTCTTTTAAAATCATTATCCAACATGCAGAATTTATCATTAAGCTCTCTAATAACATAGTCTTTTTCAGTCTCGAGCTTAATCAAATCAAGTTTAAGCATGCTAATATTATTCATCAAGGAAGGGCAAGAGAGACAAGATGCTTCATCATTAAAACTGGATTTTTCCTTTTTCAAAGTATCAATAGTAGAGTCACGAGCAACAATGTCAATTTTGAGTTTTTCAATTTCTTTAGACATTTCATATTCAGATTGTTGCATTTCAAAGTTTTCATTTTGATAATCATCTATAGTGGATTCAAGCTCTACTATTTTATCTTGCATTTCTTTACAAAGAATAAGGAGTTCAATTTTACTACCAGAAATTACCTCATTGTGTATTCCCATCAATGCCATGCATGAATGGGCTTCGTGTTCCTCCTCCTCGCTCTCAGCTTCGCTATCCATGTCCCAAGTAAGCACCTTGGATTTTCCCTTTTCTTTAGCTACCTGAGCTGTCTCATGTGGGCAATCCCTCATTCGATGTCCTCTTTTCTTGCATTTAAAACAAGTCATTCTATTAGTAGTATTCTGATCATAATTTTGCTTAGAAGACTGAAAAAAGTTAGAGCGATTAAACCTGGGTGCCATTTCTGCTCTTCCTTGCTTGGTCTGGACAAACTTTCTAAAATTTCTGACCATTAGCGCTATGTCATCATCATCATCTTCACTTTCGTAAGCTTTCAGAGCAAGTGGCTTGGTAGCTTTATCCTTTTCCTCAGGTTTCTCCCTTTCATCAATATTTTGCAATTCAAGCTCGTGGGACATTAGATTACCTATCAAGTCCTCCACCCTCATCTGTGATAGATCTTTCGCTTCTTGGATGGCAGTGACTTTAGGCCTGAAGGAGCTTGGCAGAGCTCTTAATATCTTCCTCACCTGCTCAAGGCTAGAATATGGCTTACCGAGCGAACTAGACTTGTAGACAATGTTGGTGAACCTCGCAAACATTTCTGATATCGTCTCTGATGGTAGCATGCGAAATCCCTCGTATTCCGTGCTCAGAAGTGCAAGTCTAGACTCCTTCACCTGTGACGTTCCCTCATGCGTCACCTCCAAGGTATGCCATATTTCCTGCGCAGTTAGACAATGTGAGATACGATTGAATTCAGATTTATCTAATGCACAAATAAGAGCATTCATAGCTTTAGCATTTAAAGAATAAAGCTTCCAATCATTATCATCCCACTTATTATCAGGTTTAGGCATCTCAGTATTTTCAATTTTGATAACAGGTGATTTATATCCTTTTTCAACAATTTGCCAAGCTTTATAATCAATAGAAATAAGATAGATTTTCATACGATTTTTCCAGTAAGCATAATCTCCTCCATTAAATCTAGGTGGTCGGGAAATAGACTGACCCTCAGCAAAAGCACTATCAATGTGGTCCATGGTCAACTAAGCTAGATCTACTAAACTGGCTCTGATACCACTTGTTGGATCTTGATCCTAGCCTAGAGGGGGGGGGGGGTGAATAGGCTAATAAAAAAATTCTCGTGCAACCCACGAGAAATCACACGCAGTTAAAAGCACAACCAGAGTAATGAAAAGCAGACACAGAGTACACCGCAGATTTACCTTGGTTCGGTCGTCCCAACGACCTACTCCAGCCCCCAAAGCTAATACTAGATTGAATAGTGCAATAGGTACAAAGTCACAAGTTAGAGCACGCTCAGAGCACCCTCTACGCCTCTACACTCGCCAGACTCTCAGTACCCCACACACAGTGTTTCCTCTCACTATCAATCCTAGCAAAGCTTTCTACCAGCTAGTCCCAAACTAGCTGGGTCCCACTTGTCTAGTCCCAACTAGACAAGTCCCGAAATAGTCCACAAAAATAGGTAAAGTTTCCCCTACAGAGAACGTTACACTAAGACACAAATAAAAGAGTTTAAGAGTTAAGAAATGCTCAGTTTGTGTCCGTGTAGGCGTCTCTGTCAATCAGCACGTCGTCAGCTCCGATCTGACTCAAACGGTGTCTCAATCCGACTCCTGGATCTCAAATAGCACACTGGTCTGTGCGTAAAGTAATTTCAGTTTAAACCCAAATAATAGGCAGTCGGTGCGCTCAGCAGATCTGTGGTCGGTGTGCATAGAGAATCAGCTTAATCCTTATAACAAAGTGGCCTGTGCGCAGAGTATTTCCCTTAAGTTTCTTAAGCCACGTCAGCACGCAATTCGCAACTCTCCGCTTACTTTTTTCGCATGAGATCAAATCGTAGCCGTTGCTTCTTTCGAGGCAGCGATCTCAGCCGTTGCTTTAAATCACGTTCATTACAATTCGAATCGAGTTGATCCCGCCGTTAATTTGTGATCCTGCGGATGTGAAGTCGCCACGTCAGCGAGACAAACTTCGCCCTCTCCGATTACTAGGGCATGCAGGGTCCGCTCCTCCGAACAACGACGACAGCGGCAGATATTTGACGGCGACATCTGCTTCGACAGCGAAGACGGTGGATCACTACGATGGCGATGCTAGATGGCTTCGTCTTCGTGCAATGGAGAGAGATCGGATTCTTCGTTCTCGACGGCGGCGTTTTTTTTTTCTTTCTCCAACAGCGACTCGTCGGTGGTGGCGCTCTCCGGTTGTTGCAGCGACGAGGTCTCGAGTACAATCTCCGAGCGACGAAGGTGATGACCTCTTCGTTTGACGGTGACTTCGTTCGGCGATGATCTTTGCGGTGACTTCTCCTCGGTGATCACGGCGACAGCTCCGATATGCTCCGACTTCTTCTAGCTTCGATGGCAACGGCTTCGAGCTTTACAGCAGCAGCGATGGCTTCCTCGTCGTTCGCTTCCCTATGTGGTGATCTCCGATAGCGCCCAGAGTTCACGGTGAGTTCGACAACCTCAACAGCAAGCGGAGGTGCAGCTGCGATCTTCGGTGTCGGCGTCTTCGTCTACGGCACGGTGAAGATCCACGGCAACTATGATGGTCTCTGTGGTCACGAAGACTTGGGCAGCTCCTCCTTGACGGCAAGGTGACGAGGCAATGGGTACGGCACCGACGTAGCTCCGGGAATCTCGTCAGCGGCGATCTTTGGTCTTTTGACGGCGAAGGCTTGTGCACGGCGACTGAGGGGCTTCACGGCGTGGGCTTCGTTGATCTCCTTTGCTTGGTTATGTAGAGCAATGATTCTTTGCAAGCATGCGGCTTATACTCTATAAAGTTTTGTAACAAAGGCTTTGCTTGAAAAATATAGGAGTTTTGTAACAAAGGCTTTGCTTGGAAAAAATATAGGAGTTGATGTCGTCTGTTTGAAAATTTTGTATATGGCCGTATCGAAATTGTTGTATACCGCATACCCCCTTTGATGCAATAGGTGGAAGGGGTTTTTATAATAGGTGGGCTAGGGTTTTAAAACAAGTAGTTGGGTAAGATTTGATTTCATCTGTTTGGTGGTTGGATATGAATTGAAATATGGCTAGGAATAAGTTTGGCTAGGATGAGGACACTACCAACTAGGAAATTTGTAATTGGCTAGGGATTGGATTGAATCCATCAATTTGGGATTTGATGTGTAGTTCAAAAAGATTTGACTTGATCCAATCACCAATTTGACCAAGTCCAACTTTGCTCTCCATTGACCAAGTCAAACTTCTTTGTGCACACACTCCCTTTCTCCCAGTATGCTATACGAATAGTAATTCCGCCAACTAGTGAAAGTTTATTGTTTCACCAAGCCTGAAACACACTAAGCACACACGTTAGATATAAAGACACGTTTGTCATCATCAAACCAAGAGGTCCTAGATCGTTGCGTCCAACAGGATGAGTATGCCACCTCCTTTGTTTCGAGGCGACTTACGAGGCATTCAAGAGGGGATTCGCCCGCTGTCGGTCCGAGATCCAGCGAAGGTTCCCATATGTCGGGATTCGATTCGAGGAGCTCTAGATAGATGCCAAGGGTGAGGATGAGGCGGGCGATGTACACCCTGAAGGCGCCGATCTACAGGTTGACCCGTTCAGAGATGCTCTCGAAGCATATGCGGGAGGTGGGGTTTAACCCATTAGCCACTCCTCTTCGCTCTTTTGTAGCTCCTCACATGGTTTCTTTTTGTAATAAGCTTTCTTTTTGCCGTTATAAGGCTCCATTTTTTGTGCTATGGTTGTACGCGGTTGTATGTCCCCTCTTTCAATCCTGATCGGGTCATTCAAGCAGACTGGATTGAAATAATCTCCCCAAGTCTCTCGGTGATCTGGCCGCCAGGCTGGTGCCAGGGCATAACCACCAGATTCCCACTTGCTTGGGCCGCCGAAGGATTGCCCCCGGTCTTAAGACTGATCGTCCCACTATGGGACTTGCCCACAGTCTTACAGGCGATCGGGTGATCAGCCTGCTGGGGGAGTTACCTCCAGCTTTACAGTTGATCGAGTCGGTCGGCCTACTAGGGGGGCAACCCCCCAGGCTTACAGTCGATCGATAGGCCGACCTACTGGGGGAGTTGCCCCCAGCCTTATGGTCTGTCGGGTCGGTCAATTTGCTGGGGGAGTTACTCCGAGTCTTACAACTGATCGATGGGCCGGCCTGCTGGGGAGTAGCCCCCAGCCTCCCGGTCGGTCCGGGGATCGGTCAGCTGGGGGAGTTTCCCCCAGCCTTCCTATTGATCGGATGATCGGCCTGCTGGGGGAGCCACGTCCAGCCTTACAGTTAGTCTGGTCAGTCAGCCTACTGGGGGAGCTATCCCCAGTCTTATGACGGATCGATAGACCGACCTGCTGGGGAGCTGCCCCCAGCCTCGCGGTCGGTCCAGTGAATGATCTGCTGGGGGAGTTGCCCCGAGCCTTATCGTCAATCGCATGTCTGGCCTTGCTGGGGGAGTCACCCTAAGCGTTACGGTCGGTCCTTAAGATTACTATGCTAGTGGGGTTCGCCCCCTAGCCGGGCTCGTGAAGAGAATAGAGGTGATAAGAGCTCTTTATTCATGGTCGCTTTATCGTTTCGATACACTCGCGTAGATAGGAGGATGAAAAAACACCATACACACTCACTGATAGTATTTGTGCAGGTGCTCGATGTTGCAGGTGTGAGTCAGAGCCTTTCCTCCCAGGGTGGCGAGTCGATAAGTCGTGGGGTCGAGGACCTGGTGACCTTGTAGGGCCCTTTCCATTTAGCTGCAAGCTTCCCTTTGCAGGTAACTTCCGGGCTGATGATCGCCTTCCTGAGGACCAGATCCCCTTGCTGGAAGCTCCTCTCTTTCACCCGGGAGTAACCACTACTACAAAAGGGATCTTTAACAACGCTTAAATAAGGTCTTTAATAGCGCTTCTGTGTCTTGTCTATCTCGCCGCTGCTAAAGGGGGGCTGGTTTTAATGCGATGTTAAAGGTCCCAACAGACAGCGCTTTTTAGTACAAGCATTGTTAAAGGTCCACCATAAACAACGCTTGTACTAAAGAAGCGCTATCTATTGGAACCTTTAACAGCGTTTGTTTAGTACAAGTATTGTTAAAGGTCTCAATAGACAGCGCTTCTTTAGTACAAGCGCTGTTAAAGGTCCACCATAGACAGCGCTTTTACTAAAGAAGTGCTGTCTATTGGAACCTTTAACATCGCTTTTTTATACAAGCGCTGCTTATGGTGGACCTTTAACTGCGCTTGTTTCAAAGAAGCGCTGTCTATTGGAAACTTTAACAGTGCTTGTTTATAATAGCGATGTCTATGGTGGACCTTTAACAGCGCATGTACTAAAGAAGCGTTGTCTATTAGAACCTTTAACAGCGCTTGTTTATACAAGCGCTGTCTATGGTAGACCTTTAACAGTGCGTGTACTAAAGAATCGCTGTCTATTGAGACCTTTGACAGCGCTTGTACTAAACAAGCGCTGTTAAATATTTTGATCTTGCAACTGCATCGGCTCTTTGGCCTTCTGACCTTCAAATCTAGAGAATACCAGGAACAAGGGCAAGCCAGTGATTGCAATGAAGTGGAATGTGTATGGTTTTCTCAAATCTCGTGAGAAACAAAGGGGGAAAAGAGCCGTGCATGCTGAAAAGGAACTAAATCTGTAAATGGATGGAAGGCAGGCTGTATGTTGCTGTGCACTTAATATCACGTCAATCTGTAAATAGATTGAATGAGCTTATATTAACAATGTTGTGTAAAAATTGTAAAGAAATGCTATCGACCAATGCCTTCAACTGATCAGATTTTCCATCTGTTTGCTTTAAAACATTTCATGTTACATTGTAAATCATGTACATTTCATGCTGCTCCTAACCGAACCTCCGGCCTTGACCTCCGGCTGTGGTGTAGATAAGCCATTACCGCTGTGACGAGCAAGCCAATTCCGACTGTCGTGCAAACGGAGCCTCGCACCAGCACGATGTCCTCACGCCGTTATCCCTCTACAGCAGCTCCGGCACGGGAAGCATCCACTTGGGTACCGACGTCGAGTTGTGGGCCGTCGGAGGAGCCGTCCCGTTGCTCTTGCCCCGAAAGAAGGCCATCATCGTGATCACTCCTTATTTCACACCTTTTTTCTGCATGTTTTCATGTCATTTCGATCGCCCATATTGCACTTTCCACGATTATTCGACAATATCGCGTTGCTTTTTACTATTTCTTGTTTTTGTCATATTTCAGGAGACATGGAGCGATTTGGAACGAAAACGAGATAAAAGGATTTTCACGCACTTCAGAGTGTTGCCCACGGCTTATTTGAGGAGTTATCAGCGCTTGAGGATGAGCGGAGGAGGAAAGAATTCGATAAAAGCGATGAGGAGGCGAGGAGGAGAAGAAAAGAAGACAGATACAGCTCACTCGGCCGAGTAGACTGCTTACTCGGCCGAGTCAGAAGCTGTACTCGGCCGAGTGAAACGGTACTCGGCCGAGTGACGCATTCCGACTGCTGCGAGGATTGCGAATTCTGGGCTGCACATAGGAAGTTTTGTCATGATTTTTTGGACGATTTTGGCTTGTATTTAAATCTAGTTTTTTCCCTAATTTTAGAGAGACTTCTATTTGTTTTTTGACGGCTATTCTTTTGTGAAATCTCAGCTGGAGATTATAGGCGACAATTTTGGTTTGTTCTTTCTTACTAAAACTCTTATTTTTATGAATTATCTCCTCTTTGCAATGAATTGTGCTATGATTCTATTTGTTATTTCTGAGATTTTCATGATGATTTGTGAGTAGTTTCGTCATTCTAGGGCATGGGGATGAACCCTATGGACCCGATCTTTTGAATTGTGATGAATGTATAGATTTGTTGCTAGGATTGAAGAAAGGTTAGGTTTTGATTGATTTTTTTGCGAGTAGCTAAGAATTTCCATCGATTGGGATTTGCAATAGATTGGATCCCAATTGATGGGAAGGCCTAGATATTCAACTTAGGTTTAATGTTGAAATTCTCTAGATTTGGTTTGCAAGAGATTGGACCAAAGCTAGGATTTTTATTATAAATCTATACTAATATTCATTTGCAAGAGATTGGACGAATACGAACTATCATAACCTGGATCGTAGCTCGAATTTGCACGAGAGTGGGCTCGAGTTGCGATTGGACGATGATGTCGATCTTCACGCTAGTGGTTTAGGTTAGGATTTGCACAAGAGTGGATCCTAATCTTGGTTTCTATAGACAGGCAATAGCGAGAGAGCGTGAGCTTGGTTCTACATTAAGTTGCGACTAGTTCACCTACGTTCAAGCTTTGCAACATTGATATTCATGATTCACAAGGATGAGAGACGGTCCGTAGTGGGGATTTCATATCCCTAGACGTTTTATTATATTGATATTTACTTGCTATTTGAACGATTGTGACATTACCATCAAAACTATTCTTATTCTCTTGATAGCTAGGTAATCAAAATAGGATACTGTCAATTGTCCTCCTTGAGTTCGATACCCGCTCGCCACTACGCCGTGCGCTTGCGGTAAAACTACAGTCGTTTTCTGGGTGTATATCTGGACGCGATCACATCTCCGGGGAGATCGTCGCCGTGTCATCGTCGTCATGCTCTATGATTTTGTCTGATGACGGCCTAATTACAAAGGACTGCTGATGTTATAGAGACCATATTGAAGACATGAAGGCTAGCGACAAGAATACTGACTTGCTCATCGAGGAACGATCTCTTTTGCTGTTTTGGAAACAATTATCAGAGGATTAGAAGAGCATGTAAATAAAAACTTGGATTCATTAAAAGTAGTACCTGGCTGGGTTTTGAAATCCCTCTGGCTTTCCTTCAACTTTCAGCCGTTAAACAGCAGTCAGCAGTCAGCAGCAGCGAAAATATTTTATGATACGATGAAACAAGAATCGAAATCAAAACTTCTCTTCAGCTCTATTCTCCTCTCTTTGTCCTCTTTGTGTTGCTTGGTTGCTGCCCGAGATCATAACCAACAGAAATCAGAATATACAAATTAAAAATATAATCCTTGATCCATCAGTAAACACAAATCGAAGGCCCTGCTTTGACGCTACACGGCCATCAACTTGAGGAATTTGTAGTAGATTCGTAGTCATAATCAGTACAGACGTAAGTTTAACTACGGGGAAAAAATATATGAAGAGGCTTACTGAATCGGTGTAGGCGAAGTCATCCGCAAACTTAAGGGTGTAGTTTCCTGAAACATAAAAAAGAGGTTTAAGTATTGGCAACAAGACATGGAACAAAGCAGCATAAATTTTAAGTATCTAACTTCCAGATACAAGATATGGAACAATAGCATGGTTTGCACAAATTTTGATTACTGATTCTGCATCAAAATTTTCATATAATTCTGCAAGACCATGTTTCTGTGGTCAACCATTGGCTTGTAAATGGGATGCATTATTCAAGGACAAGGTATGTATATAATTAGTACCAATAACAATGTTAGGTAGAACATCAAACAGGATGAAAGAAGAATATAACTAAATATTAATTTAAAAAGGCAACAAAACTTCTAGGTAAATTTAATAAGTAGATAGGAAAACAACAGAAATTATGGACGAGCGAAAACATTGAACCATGGGTGCATCAACAGGATCATATGTACTCCCAAACTTGTGTTTGAACAAGATATACTAGTCCAGATGCTTGCACAAAGCTAATTATGTTCATACATCCATATAAGCTACAAGCATCATTCCGTCAACAAAAACACATCATTATATCCTTGTAAACTCCTAATAGAGCATAATTAATCTATATACATGAACAGTAATACTATATACATTTGAGCATGGCTCATATGCACTTTCAAATAATTGAAGTTTGATGAAGCTTTCTCAAGCATTATCAAAGCCAAGTTCTTCTATGCATGAAGCCAATGCTAACCCTTCATTTTTCAAACCTTGGGCATGAAGTTACTACTTGAAAAGCATTCGAGAATTCTTCAGAACTAGATAATTAAATGTTGTCAGCAAATTCACACCAAAAGGTTGACTAGAATACATACTGAATGCAAACTAAATTTTAGTTACAAGCATTTGAATGTACTTGATATCCAGCTAAATAAATCGCATATTAACATCAATAAGAACCTAGAAATTGTGAACCTAATGGACCTTTCAAATCTCCTTAAACAGTAACATGACTATTAAGATAAGTAGTTTAATGCTAAACCTTGTGTGTTAAAAACTTGGAAATTGCAAGAATGATGCTATTAACGGCAACATATTACCTTTTTCCTCAGGCGGCTTTTCCTGGCAGCCTCCCAATTCTGAGCAAGCTGATGGTGTATCTGCATCCCAATTTTCCCCCACAAAAATTAACAACATTAAAATTTTTACTGAGAATGCATCTAAATAACACTTGCATCAAAATAAAAATAAACAACAGAAAGTTAAATGCACCATGTGATCCCTTGTTTTATCCTGCGACACAACAGAACAATCAAGAGAGACAATGGCCCCATGCAGAGCACCTCCAAACTGAAAGCATAAGATCAGAATGCGCCTCAATGAGACAACAGCATTGGATTACAAGGAAATCAGTTCAGATATGAAAATAGGCAGATAGAAACATACAGCTCGATTCGGGCTGTCTGCGTCGACATCAGTGGATGTATCAATGGCAGGGCTAGCTACCGCGACGCCAGAATCTCCCCAGTTATCCAGCTGCAGCTGTTGTACCTGTCGGCCCCTAAAGGAGAATCTGCAGTCATCTGCAGCTTATGATGCACCCATTTCCAATGATGCCACATTCTGCAAAAATACATATGAGACCAAGGAAATCAGCTATCAACCCCAATGTGGTTTAAAATCCTGTCAAAAATTAAGTAATTATATCCAAGAGAAATTAAATTACTCCAGGAGAGCAGCAGATGTAAATGGCACCAAAAGTCAACGAAGAATGGGATACTCACTGGGTTGAGGTTAAGATACTCCGGCGATGCAAATGGCACCAAAAGACCCCAAAATGTGAGGTCCATCAAAAAACAGCACCCGCGCTAGCCTGTTTCAAGGAGAGCATAAAGATTTACAACATAAAACAAATAAGATTCATCATCCACATCCATTTACCATGGCTTGGAATCCAAGTTGCATCTTACTTGGTATACGATTTGCATTACGTACCCCTAGAACCCAGCAACCTCCGCATTCTCCCCAAGCTCGTGATAATCGTGCAACTTGATCCCAGCAGA
Organism: Scilla litardierei; assembly: GCA_030789695.1. Lineage (NCBI taxonomy): Eukaryota > Viridiplantae > Streptophyta > Magnoliopsida > Asparagales > Asparagaceae > Scilla > Scilla litardierei. Next base: position 160,441,276 of record CM061133.1, read on the forward strand.
TTCTCTTCGAAGATCTCCGGGCAACTTGATCATGGCTGATATCGTGCGTTCCGTATGTCAAGATCTCTGGCATATTCGCTTCGAAGTCCCTTTACAAAAGCCTTCTCACCGCATGCTCATTTTCGGTGGAATGCCGTCTTGAGTGCATCCAACAGCCATGAATTTGTACCAAGGTTGCAATCTAAAAGCATGCAGTGTCATTGAACGCTTTGCAACAAATTAACAATGACAATGCCCTAAAATTTCAAGAGGAGCATACCACAAAATAGATGTTGACTAATGCAAATGTCCACCTGCAAATCAGAGAATAGAGAATCAATATAAATCTATGTTAACTCTTTAAAAATTGTATCTTTTTCAACAATTTATCTATGATTTCGTTTGTAAGAACGCTCAACGTAATAGAATTCCATAATTTATCAAGTTTTACAACCACAGCTAGATGTATCTGATATAAAATTACGCATTTTCAGTGAAATGCAACGAAATTAGGCTAGAAAAATTACTAATGTGGGGAGAATTCTCATTGGGTGTAGAAATAGAACATCTTCGAGCCGCGATCGAGAAGCATGGTGACGCGCCCGCAATCTACACCTAGGACCCACCTGGCGGTGTCACGATCGCCAGGCGTGATATGGCTCTTAGGCTGCAACTTCGGGTTCAATCCGCAAGCGGACGATGTCGAGTTATAGTATAAAAGATAGTCGATCCCACAGGGATAGTGATAGTGTCCGCAGTAATCTCAGTCTATTTCTAAATCTAGAAGTAATGTAGCGGCCGGAGTGAGAATGAGTTGGGTTGATAGTTGTTGTTGTGTAATTTAATAAAAGCAATTAGGGATTTAGGGATCGCTGCTAGGATCGTTGGGGGTTGAGGTTAGATAGGATCCCCTCATTGCATTGGGGTTAGGGAATTAATTCCCCCAATTCGTACCACTCTCGTGGGTTAGAATTGCGGGGTATTCCTGTGGCTCTCGTTGACGCAATGGCGGTAGCCGTCAACGTAGCATTATAGTTCGTCGACGGATCCCTTCAGGGCACGAGCTGGGCATGGTCACGTGCCTTGATTGGATCCGTCGATTTCCCTATTCGAATCCCTAAATACCCCTTAAGCACATTGATTCCACAGACCGTGGGTATGATCTCAGTACGGGTTATCTACGGATTCGGTAGGATCTACCAGAATACAACCCTGAATCCACAATTCAACATTGGGATCCAGATCTACATTTTCCCCCTAAAATCCTAGGGTTCACCCATCAGCCCTAGAATAGATCTACTCACTCATGATGATCGGAGCGCACAAAAATATCAATTTCGCGTAGGAAGACATTTTTGCAATAAAAGAAATTAGGGCTAAAGATTACTTACAACGAGAACGAACGAAGAATGAATCCAAAGAAGAACAAATGGAACAAATCTTCAAAATAGATCCAGAAGTCTAATACAGAAATTAATCCCCAAAATCCGTACAAAGAACGATCACCAGAGCTCTCGCCAAAAAAAATCCAAAAACAAAACTCAGAATTAACTCCTCCATGCTGAGCCCGCAGTCGCGAGCTTCAGCTGCCCAAAATCACATGCATCGCGCGTTCAAAAAAAATCTTCCAAAAATGCCCCAGGAAGTGTCGGCCGAGTAGGTGACTCGGCCCGAGTCGGAGCTGCTCGGCCAGTGGTTCGGCCCGGGTCGCATGCTGCTCGAGCTCAGAATGGATGAATCGGTCGGCTGCTCGAGGTGTGCTCGGGGGCCTACTCGGGGCGTGCTATCTGCGGCTGCTTGGCTGAGCAGATGAGCTACTCAGCCCAAGTCAGCCCGTATCTGCGGCCTCTCCAACATGTCATGGCTCGGCCTGAGCTACAAGCTGCTCTGGCCGAGCATTTTCTGGGATAACACTGATGTTGCAGCAATGGCCTCTCTCTCTCTGCTCTCTCTGCTCTCTTTCTTCTCTTCCGTCTCTCCTCCAACAGCTCCGAGAACACGGTGAACTCCTCCAGAGCCCTGCCAATAAGCTCATGAGCACGTCGGATGTGTCCATACCCAGGCGGGGGTCCAAATCGCTCCAAAATCCCTGAAAACTCAAAGCATACTACGAAACTCGAAATATCATCAGAAATACCAAAATCGCAGTAAAAAGTGGGATTTGGACGCGGGGATGACATGCAGTGCGATGTAAATATGATATGAAAATGATGTAAAATATGGACACATCAAAATCCCCCAAGCTTACCTCTTACTCGTCCTCGAGGAAGACGAATAATCGGTACGTCGGGAGGAAAACAAAATGAAAATAGGAAAATGAAAACAAAAAGAAGTGAAAAACAAAAAGAGAGAAATATGAGAAAAGTGCTAAGGATGATCGGTCAGATCTCATGCCTAAAAAGTCTATCACGATGCTCTGAGTGCCAAACATGCCTGCTATTGGTAATTTCAAGATTTATATATCATATGTCATGTAATGCAGGCAAAGAATAGGGATCTACTGAAATAACACCGACAAATCCTATCAATCTCATGCAATCCCTAGAGTCTAGTATAAAGTAGTTGACAACGCCCTTTCAATCATAGATACACAAGGAGCACAAAAGATTCACGCAGCATGCAATAGAGAATAGAAAGATCATGCCATTCAGGTATTCAAATCGATACGTGAAAGATCCCCAAAACTAAAGTAATTCGTAAAGTTTGGGTTTTATTAAATCTCCCCGACGTGCACCGTCTCCACTCTAATGTCAAGCTCACTCATATGATCAGTTGGTTTACCCCCCCAAGCTTAGCTTGAGGCATAGCATCAATGAAAATGATATGGAATTTAATTTTTCTTCTCAGAGTGAGATATAGCTTCTTACTGAAGTAGCACAAAGCGGTATTTATTCATTTTTCTTTTCTATTCTATTTTCTTTTCTCTCTTTTTTTTTCTTTTTTTTTGAATAAGAAGCTATACTTTTTATTTTTATACGTGGGAAGTGAGATGCGGTAAAGTAGCTATAGGGGTGTAACCCACTGATATGTAGAGAAAAAAATAGATATGTGGAGAAGGAAGATAATGGGACACTCGGTTCACTCATAAAGGGTGCTCATCAGTTCGATAGAATAAAACTCTAACTAAACTCATATATAGCATGTGTATTTCACTTCTCTAAATGAATACTGAAAATAGCATGCGGTAATAATCACATTGTCAACAGGCATGCAAACGGAAGTGAATAAGATAATAAAAACAGGTGCTCCAAGTGTTCAGTGATGCGTGAACCTGGGTGCGTTTCCCAACATAAATCATACTAGATACTAATTCATGCAATTGATTTCAATTCATATCAGGTATTAAATCAGACAGATCATCAAAAGAAATACATGCATATAGACAATAAAGCTTAAATTAATCCTAATAGCATGCTAAAGAGATAAGCATCGCTAAAAAAACTAATAAAGCCTAAAGAGATATCATCATTTAGACCATCCTTAGCAGAAATAAAGAGAAAAAGAGAAAAAAAAGGGAAATAGATAAAAAGAAGATGCATGCATGGGGAAAAGCATAAGATATGATGCAAAATGAGAAAAATAAAATGGGGCAGACAACTGATGAAGAAATAAGAGAAGAAGTGATGAAAAAGTGAAATAAAAACTGAAAATAAGAGAAGAAAATGTAAAAAAATAAAAATAAAAATAAAAATAAAGCTAAAGCGGTAGCGCTCGTCCCCCAAGCTAAACCTAGCAGTGTCCTCACTGATAATTAATTGCTCGTGAGTGGGAGATGAGGCTAAAGGGGTGGGATGGGCTGGAAAATAAGATAAAAACTATATGAATAAAGGAAAAAAAGGAAAATAATTAATAAATAAAAATGTGACATGATGCAATGCAATATGGAATGATGCATGTGTGGGTCCTTCCCCAAGCTGTGGTAAAGCAGGGCCCCGCAAAGACAGATGGGCAGTAAGAATAAGGGGGAGGTAAAAACTGGATAGGACTATATCAAGCAGAGGCACCACCCTCTGGGGGTGGTGATAGGTACCTCTTCTGTGGACCTGGGGCGGTGGGGGGTGGAAGGGATGGTCGGGACACGTGGGGAGGGCTGCAGGAGAGGTCTATGGTGGAGGGAGAAGGATCAAAAGTGTACTGGATCATGGCTACGAGAGGATCGACTGTGGCTGACAGCTCAAGGGTGGTAGAAACAGGCTCTGCAGAAGCCTGTGGGAGTGAAGAACTGAGCTGTGCAGGGTCAGCAACAGTAGACGGCCTAGGCGGGGGAGGGTGAGCAAGTATCACTGTAGGTGTGCCACGGTGTCTCAACAAGTTGATAATGGATGAGAGGTCCGACTCTACCCTAGATCTGTGTGTCCTAGACTCGCGGCGAAAGTTGTCGAAATCCCGCTGTAGGCGGGAGGTCAACTCCTCGAGAGCGGTCAAGCGAGAATCTGAGGATCGAGGCTCGGGGTGGGTACGGGTGGCATGTCGGTAGGTCACTACTCGTGATAAGCAACCCGATGCAGCCGAGGCATCGAGCTGAGCATGGAATGTGGGCGAGGGTGAACTTATCAGAATATCGATGGCGGTGGAAGAAGGAGCTGTCGTCGACACAGAAGTGTGGACAGACGTCGCGACAAACTCCGTGAAAACAACCGAAGGGGAAGAAGAGGAGGTGGCAGTCAGAGGAGCTGAAGCTACAAGCTCCGAGAGAGGGGGGAGGGTGGGGACATGGTCGAGTGAGGGAGCATCCAAATCTACAATGTCGTCAGAAAAAGGTAGATCTGTACCCTCAGGCACAGTTACAGCAGCAGCAGTGATATGAGTGGCGGGGCAGGAAGTGAGGACAGTCCTCGACGACTCAACGATCGTAGAAACAGCAGATACGAGGGTGGAAGCAACGGATCCTGAAGATGTGTGAGCGGGAGGAACAGGGAGACCGACAACCAGGGCAGATATATCGAGGAGCTCTAACTCAGAGGAGTGGTGGCCGGGGTCATCGGCGGCAGGATCGGCCGGTGCTCCTGGGGGCTCAAGGTCGTGAATGAGAGGGAGCGGGAAAACCTGAGGAATAAGCCAGTCAAGATGGACAGCATGAATATGCGTCAGGTGAGGGGCAGGAAGGATCATATGGGTTTCATGGCCCGTGCCGACAAGGTAACGCTAGTGATGAGCACCGTAGGGGCGGAGAATCTGCATGTGCTCGAGCACGCCAGTGGTAAGGTGTGTAGGGCCAGGAGGGCGGTGCAAGTCATCAGGGAGGGGGATACCTAGCATCATAGCGAAGATGGTAAAGAAACCACCGCAGCAAATATCTGTGGCATGGTAAGAGGTGGCTGTCTGGTAGAGTCTCTGACACAGCCAGGAAGCAACGTCAGACAGCATGAATGGTCTTACGGAGCCATCAGGGTCTACGAGGTCAGGTCATACCCCAAAGATGGGTACGCTCAGGGAGGGACATAGTCCCGACCTCAGGTCTGCAAAATAGTGTGCTCGCTAGGTGCCTCTGAGCGTAGCGAAAGCACGGGTGCACAATGCACGATGCCTTCGCCCGGCTAGGGCGGTACTTGGGCAGTCCAGAAATACGCTGCCAAAAGGTGCGAGCGTGAAAGTCGTCTAGGTCGTGGGTAGGGGAAAAAGCTGCCGTAGGGTCAGGGACGACAGGGAGTGCAAATAGTTCCGGATCATAGCGAAAGTTACCGTGTAATTGTGATCTAGGAGCCGAAAAGTAATGTCGTCACCTGCGTCGGTGAAAGTGAGGGAGCTAAGACCCTCAAGGGCTAGGCGGGTGTATGTGGGGGCGTGAACTCCGAGGAATCGGTCGAAACCGATCGCCTGGTAAAGGTGGTGGACACCCTGGAGAATGCATATGGATGTAAGGGCTGGAGCGTGAACGAATATTGTGGGGATAAGACGGTGCTGGTGCAGCCTAGCATAACACGATCTGTGTGCTCTATCGCGAAAAGTGATGCTGTGGGTAGGGATGTGCACGGTGGGGTCATCACTAGGGGGTGAGGAGGGTGGTAACGATGCGACAGAGGTGGTGGACGGGGTAGAAGCTGATGGAATAGGAGCACTGGTGGAGGGGACGGTAGAGGCGGTAGTGGTGACAGTGGCAGGGATGGTGGATGTGACAGGGGGTGTGGTAGTGGAAGTGGTGTATGCACGCCGCAGCAGACGGGAAGAGGACACGCCAGAAGACGGTCTCTTCCCACGAGCGGGGGGCGTGATTGATCCGCGTGTGTGAACCATGGTAACGTGAGCAGAATGATAATATGGTATGAAAAATAGAGCCAGGAAAGAGTGTACCGAGTGTGCGAGTGATGCGGACGCGTGAAAGAGCCCCCAAGCTGATCCACGCTACTGCTATTGGCGTAAAGACAGAGTACCTACAGGTTGAAACACTCAAAACATCAGTATAATCAATTAAAAATAGGGGGAATCAGTAATATTGTGACTCGGGCCGAGCAGAGTGCTGCTCGGTCTGAGTCGTGCATTCAGGCTTAGGGGTGACTCGGGGTGGGCTGTGGGATCGAGTCGATCGACTCGGGGTGTGTCACAGAATGAGCCGTGCTCGAGCACAACTCGGGGCTAGGTCGAGACTGAGCACCTAGGTGCTCAGTTCGTGACATAGGGCGTGGCTGGGGGGGTTCGGTGGGAAGGCAAATCGACGTCGTGGTTTAGGGGGGGTTTTGTTTGGCGCCGGGGTTTTTGGTGGTGGCGAAGGGGACCGTCAGTGGGGTGGGGGTGATGGCCGGCGCCATCGGCGGCGGTGGTGCCGTCGACAGCGTCGTGGGGGGGGGGGTTGTGGACGGCGGTGCCGTCGACGGTGGTGGCGCCGTCGACGGCAGCCGCAGTAGCGTAGGGCGGCATGAAGGGGGAAGAAGGGGTGGCAGGGGGATAGAGAAGGTGGAAGGAGAGGAGAGAGGGGGGGAAGGGGGTTTACCGGCGAGAGGCGACGAAGATGGTGGAGCCGGTGGCAGAGACGGGGGGAAGGCGATGGCGGGAGGGTGATTGAACGAGAAGGTTAGGAGAGAGGGGCTCGGGGGGGAATTTGGGGGGGAATTTTTTAGGGTAAAAAATATTTTAACTGAGTTAATAAGAAGTCGGGCGATCTGAATTGGATCCGACCCGACTCAGGCCGAGCAGGTAAGGCTGCTCAGCTCAGGTTGACGAAAAAAATTAAACGAAATACTCCCTCCGAGTCGTTTGATGCTCGGGCCGAGCCAATAATTCTCCGCCCGGGTCAACAGAGTGATGTTTTTGCTGGGCTCCCTGTAGTACTCGACCGAGCAGGGTTGTGCTCGGGGCGAGTCATATCCTACTCGGGCCAAGTCAATGTTGCTCTGCCCGGGTTGGCAGAGTGACGTTTTCACCAAATTCTTCAGCCTGTAAAACCCGACCGAGTATAGAGGTGCTCAGGCCGAGCGGTCGTATCTGTGTCTGCTCGACTCGACCGAGCAGAAGAGCTACTCGGTCTGAGTTTCCTGTAGCTCCTTTTGCCTTCTTTCCCTTTCATTTCCTTCTCAAATCTTCAACTTCGCTATCTTCCTCTGGCTTTCTTCCGTTTATAATGTCCATGCGCATGCCACCGATGTTCCGTCCTACACGGAACACAAACTCGTCAAAATTTTTATTATTTTTGCGATTTTACCTAAAAACACGAAATAAAAATAGAAAAATAAGAAAATGGGAAAGAAATTTCAAAATCTACGGAATTGGGTTGCCTCCCAATAAGCGCTCATTTTTAGTCATGAGCTCGACTCCCTATAATATCAATTCTCACTTGGCGCACGTGGTGGTCACGCATCATCCTTTGGGGTGGTGCAATTCGGCGGTGTTTGACTTCCGCTTACTCCAACACTCTCCTCCATGAAAGATGTGACCTCCGATGCTAGATGATTTGTTTGACGGCGTTGAATCTCCTCATCCAATACTTGGATGTACGCGGCGACCGCTTTGTTGTAGGTTGGGTCGCCGTCGTCGTCGATGCTTGCCTTGACCAGGTCCTTCATGACCCCTTCAGCAGAAAAGTCTTCAATCACTTCCTCCTCCAGAAACTCCAGATAACTAGCCCCTTCCACGTGGGCACGCTCCTTCATCCGCTTTTGCAGCCGGAACTCAGCTTCAATATTTCCCACATTGAGGGAGAGGGTTCCTTCTCGGACGTCTATAAGCACCCCGGCCATCTCCATGAAGGGGCGACCGAGTATTAGTTGAGAGCTTCCTCCCTCCGACATGTCCATGATGACAAAATCAACAGGGACGCATAGTCATGGAGGTATCTGTAGGATGACGTCCCTCGCTATCCATACTGGGTAGGTGATAGAATGATCGGCGAGCTGGATTGACATGCTAGTAGGGTCCAGCTCGCTTCCTGTCTGAAGTCTTCTGAAGATAGAAATGGGCATCAGGCTGATGCTAGCCCATAGATCAATTGGCGCTCTGCTGATTGGCATTCCTCCAATGGAGCATGGCACGGTGAAGCTCCCTGGATCCGACAGCTTCTGAGGGAGGTGGTTCTTGATAATGGAGGTGGAATCCTTCAACAGCTTGATTTCTTCCGGCCTTCGCTTCCCCGTGATGAGATCCTTTAGAAATTTAGCATAAACCGGGATCTCGGTGATGGCATCAATGAATGAGATATTCAGCTGAATCCCCTTCCGTAACTCCATAAACTTGGAGTACTTTTTCTCCAACTTGGCTTGGGCGAGCCTCTGCGGGTACGGGGGAGTGGGCCTGGAGGCTTTGCCCTTAGATGCATCAGCGTGTGGAGGCGTAGTAGTAGGCACGACAGGAGGTGTATCCGTCTTCTCTTCAATAGCGATAGGCCCTTCAGTGGCCTTAACTCTGGCACTGTCATCAGCAACTTCCTCAATGGTGGTCCTCTCTTTGCTAAGTACCGGGACCATAACTGGGTCGGTCACCCGTCATCCTTGCGTGGTCACTGAAACCACGGCGTTTGCTTGAGCTCTGGGGTTAGTCTCCGGCTGGGAGGATAATCTCCCCTGGTTCTTCAGTAACTGGACATCTGCCCTCTCAGTTCATCGAGCGAAGAGTTGATGCTCTTAAATTGGTTCGATGTATATTGGTTGAACCGAATCTGGCCGCTCATAAAAGTCTCCAACGTAGATTCAAGATTTGACTTTGGAGGAGTCGGCGCAAAATTTTGCTGAGGTGGCCGGTTGTACTGATATCCCGGCGGCCTATAGGGCCCAGCTAGCCTAAATTCGCCTTGCTACTGGCTCTGCTTCTACTGCTGCTGGGGAGGAGGTGGCATCTGAAACTGTGGAGGTTGCAGCCCTCCGCTTGGATTTCCATATGAGAAACTTGGGTGATTCCTGGCAGCCGGGTGCTGCCACTGATTCCGTCCTCCTCCCTGGACATACTGAACAGTCTCGAATGTCTCAGTACCCTCATAATGACCCTCAGCAGGGATATACCCCGGATCTATGTACTCAGCAGGATGGTAGGAGGTGCTGGGTGCTGCTGGGAGGGAGTCCAGTCGCTGCTCAATACGGGCCACCTGCTTGCACAGGTTCTCTATGTGGGAGTCCAGGTGACTAGCAGCCTTGACCTCAGGGGTCCGGGTGATCACGATCCTCTCATCACCCTACTGCTAAGTGTTGGCAGCCATGTGCTCCAAAAGATTAATAGCCTTCTCAGGAGACTTATCCAATAAGGCGCCCTGCGCCGCAGCATCAATAATCATTTTAGTGCTAGGTTGGAGCCTGTTGTAGAAGCTCTGCACTAAATCCCAAGGCTGGATTCCATGGTGGGGGCACTGATGTTGGAGGTCTTTAAACCTCTCCCAAGCCTCGTAAAGCGACTCCTGGAGGAGCTGCTTGAAATTGGATATGGCCCCACAGATCCGGACCGTCTTCGATGGTGGATAAAACTTATCCACGAATGCGATCACGAGCTTCTCCCGGGTAGTGAAGTGGTTGGGAGGGTGAGCTCGGAGCCAGTAGGAGGCCGTGTCCCTCAAGGTGAACGGGAACAGCCGCAACTTCACTGCATCATCATTGACGTCCTTCGCCTTGATTGTATCGCACTTGGCCAAGAAGGAGTCAATGTGATGGTTGGGGTTCTCATGAGGATGCCCATGGAAGGGATCCTGCTGCATAAGATTGATTAACCTCGTCTTAAGCTCGAAGGTTGCCGCCGTTAGCTGCGGTCTAAGAACCGAGGAATTATTCCCAAAGGTCGGTTTCATATGGTCCCTGATGGACCCGGTGCGTGGAGGAGGGGGAGGATTCTCTCCCATCTGAGCTGATGGATATGAAATTCTGCTAGAAGCTCTCAAGGCTCTGGCTGTCTTTTCGATCTCAGGATCGAACAATAGTTGTCTGGAAGTCCCCTTGTGATGGGTGTTCATGCACCAACAAAGCTCAGAAAAACACTGTCAATAGCATCGCAATGAATAAAGAAAATAAAAATGATGGGTAGATAAGGGATGGTAAGAGTGCTAGCAAACTTCTCAATATAAAAACAAACTGAGACAAAAACACTATTGCCATCCCCGACAATGGTACCAAAAACTTGACGCGCCCATAATCTACACCTAGGATCCACCTGGCGGTGTTACGATCGCCAGGTGTGATATGGCTCCTAGGCTGCGACTCCGGGCTCAATCCGCAAGCGGACGGTGTCGAGTTATAGTATAAAAGATAGTCGAATCCCACAGGGATGGTGATAGTGTCTGCGGTAATCTCAGTCTATTTATAAATCTAGAAATAATGTAGCGGCCGGAGTGAGAATGAATTGGGTTGATAGTTGTTGTTGTGTAATACAATAAAAGGAACTAGGGATTTAGGGATCGCTGCTAGGATCGTTGGGGGTTGATGTTAGATAGGATCCCCTCATTGCATTGGGGTTAGGGAATTAATTCCTCCAATTCGTACCACTCTCGTGGGTTAGAATTGCGGGGTATTCCGGCGGCTCTCGTTGACGCAATGGCGGTAGCCGTCAACGTAGCATTATAGTTCGTCGACGGATCCCTTCAGGGCACGAGCCGGGCATGGTCACGTGCCTTGATTCGATCCGTCGATTTCCCTATTTGAATCCCTAGATACCCCTTAAGCACATCGATTCCACAGACCGTGGGCACGATCTCAGTTCGGGTTATCTACGGATTCGGTAGGATCTACCGAAATACAACCCTAAATCCCCAATTCAACACTGGGATCCAGATCTACATTTTCCCCCTAAAATCCTAGGGTTCACCCATCAGCCCTAGAATAGATCTACTCACTCACGATGATCGGAGTGCACAAAAATATCAATTTCACGTAGGAAGACATTTTTGCAATAAAAGAAATTAGGGCTAAAGATTACTTACAACGAGAATGAACGAAGAACGAATCCAAAGAAGAACAAAATGCAAAAATCTTCAAAATAGATCCAGAAGTCTACTACAGAAATTAATCCCCAAAATCCGTACAAAGAACGATCACCGGAGCTCTCTCCAAAAAAATCCAAAACCAAAACTCAGAATGAACTCCTCCACGCTGAGCCCGCAGTCGCGAGCTTCAGCTGCCCAAAATGGCGCGCATCGCGCGTTCAAAAAAAATCTTCCAAAAATGCCCTAGGTAGTGTCGACCGAGTAGTTGACTCGGCCCGAGTCAGAGCTGCTCAGCCAGTGGTTCGGCCCGGGTCGCATGCTGCTCGAGCTCAGAATGGATGACTCGGTCGGCTGCTCGGGGTGTGCTCGGGGGCCTACTCGGGGCGTGCTATCTGCGGCTGCTTGGCCGAGCAGATGAGCTGCTCGGCCCGAGTCAGCCCGTATCTGCGGCCTCTCCAACATGTCATGGCTCGGCCCGAGCTACAAGCTGCTCGGGCTGAGCATTTTCTAGGAAAACACTGATGCTGTAGCAATGGCCTCTCTCTCTCTCTCTCTCTCTCTCTCTTCTCTTCCTTCTCTCCTCCAACAGCTCCGAGAACACGTCGAACTCCTCCAGAGCCCTGCCAATAAGCTCATGAGCACGTCGGATGTGTCCATACCCAGGCGGGGGTCCAAAATTGCTCCAAAATCCCTGAAAACTCAAAGTATACTACGAAACTAGAAATATCGTCAGAAATACCAAAATCGCAGTAAAAAGTGGGATTTGGACGCGGGGATGACATGCAGTGCGATGTAAATATGATATGAAAATGATGTAAAATATGGACACATCACATGGCGATCAAAGGGTAGGACATTGCGACGTAGGCAGCGGCTCGGTAGGCGAGGAGCCACCGCGGGTGGAGCCGCCTCCATCAGGGCTTCCAGAGATTCGAAGCCCTTACCGGTTCGGATGCGGACAGGAAGATTAGCGCCACGGCCGCGGCCGCGGGGGCGACGATGAATATGGTGCATACGGGAACCTGCCAACACTCTACCCAGTAGCCGTTGTCTGATAGCAGCGGATGTTTCTTGAGCGGAGGCAAAGTCAACGAAGAACCAAACCCCTAAATCGATCACACGAATAGAGAAGACGCAGAATTTTTCTGGGTTTTGGCTGCTTGGTTCCCTCGATCGATCGCACGAAGTGGGAAGACGCTGATTTTTTCTGGGGTTCGATCGATTGGTTCGCTCGATCGAGCGCACGAAGAGGGTTTTGATCGATGGTTTTTCCCTCTAGGGCGTTGATGATTTCGATCGATGCAGAAATTTTGATTTAATCGATGGTTAAAGCTAATAATTTTCTGGGTTTCGATTGATGCAGAAATTTTTGTTGGTTTTTCCCTCTAGGGCTTGGGTTGCTCGAGTGCACGAAGATGGAAGAGGGAATATGGCTGGGTTGCTCGAGGAAACGAAGCTGCGGGCTCAATTTTTCTTCTATCAATTTTTATACCATAAACTTCCATTTAATGTGTGAATTTCATTTGATGTGTGAATATTAATGTATAATATCTTTAACAGTGCTTGTATTAAAGAAGCGCTGTCTATTGGGACCTTTAACAACGCTTATATTAAACAAGCGCTGTCTAAGGTCCCAGATGATAGCGCTTGCTTAGTACAAGCGCTGTCTATGGTGGACCTTTAATAGCGCTTGTACTAAAGAAGCGTTGTCTATTGGGACCTTTAACAGTGCTTGTGTTAAACAAGCGCTGTCTAAGGTCCCAGATAGATAGCGCTTATTTAGTACAAGCGTTGTCTATGGTGTACCTTTAACATAGCTTATACTAAAGAAGCGATGTCTATTATTTAACCTTTAATAGTGCCTGTAGAAAGAAGCGATGTCTATTATCTAACATTTAACAGCGCTTGCAGAAAGAAGCGTTGTGTATTATCTGTGTCTCTAATAAATAGTGCTTGCAGAAAGAAGCGTTGTCTATTGTCTGACCTTTAACATCGCTTACAGAAAGAAGCGATGTCTATTCTCCGACCTTTAATCGCGCTTGCAAAAAGAAGCGCTGTCTATTATATATGCCTCTAATTAACAGCACTTATAATTGGAAAGCACTGTCTAACATGTCTACTAAAGGTCTTTTTTGTAATAGTGAGTAACGGGCCACCTTTTGCTTTTTTCGGATGATCGAGGCTAGGACCCGATCTCGTCGTTCGTCCACGAGCTCCAAACTGAGTTCCAGGCCCTCTGAGTTCTTCTCCTCGTCGAAATGTTTGAGGCAAAGGGACTCTTTGCCAACTTCGACGGGCACCACCGCTTCGGCGCCGTAGGCGAGCATGAAGGGGGTTTCAGCTGTGGCCTGCTTGTGGGTTGTCATGTATGACCAGAGTGTCCCGGTGAGTTCTTTCGACCACTTCCCTTCGGCTTCTTCTACTTTCTTGCGAAGAGGCTCGATGATATATTTGTTGGTAGCTTCAGCCATCCCATTAGTTTGAGGATGCGCCACAGAGGAAAACAGGAGTTTTATCTTCCAATCCGCATCGAAATCCTTGAACGCCGTGGAATCGAATTGCTTCCCCTTGTCCGTGACGATAAACCGAGGGATCCCGAATCTGGATATGACTGATCGGTGCCTCGTTTACGGTATGGGCGCGGTGTCGTTTTACCGCAAGTGCACGGTTAGTGTAGGGTGCGGGTTTATCGAACTCAGGGAGGTGGATGGCTTGAGTGGCTACTTGCCTCGCCCAGGTTTGTGTTAGCTACACGGATAACGTGGGTGGAAGTGTAGAAATAAAAGAAAGAAATGAAAAAGACACGAAATGAATCCTCACTAACACGGGCTAGAGCACTCATGACACTTGGCATTTGACTTGACCCAGGGTGAGACATTGTCCCAAAAGGTGGTACCTAGCGTCCATGACCCGATATTCTGGTCGGTGCCAAGTACGCTAGGCCTACCCGGTTCTGGACGGTGGGCATTCCCATGTCCATTAACACCTTTCGCAACCGGGAGCATTAAGGCGACAATGATAACTCCCAACACTTCGTCCAAGCCGTTCCCACGCGCGAGGACTCAATGTCTACACTAGGGGCGTGAGCTATGGCTAGGGAGTCAACCGCCAAGTTTATTCCCCCTTGGCCCGACGGTCAGAGGCGGTCTTTCTCCCACCAATGACAATGAAACACCCCTGCGTAACCCTAATGGCCAAATAGGTCGAATGTGATTTCTAGAAATACATCGAAGCAGATCTTGACTGGACAAGACACCAGACCCCAATCCCCAACACAACTAGTGTGTTGCCGTACGAATTGGACTCAGATTTCTAGAAATCCCCATTGACACATTTCATCGAACACATGCCATGCAACCAAGCCAAATGTAAATTTCCAAGCATCAATCCTACCCTAACCCGTATTAGGGTTCATCAAACACTACTCGATGGTGAAGAACATGATAGAAAGCAATAATAATGACAAACAAACATTCACCATCAAGCAACAAACAAAATAACACAATACAATAGAAAATGAGAGAGGAAAATACTTAGCTTGCAATTGAGTCTTCAATCCATTACAAGATTTATTAGAAGATAAAACCTAATATAACCTAATCTATAACTCCCAAGAAAGGGGAGGAAAACTACTCAAAAAATAGTGGAAGAACTCTCCTAAGTCGTGCCCCAAACTCAAATATATAACCCCTCAAAAACCCCACTGGTTCAGGTCCAGAACAGTCAAAACCGGCCCACCCGATCGGGTGGAAGTTCACCCGATCGGGTGGACAGAAACAGAGACTCAAAAAGGCAGAAAATGATCTCACCCGGTCGGGTGGAAACTCACCCAATCGGGTGAAATGAAAATTCAGACTGCTGCCAATTTCAGCACACAGCTGCGCTCCGAAAATTCCAGAAAAATGTAGAAAAATCAAATTTGGGCATGCAACCTATCGTTGGAAAGCTAACGAAGATGCCGACGCTAGAAAAATAAGAGATCACCCAAAATCCCTCTGGAATGATAGCAGATCTTCAATGAGTGCATCAGCAGCGCGCAAAAGCGGAAGAAAAGGCCACCCGATCGGTTAAAACATCAACCGATCGGGTGAGCCGCTTGTTTCTTTGGCCATCGGGCTTCGGGAGCTTCAACCAGTCACTGAGGAGAGCGGGTGGAGCCGTCGGTTCGATATTTGAGGCGATGCGGCTACAGATGAACCGATCAGGTGAGATGTCACCCGATCGGTTGGAATTCAGCTCCAAATTCCTGAGAATTGGGGCGTTTGAACCGGTCACTGAACCGACCGGGTGACTTCTTGGCCGCTCCAACTTGTGTCCAGGTGGTGCACGCGTGCATCACCTGATCGGTTGGAAGTGACCAACCGGTCGGGTGAGGGGCTGAGAGATGCGATCTTCGTCGTTTGACCCCCTGGATCACGCGTGACTTCTCCCGTTGCTCCGGGACTCATGATATCGTCGTTTTATGTCCCCTACACAGGTAAATTCCTGCAAAATACGAAAAACACGGAAAGGTGAAAGGAAACAAGAAAAAACGAGAAAACGAATACAAGACGGTGGTAAATAACAGAAAAACACGGGAGAAAACGTGTGCAAATATATGAAATATAAACGCACGTCAAAATCCCCCAAGCTGAACTCTTCCTCGTCCTCGAGGAAGACGAGTGAGAGTAGGAGCTCGGAGGGAGAAAATAGAGAGAAAGAGAGAAAAAGAGAACTCTATATCCTAGATCGCCTGTCAGGGCTAACAAAATCAAAAACGACACACCAAGCAAGCAAACGCCAAATCACATCACTAAACCAAGGAATACGAGTCCAGACAAGTACCGTGGGCCCACGCGGTGAAGCACGAGTGAGTGCGGTCGTGTGCTAGCAGACGGTGTCACTATCTACGATGTGCAATAAAGCTCCATATACACATACCCAAAGAAAGACCCAAATATCGATTCAATTTGAAATTGCGGCGAATATTAGCTCAAGCATGCATGAGAAGAGTATAAGAATAGAGGCGTATCATGCATCGGGGACTCCACAGCTAGGGACAAGGAAGTCACCACACTATAGCGTAGATAATCGCTAGAAGGTCCCTATGCCAAGTGTTTTCGAAAATGATGGAGGTTGAGAAGATGTGGAGTAGAACACTCTGTGCAAATTCTCGTCTTCCCCTTATTCTCGATAGGTAGGAAAATATTTACACTGGATTTTTTTTTGGGTTTTAGGTATTTGTATATTTTTTTGTTTTTTTGGCTATACATATTTTCTCTCTTTTTTTTCTTTTTTTTGGATTTTTGGATATTAGGATATGTACATGTGTACTCTCCCAAGTGGGAGAACGGTACACGATGAGGGGATTTGCACCAAGTAAAACAAAAAAAGAAATCAGAATCTAAACACTTGGGCAAAGGAAATATTTCTCGCAAGTTAGAGCATGGGCTAAATGGGTTATCCTAGTTCTTAATTGTGGAATCCCGACACATGCGAAATGAAGTATACGAGATATATATAGCATGCATATAGAAGCAGATATTAGAAGCAAATACCGCATATTCAATATCGAAGCATGATAATCTAGGGGTCAACCAAGGGTAGGTATATAAATCAAAATCACAAAGTAGAAGTACACCACTAGCTAGTCACGATACACGACTCACAAAAAGCTAAGTAGACCCACGATGCGTGAAATGCAATAGGACTCGGCTTCCTAGGGTTAGTGAATGCGATTATCGAAGCTATCCTAAGTGTGTGCGTGATCATGTGGCAATTCGTCATATGGGGTCATCTCTAGGAGAGAGGGAACAAAAGATGAGAAGAAAAAAATAAAACCACGATGGAAAACGACTCAAAAACGAAGAAAAAGAGCACAAATGACGCACATAGTGCGACTCCCCCAAGCTGAAACTTGCATTGCCCTCAATGCAATAATAGTTTATACGGGAGGGCAAAGAAATGGGGGGGGAGTTACGCACCGACACAAAAAATGAAAAACACGAAAAACACACGAACGAAACTGGAAAATAAAGAAAAAGAAACATACAAAATAAAAGATATAAAACGCAACGAAGGACTCAAAGACACAAACACACGACAACGACACACGAAAACATGCACACAAAAGTCGATTTCCCCCAAGCTGAACATGAAAATGCTAGCGAAATGATATGATCAATGTGATGCAGAGATATGCAAGGGGAAGATCGGAAAAGAAAAGAAAGAAATCAAAATGCAGGAGAGACGGTGTGCTCATTCTCCTCGGAAGAGGATGTGGGATGTGGGCGGTAGAAGTGATAGAAGGGCACGACATGATGGGTTATTATGATGCAAAAGCAAATCATAGATACGATCCCCTCGCTAATGAGAGGAGACGAGATTATTCAAATCTAAACTAGAAAGTGGTAAATTTTTACACTACTGGATTAGGATACACCTGAGCATAGGCGGATCCAAGATCTGGAGTGGGGCAGGTAGCTGCTCTAACTGCTCCTTCTATGGCTTCACCAGAAGCGATGTGCCATGTGTGCCAATGGACCCAAGCAATGCACCTCCAAGCATCCTTAGTAGGTGTCCGCCTGTGACCTGCAGAGGACGAGGTGAATTAGTCCATGGCAAGAAATTATTTCCCAAAATAAATGTATCCCAGAGATAATCGTCAACATAAGATGGGAGAATAGTAAACGGGTGACGAATACTCCCTGAGAATGGGTCGATATCCTCTGTACTAGTGACAACCAAATCCTCGCTTTCCATGAGAAGTGGCTCTCCAGGTGGTTACACACCGCAGCATACCTCAAGGGAGATAGATCCTGTGTCCTGCGAGAGATATGGTGTGTCAAATATATATGAGTCTAAAGAAATAGGAAGTGAAAAACGAGACTCAAATGTGGAGTGAGAGTGAGTATGAAAATATCCCTGAATAGGGGCAATATGCTCAAGTAGATGCTCAGCCGCAGAAGAAATGGAGAGCGACGGTAAAGGTAGATGTGACTTGGGCTCCATAGAGTGGACCATCGTATCCAAGCCCTCTGCACATCCTCCTCGACGATATGCTCATGTTCCACCATCTCCCCGATGTCCTGAATGACATCCTCATGGTTGACCACAGACCACAGAGGAAGCTGCGACAGAGATGGCTGTGGAGGTGGATGTAGAGCGGACCTCTCATAGGTGGTCGTGGTGTCCTCGTCCTCACGCACATCCTCCTCGCCGGTATGCATAATCTCTGTAAACTCCTCAGTGCTCTCATAGGACTCATGTGGGGTATCAAAATCAAGACAAGAAGTCTCTCCCACAGATCCTAGAGAAATCTCCCCATCCTCACTATCATCATCAAAAAATGCTTCGTCATCCAAGTGGTAGTGTTGGAAAAATGGGGTATCGGCATGAGATGTGTCTATGGTGGCCGATGGCATGGTGGTCTCAACCATGAAAGTGGGTATATCCTCTCCTTCATCCCCTCTCCTTGGTATAGGCTCGGTGATTGGTGCCATCAAGTTTCGTAATGTTTGGCCTTGGTTAAACATGGCACTTTCAAGGAGAGATACGAGGTTTGATTCTTCTTGTGTTGGTGGAGGGATATAAGGTTGAGAAAATGGATGGGAGGTGTTTGGGCTAAGGTTGTGGGAAAATGTTTGGCCTTGGTGTAGGGGGAGGCTCTCGAGCGTAAATGGGCAATCATAATACACATGCCCCGCCATCCCACAAGTCTCACAAACCACAACCGAATAAGGATTGTATCCTCCCATCTGAGCATCGAAATTTGATCTCCACATGGTTACACCAAAGATACCTGGACAACAAAAATAAGAAAACTAGAGAGGAGCGTCAATAGTACAAGAAAATAACAAAAAGATAATAAAATGGTGGGGGGAAAATTTCTTGGTTATTGAATATATTTTTTTAAAAAAATATTTTTTTTGTTTTTAAGCGTAGTCTAACGAACCCAAGCTAAGCTAATATCAAACCGAACGCCTCCCCGGCAACGGCGCCAAAAACTTGACCGGCGCCCCGTTTACGGTATGGGCGCGGTGTCGTTTTACCGCAAGTGCACGGTTAGTGTAGGGTGCAGGTTTATCAAACTCAGGAAGGTGGATGGCTTGAGTGGCTACTTGCCTCGCCCAGGTTGTGTGTTAGCTACACGGATAATGTTGGAGTTTTTCCTAAAGCAATGTATTGGAGGTTTAGTCCCACATTGGATGGACAAGAAGAATTGTTTTACTTTATAAGTAGAAAGTTATCTTGGATATTAAATTGATGTTTGGGCCAACTAATAGTAGTGGGCCATTGATATGCTAGTGGGCTATTGTTGGAATATATATATTTATATAATCAAAGACTTAGCACTTAGCACTTTGCACGTGCGCGTGTGTGAGTCTGTTACAAATGCATCAATTTAATTTTTTGTTTTCGTGATTAATGTTTACGGTTTTTATAACCGTCCAACAGTTACTACCATCCATCTATAAATAGATGGCTGTTCTTCGGACAAAACACACTGGTACAAAGGATCTTTTGTTGATTTAGTGCAATCACAAGAGATGGATTCTGAGTACCTTAAGACTATTTCGCCCCTAAACAAGTGCTCCGGGGGGGACCGAACGTCTCAGGGATACTCAGAATCCATCTCTTGTGATTGCACTAAATCAACAAAAGATCCTTTGTACCAGTGTGTTTTGTCCGAAGAACAACCATCTATTTATAGATGGATGGTAGTAACTGTTGGATGGTTATAAAAACCGTAAACATTAATCACGAAAACAAAAAATTAAATTGATGCATTTGTAACAGACTCACACACGCGCACGTGCAAAGTGCTAAGTGCTAAGTCTTTGATTATATAAATATATATATTCCAACAATAGCCCACTAGCATATCAATGGCCCACTACTATTAGTTGGCCCAAACATCAATTTAATATCCAAGATAACTTTCTACTTATAAAGTAGAACAATTCTTCTTGTCCATCCAATGTGGGACTAAACCTCCAATACATTGCTTTAGGAAAAACTCCAACAATCCCCCACCATTTCCGAGCAATACAGAAATGTTAATCTCATGCATAAATGAAGGTATCTCGCGATTGAACCTTCATTTTAGTGATCACTTCTTTTAAATAGTCAGAATAGCATGGTAGACTATGCTTTGAACCATCTATCCTCTTTGACTACTTAATTTCATGACACACATAAGATTCCTAATCCCTGATACAAAAAACCGACACTACTAGTATGGCCATGTGTCCTGTATCCATTCATGAGCATTTAGAAACCAAGCCTTATTGATTCCCTAAAGCGGCCTCACTTTAAACTCATATAGGTGGACCTTGTCAATACCCATAATAAGTATCATAATGAAAAAATGAATGAAACATGTGAATATTTATAAATATTAATATTCACAATACAAATACACCCAGTCATAACTAGGGAATTTACATTACATCAAACATTGATCACTAAAAGTCCATTAAGAGTATGAAATACTCATCCTTACCTAATCATTATGGAAACCAAGCACTATACTTTGGGATGACATGAATGTGTGATTGCAACCACAAAATGATGTACTTGATCTCATTGAACTTAAGACTCGAAGGTTCTATCAAGCGTTAAGTCGAGGTTCCATCGTTTGTGATTCTTCACGTAGGCTTTAAACCCATCCCTTTTGTAGTTTTATAAACCAAATCCCTAGAAAGGCCTTTTGTCAAAGGATCTGCAAGATTCTCATGTGTACGCACAAAGTCTACAGTTACAACTCCATCATGAATCAACTGCTTTACAAAACTGTGTCGTAAACCAATATGCCTTGATTTACCATTGTAAACCATGTTGTAAGCTCGTGCCAAAGTAGCCTTACTATCACAATGAAGTGATATATGTGACATAGGTTTCGGCCACAGAGGTAATTCATACAACAAATTCCTAAGCCATTCAGCTTCCTTGCATGCGGATGCCAAAGCAATAAACTCGGATGCCATAGAGGAATCCGCAATGCAAGTCTGTTTCTTAGATCCCCAAGAAACTGTACCCCCACCAAGAATAAATATCCATCCACTGGTAGAAGAATGATCACAATTAGAAATCCAACTTGCATCTGAATATCCTTCAAGCACAGAAGGAAATCCAGTATAGTGAAGACCAAAGTTAATTGTCTTCTTTAGATATTTAAGTACTCTTCTAATTGCATGCCAATGTGCATGACTCGGATTATGAGTATAACGACTCAGCTTCCCTACAGCGAAGCCTATATCCGGTCTTGTACATGTCATGGCGTACATTAAACAGCCCATTACCTTAGAGTACTCCAACTGCTTTACAGGCTGACCAGTATTCTTTGTTAAACTTACACTATGATCAAAAGGTGTAGATGCAACCTTACAATCATAATTGTTGAACTTCTTCAATACATTTTCTATGTAATGTGATTGTGACAAGATCAACCCATTACTAGATCTAGTAATTTTGATGCCTAAAATCACATCTGCCATACCCATGTCTTTCATAGAAAAATGGGTAGATAAGAAGTTCTTAGTATCCTCCACTTGCTGGAGATCAGTGCCAAATATTAACATGTCATCGACATATAGACAAATGACTACTCCTTTGTTTCCACCAAATTTGCAATATACACACTTGTCTGCATCATTAATGTGAAAACCATTACTAAGTACAATCTCATCTAATTTTTGATGCCATTATTTGGGAGCTTGCTTAAGTCCATATAAAGACTTAATAAGCTTACAAACCTTATTTTCTTGCCCAGGAACTATAAATCCTTCAGGTTGTTCCATGTATACCTCCTCGTCTAATTCACCATTCAGAAATGCTGTTTTAACATCCATTTGGTGAATGACTAAATTATACACAGAGGCTAAG
Source organism: Scilla litardierei (assembly GCA_030789695.1). Taxonomy (NCBI): domain Eukaryota; kingdom Viridiplantae; phylum Streptophyta; class Magnoliopsida; order Asparagales; family Asparagaceae; genus Scilla; species Scilla litardierei. Next base: position 160,463,447 of record CM061133.1, read on the forward strand.
GCAATTAACACCCTAATAGTTGACGTTCTTGCAACTGGGGCATAAGTATCAAAGTAATCAATACCTTCCTTTTGGGAGTATCCTTTGGCTACTAACCGAGCTTTAAATTTGTCAATTGTTCCATCGACCTTCATTTTCTTCTTGAAAATCCACTTACAACCTATGGGTTTGCAACCTGGAGGTAAATTTGCCAACTTCCAGACTCTATTACCCATGATTAAGTCCATCTCATCATCAATAGCCTCCTTCCAAAAAGGAGCATCCGGAGACATCATTGCATCTTTAAAGGTGACAGGATCAGATTCCATATTGTAACAAAATGGAATATAATTATCAATAGAAAATTTGTTCCTACTACCTTCCACGAGAAACATAAAGAAATCTGATCCGAAATCTTTAGATTTCCGTGCCCTCTTGCTTTTCCTTAATTGAGAGGTTTCTTCATTAGGGGAGTTATGTTCAATACGAACATCTTCATGATCATTAGTTCTATATTCGAAAGTTATATCACGAGGCCTAGGGATCGTTGTAAAACGATTTTCATCAAAGATAGCATCTCGTGACTCAATAACAATATTAACAGAATAATGATCATTTGGTTCTATAACCTTAAACCTATAGGCTTTACTGTTAGAAGCATAACCTATAAACAGACGTTCAATTCCTTTTTCCCCTAATTTTTTCCGTTTAAGTTCAGGAACTTTAACTATTGCTCTACAACACCATACTTTAAGATAGCTTAAATTTGGTTTTCTCTTATTCCAAAGTTCATATGGAGTAGTAGACTTATGCCTTTTAGTAAGCACTCGATTAAGAATATAACAAGCAGTTTGCGATGCTTCACCCCAATAACCATGGGATAAACCCGAATTTGATAACATAGCGTTAACCATTTCCGTTAAAACTCGGTTTTTCCTTTCAGCAACACCATTCTGCTGTGGTGTGTAAGGTGCTGTAACTTGATGAATTATTCCGCTAGACTGGAAATACAATGGATTATAATATTCACCACCTCTATCCGATCTAAGACATTTAATGAATGTCTCACAGTAAAGTTCAACTTCGGATTTAAAGACTTTAAATTTTTCAAGAGCTTCATCCTTTGATCGTAATAAATACACTTGACAAAATCTGGAATAATCATCAATAAAAGTTGCAAAATACCGCTTTCCATCTAATGTTAAAGAATCACTCATATCACATAAATCACTATGGATTAAGTCTAGTAACTGTGATTCTCGTGCAATAGAAGGAAAAGGCAACCTCGTAATCTTAGTTACCATACATGTTTTGCAACTTACAGTTTGTTTATCAAAACAAGGAATCAAGGACAAATGTCCCATGTCTTTTAATTTTCTAAAGTTAACATGTCCTAAACGATTATGCCATAAAACAGAATCATTTAAAACATCCAAGACATAAGCAGAAACATCCATATTATTATTGATAATGTTTAACTTGAACATACCGGCATGGGCATACCCCTTGCCTACAAACATACCACCCTTAGACAGTACATAATTTCCAGCCTCAAACACTTGTTTGAACCCATATTGGTTCAAGATATAACCAGACATCAGATTCTTGCTCAAATCCAGAGCATGATACACATCAGTTAAAGTGAGACACTTTCCAGAAGTAAACTTTAACAGAACACTTCCTTTTCCAAAGACATTAACCGGGGACTTATTTCCCATGTAGAGAAAAGTAGGTTCTTCGACTGCTTCATAGGTCTTGAAATTCGCCTTATCCTTGCATACATGTCTTGTTGTCCCAGAATCAACCCACCAGTCATTGTCCTCTTGAATCATATTGATTTCAGATATCATGACAGTGAAGTTTTCATTGCCATCAGCCACTTTCCTTTGATAAGGATTCTGACCAACCCTTGAACTACTAGAACCACCTTTCTTCTTTGGGCAATCTCATTTCATGTGAGGACCACCACAATTCCAACAAGAAATTTTCGTTTCCTTGTTATTGTGATTTGGAATAAACTTGCCTTTTCTCTTTCTGTCTTTGCCCTGAAACTTAGCCTTACCTTTGCCTTTACTGGATTGGCCTTCATCCACCACATGGACCACTCGGTCCTTGCCTTCTTCCTATTTACGGAATTCTTCTTCTACACGAAGAGAGTTAGCCAATTCCTCCAGAGACAAATCCTCTTTCTTATGCTTGAGGCTATGTTTAAATTCTTTCCATCCTAAGGGCAGTTTATCAATGATAGTGGAAACAACAATAGTTTCATCCATGTTCATGTTATGTTGTTTAAAATTACCAAGTATGCGTTCAACTTCATAGAATTGTTCCATCACCGATCTTGTGTCGGACATGGCATAACTATTAAATTGCGAAACAAGGAATTTCTTACTTGTAGCATCTTCACGCATATACCTTGCCTCCAATTGATCCCATAAGTCCTTTGCAGACTCAACAGTTTGATATGTATCAAACAGCCCGTCTGACATACCATTGAGAATGTGACCACGGCACACATACTCATCATTTTCCCACTTGGCTCTAGCACGAGTTTCTTCAAGTGTTTCATCTTCCCTCTCTTGAGGGTGTGGTGTAGTCAGAACGTACACAACTTTCAGAGTGGTTAACAGGAAGTGCATCTTCTAGTGCCACCTTCGAAAATTGCCACCATTAAACTTGTCCAGTTTCATAAAGTTCGCTGTCATCTCTCGAACGTTTGCCATAATAGTCTTAAGAATGTTGAAACCGAGAGATTAGATAACAAATAATGAAATTAAATTGTTGAAAAATGAGAGATTACGGATAACAACTATGAAACTGACCGATTCTTCAAGCACACAAAAGCGTTGCCCTTAAGACTATTTCGCCCCTAAACAAGTGCTCCGGGGTGGACCGAACGTCTCAGGAATACTCAGAATCCATCTCTTGTGATTGCACTAAATCAACAAAAGATCCTTTGTACCAGTGTGTTTTGTCCGAAGAACAGCCATCTATTTATAGATGGATGGTAGTAACTGTTGGACGGTTATAAAAACCGTAAACATTAATCACGAAAACAAAAAATTAAATTGATGCATTTGTAACAGACTCACACACGCGCACGTGCAAAGTGCTAAGTGCTAAGTCTTTGATTATATAAATATATATATTCCAACAATAGCCCACTAGCATATCAATGGCCCACTACTATTAGTTGGCCCAAACATCAATTTAATATCCAAGATAACTTTCTACTTATAAAGTAGAACAATTCTTCTTGTCCATCCAATGTGGGACTAAACCTCCAATACATTGCTTTAGGAAAAACTCCAACAGATAACGTGGGTGGAAGTGTAGAAATAAAAGAAAGAAATGAAAAAGACACGAAATGAATCCCCGCTAACACGGGCTAGAGCACTCATGACACTTGGCATTTGACTTGACCCAGGGTGAGACATTGCCCCAAAAGGTGGTACCTAGCGTCCATGGCCCGATATTCCGGTCGGTGCCAAGTACGCTAGGCCTACCCGGTTCCGGACGGTGGGCATTCCCATGTCCATTAACACCTTCCGCAACCAGGAGCATTAAGGCCACAATGATAACTCCCAACACTTCGTCCAAGCCGTTCCCACGCGCGAGGACTCAATGTCTACACTAGGGGCGTGAGCTATGGCTAGGGAGTCAACCACCAAGTTTATTCCCCCTTGGCCCGACGGTCAAAGGCGGTCTTTCTCCCGCCAAAGACAATGAAACACCCCCGCGTAATCCTAATGGCCAAATAGGTCGAATGTGATTTCTAGCAATACATCGAAGCGGATCTTGACTGGACAAGACACCGGACCTCAATCCCCAACACAACTAGTGTGTTGCCGTACGAATTGGACTCAGATTGCTAGAAATCCCCATTGACACATTTCATCGAACACATGCCAAGCAACCAAGCCAAATGTAAATTTCCAAGCATCAATCCTACCCTAACCCGTATTAGGGTTCATCAAACACTACTCGATGGTGAAGAACATGATAGAAAGCAATAATAATGACAAACAAACATTCACCATCAAGCAACAAACAAAATAACACAATACAATAGAAAATGAGAGAGGAAAATACTTAGCTTGCAATTGAGTCTTCAATCCATTACAAGATTTATTAGAAGATAAAACCTAATCTAACCTAATCTATAACTCCCAAGAAAGAGGAGGAAAACTACTCAAAAAATAGTGGAAGAACTCTCCCAAGTCGTGCCCCAAACTCAAATATATAACCCCTCAAAAACCCCACTGGTTCAGGTCCAGAACAGTCAAAACCGGCCCACCCGATCGGGTGGAAGTTCACCCGATCGGGTGGACAGAAACAGAGACTCAAAACGGCAGAAAATGATCTCACCCGGTCGGGTGGAAACTCACCCGATCGGGTGAAATGAAAATTCAGACTGCTGCCAATTTCAGCACACAGCTGCGCTCCGAAAATTCCAGAAAAATGTAGAAAAATCGGATTTGGGCATGCGACCTATCGTTGGAAAGCTAACGATGATGCCGATGCTAGAAAAATAAGAGATCACCCAAAATCCCTCTGGAATGATACAAGATCTTTAATGAGTGCATCAACAGCGCGCAAAATCGGAAGAAAAGGCCACCCGATCGGTTGAAACATCAACCGATCGGGTGAGCCGCTTGTTGCTTTGGCCATCGGGCTTCGGGAGCTTCAACCGGTCACTGAGGAGAGCGGGTGGAACCGTCGGTTCGATATTTGAGGCGACACGGCTACAGATGAACCGATCGGGTGAGATGTCACCCGATCGGTTGGAATTCAGCTCTAAATTCCCGAGAATTGGGGCGTTTGAACCGGTCACTGAACCGACCGGGTGACTTCTTGGCCGCTCCAACTTGTGTCCGGGTGGTGCACGCGTGCATCACCTGATCGGTTGGAAGTGACCCACCGGTCGGGTGAGGGGCTGAAAGATGTGATCTTCGTCGTTTGACCCCCTGGATCATGCGTGACTCCTCCCATTGCTCTGGAACTCATGATATCGTCGTTTTATGTCCCCTACACCGGTAAATTCCTGCAAAATACGAAAAACATGGAAAAGTGAAAGAAAATAAGAAAACACGAGAAAACGAATACAAGACGGCGGTAAATAACGGAAAAACACGGGAGAAAATGTGCGCAAATATATGAAATATAAACGCACGTCAATGATGAAGTTCCAAACGAAGCTCTTCACCTTCTTCCGGGTTATGGAGGCCAGCGGTTCAGCCTCGATCCACTTGGCGAAGTAATCCACTGCCACAATCAAGTACCTCATCTGCCCCTTCCCAGAAGTGAAAGGTCCAAGGATGTCCAGTCCCCACTTAGGAAAAGGGACATGGTTAATTATCGGAACGAGCTCCCTCAGGGGAGACGAGCCACGCTTGGTGAACCTTTGGCACTACTGACACCTTTGGATGTACTCGGTTGCATCGTTAATCAAGGTCGGCCAGTAGTATCCTTGTCTCAGGATCTTCTGGGCGACCGTCCTGCCCCCGTGGTGATTTCTGCAGATCCCCTTGTGGACCTCCTAGATGACGTAGTCAACCTCTTGTTGCCCGAGGCACTTGAGGTAGGGAAGGATATCTGTTTTCGTCCAACGCCTTCTGTATAGCTCTCCCTTAAGGAGAGCGTATCGGAGTGCCCTCCGTTCCAGCACTCGACGCTCATCTAGGTTCGTCGAGACTTCTCCGTTGGTGAGATACCGAGTGATCGGATCCATCCAAGTGGGCTCCATGTCAATGGCCATCACTTCTTTTACCTCCGTACTGGGGATTTGGAGGTTCTCTACGTAGATGGCGCGACCCAACTCCCTTGGGGAGGAAGAAACCAGTTTCGACAGTGCGTCCACATGGGCATTCTCCGATCACGGCATGTGGAGGATCTCGGTATGTCTAAACCTGGACAGCTCGGTCTTGGTCGAGGTCAGGTAATGTTGCATCGTCTCTTCACGAGCCTCATAATCCCCCTGCAGTTGGTTGACGATGAGTTTGGAATCACTGAGGAGACGTACAGACTCTGCTTCGAGCACCCGGGCTAGCCTCAGGCCTTTTATGGCAGCCTCGTACTCGGCTACGTTGTTGGTGGCTGGAAACTCAAATCGGAGCACATCCATGTTGGATATGGACGACATGAATACACCCATGAGGGGATGTATGAGGGTATACGGACCTCAGATGTCGCGTGCACGAAAGCGTGCGCGAAGGGAACCTTTTCTCGTGTGAAAAGGACCACTCGATAAGTGGAAAAAGTCACTTTATAAGTGCATAAAGGCACTCGATAAGTGAATGAAGAAGAGGATAAGTAAAAGGGCTAATATAGGCTAATAAGCTTATAAGTGGTTATTTCCTACAATAACTACCCCTAAAGCCTATAAATATGACCCAAGGGTATGCCTTTAACATTAATCTAACCATGCCATAAGTTTGCATAAGGCAACTTGTGTTCTTCTTCTCCCTTCCATTAAAATCCTCTTCTAAATAGAGATTTAGGTGGTGAAACGCTGCTTCGATCCTCCGTGATGAAGTACCGACCGTTGTGGCGAATCCGAGGGCTAAGTTCAGAGATTACGGTGCTGCGTACGTAAGCGTAAGTCTCTACTTTATTATTCGATCCTAACGTCCTTGTTTTGACAGGATCCGACATTGGTATCAGAGCCATACGGGTTCGCCCCGGTCTAACCGTCGCCCCGGTCTCACCGATGAACGCAGCGTTGTCTCTTTCACGAATGAGTCTCCTTCTATTATGGATATGGTAGGAACGCATCGTGACGGGGAGAACGCAATAGTTGTTCTTTTCACGTTAGGGTCTTCTGCCATTACAGATATGGCAGGAACTCTCCGTGATGGGAAGAACTTACTGTTCATCTCACCAAACTCGCGCTCCTCATGGTTGCTGAGTCTCCATTTCAATTGAGAATGTGAACTCTCTTCATGTAGAGGGTGAAGTTTGCGGCCTTGAAAACGCGTTCTCTTCATTTTTTTGGCACACAGCCATTGAAGCAAAACCGTTTTCTCGACGAACGGGTGCTTCATCGGAGAAGACGATGGTGGTTATTCTCAACGGAGAAGATGACATTTTTGGTGCATGATCGCCATGGCCATATGAGCTATGAAGGCAATGCATCCCCCCTCCCCATGCGGAGGGGGTTGGCTACGGCCAATAACTTCCACGGACACCCCTCCGGCGGGGGTGTGCGGCCAACCCCATGCAAGGGGGGTGGCCGGCCATGGCTGGTGGGCTCCGAAAGGTGCTTCTCTCAAGCGCAAGAGTCCGTTCAAGTAGTAAAATCTGGGAGTCCAGATGTCGAATCCACGGGAAGAAATCTGTTGCAACCACAATTCAAATCAAATAGAAAGCCAACGAAGAGAAACTAAACACTTTTAATGGTGGTGATGGTGGTGTGAATGGGGATACGTGAATGATACGAACAAGGAAATTCGTGTATGAAAATATCTATAAAGAGTTTGCACATGGTATGGGTTCGTTAGGATCAAAGATTCGTATTAATTTGGTTGATGAATATCTCACAATGAATTCTCTTTTTGAGAGCAATTCACCGGGAAAATATCCAATATAACTCAATGAATTCTCCTTTTGGGAGCAATTCATCGGAAGATGCCCTTTTGGTGGTTCAAACACAAAATTCAATGAGATCGTCGTTAAAGTTATAATACGATATGCAACTCTCTTTTGGAGAGATCAAAACTACGGTATGAAACTCTCTTTTGGGGAGATCAAAACTCACCCTTTTGGGGCGATCATCAACTAAATCACTTCTTTTGGAAGCTGAAAAAGTCGATTTACGAACAAAGATTACAATTTTAACGACGTTTTAACGATTTAGCACGAGGAATACAACCAAATAAACACAAATTATATCACCTAACTACTCCATACCATGCACAACAGAGATTTAGCTACTCATCATGCAATAATAATCAACTTTCTTAGCAAAATACATCAAGATTATAGCAAAATACGGTAGAAAAGCATCAAATAAGGGGTTTAAGTTAAGAAATATATCACCAATTCTCCTTGAAAAGACTTCAAACTCTCTGAAAATAATAAAACAAGCCTCTGGAATTTTACAGAATTTTTCAGGGGGAAAATACGGCTCCTAGAGCCTCCAATACGCTCAAAATACGCCCCAATCTGCTTGAATACGCCCAAAAACCCTAAATACGCTTATATAATAGGCTTGCGGGTTTGGGTTGTGCTATCGGATCTAAACCCGCATCAAAATCATACCCGAATTGATCTGAGCCGCAGATCCAGATCGGCGCAATTTGTGGCCGTCCATCCATGCGGGATTAAACGTGGGATCGCCACGTGGACATTAAAATTCGTGCGCAGCCCGCATTCGTTTCGCATCCGCTTCGAAATAGTTGGGATCGCTGTGGGCCGTCCGATCTTTAATCAATGGCTCACGCGGAGCCACGTCGCTCGTCAAAATTTTGCTACTTCGTTCGTTTAGGCGTTATTCTTGACCGTTCGATCATGCGGAGGATAGAAGAGATCGCGCCACGTCGCCCTTTACGAATCTCATCTCCGAAATGAATCGGCATCGTTGGATCCGTGCGCAAGCGTCCAGATGATGCCACGTCGTCCCTCTCCGATCACTCAGCGGCTCAAATCCAAACCGTCCATTCAAAAGGCGGGATCTGTCGAGGAGGTGACGCGTGTCCCTTGGAATGGCGCTGCTTCGCTCAATTTCCTCGCGTGCACGCCGTTTGATTCAGATCCTACGGTCTAGAAACCGCCGCGTCACTGCTTCGTTGTGTTTCGAGCGGGCGGAATGTCGGCCGTTCGATCGAAATCGAACGGCTGAGGGATTTACGCGTCGCCCGCTGCTGTGAGACGTTGGATACGGCGGGAAGCGGCGGATGGCCGCCACGTGGCACATGCTGATTGGGTGGCGGCCGTATTTCCGTATTTTCGAGCGTATTTCCCCATTTAAATTGTATTCTGCATTCAAAAATACATAGTAATTAGCACAGATCTCAGAAAAATACAAATAAATAGTCGTTGGAATCGTGAGATCGAGACCAAGCTAGGAAAAACATAAAACGTGCAGAATTGCATCGTTAAATGCTGTTTTGTGCTCAATTAGTGTGTTTTCTCTAATAAATAAATGTGTAGAAAATACGTATGAATTAGATAACAATGTAGCATCACATGAGCACAAAATAGGGCTAAATGGGGGGTTAAATATGTAATATTGAACCCGAATCACACCCCCCAACTAGCGATTTGCTAGTCTCTAACAAAAATAGCGATTAATACGGATGATTAATAAAACAATAAGTTCTTTCAAATTGCTCATGGCATGGCTCAATAATACGTATTCCAACATGATCTTGACCATCAATATACATCATCCATGAACAAAATCAACCACTTGATATTTTCTCTAATTTAGTATGAATAAATAACATGCAAGCATCGTTTTGCGCAAGTGAAAGTATAACACGGCGTTTTACTCTAGTTTTCATGCTTCCAAGGAATTGGCCAATCAAAATAATCATTCAAGACATGAGTATTGAAGTTGCTTAGTATATTCACCATTTCTTTTCTTTTATTCGTTCCGTGTAACGCGCATCAAGCAACATTCGCAGAAAAAAGTATAACTTGGATCGCTCCATCAAATGAGTGAGTTTCCTGTCAATGGCTCCCAAATCAGACGATAATAGGGCATTAGGCCAAAAAGGACCCCTCGGACTGTACTACTCGAGCCAACCAAGTTATGTATTAGTGACATACTTCTTCATTTTCTTCATTCATTTTTTCTTCTTCTTCTTTCTTTTTCTTCATCTTTTTGTAAGCAACTCAAAACCCATCAACATGAATATAAACATTAATAACAGAGGCCAAATTCCTCTTCAACTTGAAAACTTTTCTAATAAATTGTGTATAATTAAGCTTTTTCATCACATTAGCATGCATGAAATAAATTCAAACTATTTCGAGATATTAATCATGGAAATTGAAAATTTTCTTGAATAGTATATTAAAAGTAATTCCATGAAGGAAAAATAATTAACTCAAGCCATAAAAATTTTTAGAACTCAATTAATGTATAATCATCCGAATTTGAGGCATATGAATGAGTTTTAAAATGATGAGATTTGGCGATTTATTCTTCTCAAAAAAAAATCCTAAGGTCTCATACACACCCCCTACCTAAAGATGGACATTGTCCTCAATGTCGAAAGGTGCACGAGTTTATTCAAGCCAGCAACCTAGAAAGCATATAAAAATCTACACTACTGGAAAGAACACACCGTGATCAAATGGCGGATCCCGAATCTTTGATGGTGGAGGAAGTTGTTCAAGTTGCTCCTTGCGCTCCTCGGCGATTATTCTTTCTCCAACGACTAAACTGGATCCCAGCAACGTAACTCCCAGCATCTCTATAAGATGTCCACCTGTATCCTGCAAGAGATGAGTCACGTCAATCCATTTTAGTTTAAAATTCTTCGAAATAAAATTATTCCAAATGTAGTCATCAAAATAAGTGAAAGAAATTAAAATAAGTTGATGACTACTCCCTGAAAGATATGCAATACTCTCTGTACGATGCTCGATCAATGGAGAGAGGGGTAAATGATTTTGGGACAAAACTGGAGGAGGGCATGGTTCTGACTCCATGGCGATAATCTCAAAACCCTTGTCCCTATCTGTCTCCTCCTCTCGTTCATCCAAAATTGCTAGTTCGTCCTCTCTTTCGCACACACTTTTTGCCATGTAGATATTTTCATTCTTGTCCTCAACATGACATGGCTTGCTCGATTTTCCTGCAATAGAAGATAAACTCGTATTAGGTTCTTGAAGTTGAATTTTAAAATAATTATTTTCTTCTAAGCAAGCGGCAATCAAATTAAGATTTTCAATGGAATTTTGAATCTGCCGACTCCGAGCAAGGAAATTCTCCTGGAATTGATGGGATGTGGCCTCCTGTGTCTGAATAGTCTGGTAAGCTTCCTCTTTCAAGGATTGCAAAGGTACGTCTATGCTTTGCTCTTCTTGATCGAGGCACGAAGGCTCCGTTGAATCGCTCTCTGAAGCCTCTTCCACGGTTTCTTCGTTTTCTTGTAGAGACTCCATGTATTCCCACGCCACTGTCGGCGTCATGCCTCCCAATAATTCCTGCAGCTGAGGTTGTAGTCCTTCTAGGAAGGACTCCATAAGCTCTTCATTTATGAAACCATGCTGCGGATAACTCGATACGATATTTGTGAACCTCCTCCAGGCCTGAAAGAAAGTTTCACAGTCAATTTGATTAAAATTTACAATCTTGAGCTTTTCCATTCTATGTTTTTGTGCATTTGCATACCGTGCATCATACAGATTGTTTGTGCAATAGAAGTTCATATATTCCATTTTTTAAAATTAAAATAAAATAATGAAAAAAAGTTTATGTACAGTAAAGTGGAAAGATCTCACCGAAGGTCCTCTAAATGAAATAAACCGTAATCACAAACCATTCCTCTCCGACAACGGCGCCAAAAACTTGGTGGGCTCCGAAAGGTGCTTCTCTCAAGCGCAAGAGTCCGTTCAAGTAGTAAAATCTGGGAGTCCAGATGTCGAATCCACGGGAAGAAATCTGTTGCAACCACAATTCAAATCAAATAGAAAGCCAACGAAGAGAAACTAAACACTTTTAATGGTGGTGATGGTGGTGTGAATGGGGATACGTGAATGATACGAACAATGAAATTCGTGTATGAAAATATCTATAAAGAGTTTGCACATGGTATGGGTTCGTTAGGATCAAAGATTCGTATTAATTTGGTTGATGAATATCTCACAATGAATTCTCTTTTTGAGAGCAATTCACCGGGAAAATATCCAATATAACTCAATGAATTCTCCTTTTGGGAGCAATTCATCAGAAGATGCCCTTTTGGTGGTTCAAACACAAAATTCAATGAGATCGTCGTTAAAGTTATAATACGATATGAAACTCTCTTTTGGAGAGATCAAAACTACGGTATGAAACTCCCTTTTGGGGAGATCAAAACTCACCCTTTTGGGGCGATCATCAACTAAATCACTTCTTTTGGAAGCTGAAAAAGTCGATTTACGAACAAAGATTACAATTTTAACGACGTTTAACGATTTAGCACGAGGAATACAACCGAATAAACACAAATTATATCACCTAACTACTCCATACCATGCACAACAGAGATTTAGCTACTCATCATGCAATAATAATCAACTTTCTTAGCAAAATACATCAAGATTATAGCAAAATACGGTAGAAAAGCATCAAATAAGGGGTTTAAGTTAAGAAATATATCACCAATTCTCCTTGAAAAGACTTCAAACTCTCTGAAAATAATAAAACAAGCCTCTGGAATTTTACAGAATTTTTCAGGGGGAAAATACGGCTCCTAGAGCCTCCAATACGCTCAAAATACGCCCCAATCTGCTTGAATACGCCCAAAAACCCTAAATACGCTTATATAATAGGCTTGCGGGTTTGGGTTGTGCTATCGGATCTAAACCCGCATCAAAATCATACCCGAATTGATCTGAGCCGCAGATCCAGATCGGCGCAATTTGTGGCCGTCCATCCATGCGGGATTAAACGTGGGATCGCCACGTGGACATTAAAATTCGTGGGCAGCCCGCATTCGTTTCGCATCCGCTTCGAAATAGTTGGGATCGTTGTGGGACGTCCGATCTTTAATCAATGGCTCACGCGGAGCCACGTCGCTCGTCGAAATTTCACTACTTCGTTCGTTTATGCGTTATTCTTGACCGTTCGATCATGCGGAGGATAGAAGAGATCGCGCCACGTCGCCCTTTACGAATCTCATCTCCGAAATGAATCGGCATCGTTGGATCCATGCGCAAGCGTCCAGATGATGCCATGTCATCCCTCTCCGATCGCTCAGCGGCTCAAATCCAAACCGTCCATTCAAAAGGCGGGATCTGTCGAGGAGGTGACGCGTGTCCCTTGGAATGGCGCGGCTTCGCTCGATTTCCTCGCGTGCACGCCGTTTGATTCAGATCCTACGGTCTAGACACCGTCGCGTCGCTGCTTCGTTGTGTTTCGAGCGGGCGGAATGTCGGCCGTTCGATCGAAATCGAACGACTGAGGGATTTACGCGTCGCCCGCTGCTGTGAGACGTTTGATACTGCGGGAAGCGGCGGATGGCCGCCACGTGGCACATGCTGATTGGGTGGCGGCCGTATTTCCGTATTTTCAAGCGTATTTCCCCATTTAAATTGTATTCTGCATTCAAAAATACATAGTAATTAGCACAGATCTCAGAAAAATACAAATAAATAGTCGTTGGAATCGTGAGATCGTGACCAAGCTAGGAAAAATATAAAATGTGAAGAATTGCATCGTTAAATGCTGTTTTGTGCTCAATTAGTGTGTTTTCTCTAATAAATAAATGTGTAGAAAATACGTATGAATTAGAGAACAATGTAGCATCACATGAGCACAAAATAGGGCTAAATGGGGGGTTAAATATGTAATATTGAACCCGAATCAATGGCCATATGGGCCATGGCCGGCCAGGGCCGGCTCTGGCCGGCCAGGGCCAGGGGGCCCTGGCCGCGGCCAGGCCAGGGCCTGGCCGGCCCTGGCCGGGAGCCGGGGCCCTGCCGGCCCTGGCAGAGGCTAGGGCCGGCGCCCTGGCCTCAGGCCAGGGCCTGGCCGGCCCTGGCCGGGGGCCAGGGCCAGGCCAGCGGCCTGGTCGGCCCTGGCAGAGGCCAGGGCCGGTGCCCTGGCCTCAAGCCAGGGCCTGGCCGGCCCTGGCCGGGGGCCAGGGCCAGGCCAGGTGCCAGGCCGGCCCTCGCAGAGGCCAGGGCTGGTGCCCTGGCCGGCCCTGGCCTCTGCCAGGGCCACGGCCGGCCCTGGCAGTGGCTAGGGCCAGGCCGAGGCCTACCCAGGGCCACTGCCGGCCCTGGCCGAGGCCGACACCAGGCCACTGCCGGCCTTGGTCTCGGCCAGTGCCGAGCCCCGGTTGACCCTGTATTTGGGGGGGTGGCATGAATGGGACATGCATGGCCAGCCCATACGGGGCCGACGGCAGTCGTCTGCGGTAAAATTCTCCTATAGAGGGGGAGCGCATGGATCCATACGGGATCCGGCGACGGTGGCTTGCAAAAAAAATTCCCTCAAGGGGGATTCGGCCTTGGCACGGCTACGGCTCAATCCCGGCAATGGCCAGGGATTGCCGTATATTTCACTAGTATCATAAGGGTACTAAGTTGAAATATCGCATTTGCTTTTGAAAAATACGTTTTCAAAAACGCTTTTCCGCTGCGAAGTACTATAAGAGTACTATCTTTTGATAAGTGAGGGGGAAATATTGAAAGTTATTCTAGATGGTGATTGAAATCGTAGAGACCTTTCCGATTCTAGAACAACATCTTCAATATTTTTCGAAAGTAACTTATCAAATGTAATAATATCATTCCAAGTGGGATATTCCAAGTGGGAGTGATATCTATGTATAAGAATTTTATGCAATGATTTTGATCGAACCTTCGGTTTTGTGTCTTTTGCAGCATTTTAAAGTTAAAATGTCTTCCGCTTCAAAGAACATCGTCGCTGAGTTAAACAGAGGTGAAAAACTCAACGGCGATAATTACAAACTATGGTCCATCAAGATACAATACGTTCTAGAGGAGCAAGACGTGCTCGAAACTCTAAAGAACAAGATGATTGAACCCGAGTTGGGCACTACGGCCCAACACAGACGAGACAAGGAAGCTTTTGATGCTTGCTCTCGGAAGAACAAGATAGCTCGCATTACGTTATTATCCAGTATGGCCGATGACATAATGTGCATCTTCCGAGAGCATGACCTAGCCATGGACATATGGTCCAAGCTAAAGAAGAAGTTTGGTGGCACCTCGGTGTCCAAACTTCGTTCTTTAACTATAAGATTTGATTCATACAAGAAACGTCCAGATCATTCCATGGGGAAACATCTACGACATATGGCGAATCTAATCTCAGAGTTAAAGGATGCAGGTCATGTGCTCACTGATGAGCAACAAATCCAAGCAGTCATACGTTCCCTACCAAATGGGTGGGACCAAATGAAGATGCATCTCACTCATAATGAGAGCATCAAGAGCTTTAGCGATGTTTCTAAGCACCTCGAGTTAGAGGAAGAGCGGCTTGCAGCTGCCAAGCCAAGTGCAGAAGTGCACATGGTTTCCAGTTCCTCACACGGGGGAAAGAAACAGAAAAATCGTTCGAAGTCTACTAATGAACGTAATAAGCAGCCTGAGTCTACCAAGAAACCCAAACATAAGGGTGGGAACAAGAAATGGCACAAGAAGAAAGACTTGAAGAGGATCAAGTGCTTCAAGTGCAACAAGTTAGGTCACTATGCCCATTCTTGTACGGATGAAGGTGACAAGGTAACTTGTAATACTAGTTACATATGTGTTTCTAGTTCAATATTTCTTGTAGAATCTAATCCATTTTGGATAATTGATTCAGGTGCCACCGACCACATAGCAAGGGACAGACGGTCCTTCGTGGAGTATCACCGGATACCCCAAGGAACAAAGTGGATCTATGTAGGAAACAACACACGTGTTGAAGTGAAAGGTGTTGGGACTTGCAAGCTAGTCTTGGACAACGGCCGCACTATCTTACTACATGATGTCCTCTTCGCTCCAGATATTCGAAGGAATATTATATCTGTGGTCGTGTTAATGGGTCTTGGTTATAGTTGGTTCTTTCAACATTGTAAAGTGGACTTGTCTTGTAATAATACTCTTATTGGTTCTGGGTATGTATTTAAATGATTTATTGTATTAAATACAATGTATGACTCCTCATTTTGTAATGAAAATTTCCTTGTTGCAAATTCTTCGACTTATGAGTCAGATATAATTTGTTGGCATACAAGGCTTGGTCACATTGGACCAACGCATATGGATAGACTTGCCAAACGTGGCCTTCTATCCAATTTTCAAAGGTCGATATGTCGACCTGCGAACATTGCCTTGTAGGGAAATCTTGTCGCAAGCCATTTGGAACCGGCACAAGGGCCGAGGTTCCATTACAGCTCATCCATTCGGACATATGTGGTCCGATGAATGTCAAGACAAGACGCGGGAAGTCCTATTTCATCACTTTTATTGATGACTTCACCCGATTCGGACATATCTATTTGATATCTCACAAAAGTGAAGCATTAACCTGTTTTAAAAACTATATGAGTTTGGTGGAAAATCAATTAGATCGCAAGATTAAGTCCTTGCGAACCGATAGAGGCCGTGAATATCAATCGGCAAGTTTTAAGGAACTTTGTGATGAAAAAGGCATAGTTCATCAGGTAACTATGCCTTATAATCCGCAACAAACTGGTATTGCAGAAAGGAGAAATAGGACTTTAATGGAAATGGTCCGTTCAATGATGGCGCAAGCTAACTTGCCAATCACCTTTTGGGGTGATGCATTGTTAACGGCCGCTTTCATATTAAACCGCGTACCCTCGAAATCAGTTAACTCCACTCCTTATGAGTTGTGGAACCAAAGGTCTCCTGACTTAAACATTTTAAAACCTTGGGGATGTGCATCCTACGCACATATTTCCTCCCATAAGTATGGCAAACTTGGGCCACGGGGAAGGAAATGTATCTTTATACGATACGCAGAAAACTCCAAAGGTTATGTTTTCATTGGTCAGGAAGACAATGGAGGTCTAATTGAATTTGAGTCGAGGGATGTCACTTTCTTGGAAAACGAGTTTCCAAGACAGGGCGAGATAAGTCAGGACTTATCTCTATTTGAGATTAATGATCAAGAAGGATTACCTCATTAGAGTGGGAGAATTCTTGGTGAAGACGAAAATACGTTTCAAACTTCACCAATGGATGATACGAATGACGCAAATCCTATTCCATACGGGAATAATGATCCAAGTGGGAGCATTTCTAACGACATTCCAAGTGGGAGTGATGTTAGAATTGATCTAAATTCGAGTCAACAAGGACTTGAAGAATCTCAAATACGACGTAGTAATCGTACAAGGTTGGATCCTCTAAGATTTGAGGATGAATTTCTGCAAAAGATTTGAGGATGAATTTCAGCAAACCTTTATGACTTTACTACAAGATGATGACGAGCCTGCTACTTTCAAACAGGCCGTATCATGCCCTGCAAAAGACAAATGGATGGAAGCGATGAAGGAGGAGTTGGACTCCATGAAAGTTAACCAAGTCTGGGACTTAGTTGACTTACCCAGAGGACGTAGAGCTATTGGGAACAAATGGGTTCTCAAGATCAAGCATAAGGCTGATGGCTCTACTGACAGATATAAAGCTCGCCTTGTCGCAAAAGGTTTTACGCAACAGGAAGGGATAGACTACGAAGAGACCTTCTCACCTGTTGTCCGTTTTACCTCGATTCGCCTGATTCTGGCTATGGTAGCTTGCTTAGACCTAATATTACATCAGATGGATGTAAAGACTGCCTTTCTCAATGGAGAATTGGACGAGGAGATCTATATGGAACAACCAACAGGGTTTGTAAAAGAAGGAAGCGAACATAAGGTTTGTAAACTTCGTAATTCCATATATGGTCTTAAACAATCCTCGAGACAATGTTATATACGATTTCAAGAAGTTGTTTTATCAAATGGTTTTTCCATGCTTGATGAAGATAACTGTGTATATATCAAGAGGATTAAAAGCAAGTATGTTATTATGTCTCTATATGTAGATGACATTTTAATAGCCGGAAATGACAAGGGCGTTGTGATGGATATCAAGGCTTGGCTTTCATCAGTTTTTGAGATGAAAGACATGGGAGAAGCCGCATATATCATTGGAGTTAAGATTTCAAGGAATCGTTCGAAGAAACTTCTTTCTCTTTCACAAGAGACTTATATAAAGAAGGTTCTAGAACGTTTTAATATGCAGGACTGCAAGTCCATTGATACTCCTATAAGCAAATGCGATAATTTGTGTCTGAAATCATGTCCAAAGAACCAAAAGGAAAAGAAAATTATGGAAAAAGTTCCATATTCCAGTGCAGTTGGTAGTCTTATGTACGCTATGATGTGTACAAGACCGGACATCTGTTTTGCCGTTGGAATGGTAAGTCGTTACCAATCCAATCCAGGGCAAGTACACTGGAAAGCGGTTAAGAGGATAATGCGGTATCTTAAAGGAACTGCGGACTATGCTTTATGCTATCAAGGAGATGCCTTGAGGCTCGAAGGCTACACTGATGCTGATTGGGCGGGTGATCTCGATGAGCGACGATCGACCTCAGGATATGTTTTTCTACTCGGATCTGGTGCAATATCCTGGAGTAGTAAGAAACAATCCTGCATCGCACTTTCAACTATGGAAACCGAGTTTGTAGCATTTAGCATGGCAGTTCAAGAGGCTGTTTGGCTTAGGAAATTCTTAGACATGCTAATTGATGCAAATGACTCAGGTGTTGTACCAATACACAGTGACAGTCAAGCATCTATAGCCTATGTCAAAGATCCAAAATTCCATTGTAAGACCAAACACATAGATATCCGCTACAAATTTGCAAAAGACTCTGATAAGACCAAGAAGGTAGACATAAGGTACATATCGACGCATGAGATGATAGCGGATCCGCTTACGAAGGCGATCCCCAGAGATGTGTTTTACAAACACTTATCATCTCAAGGATTGCGTAAGAGCTGAGTTGTACAAATGGAAATTCCCATGTCTGTAAAAGATCAAATTTAATAAAAGAATAAGTTCTTTTTCAACATTGCATATGAGTTTCTAGAAAATGTTTGTGTATATTTTAAAATCTCAGCTATATTTTCTAGTATGTCGGACAGATTGAGGTTGGCTCTCTCACATGAGCAACCGCCTTTATTATATCAGACGGATAAAATAAAGATGAGACCTGTTTAAAGTCAAAATCGTCAGACGGATGATTTAGAGTCATGACTTAAACAAAATGGTCGTATGAAAGATCTGCATCATATGGATGCTTACAAAAGATCTAAGAGGATTCTTAAATCCTATCTGTCTTATGCGGGATGTGGGTCCAGAAGATTATTTGAGTAGTAAAAGGGACTCAAAGTCAGACATTGTGGTGTCTGATCATCATCCTTACAACATCATTAAAACATACGCTCCCTGGGAAAGGAGTGATGTTGTAATACGTATTCATACTACGTATGCATTTTGACCATTGGGTTAGAATAGTAATTGTGTTTACTATTATGTGAGACCCAAAGACCACATGGGTCTTAACTCATTACCCTTATGGACTTTAATTGGTTCCTTTAGATTTGACTGGGTGATTGCTATCTTAGCATGTTGCTTATGGACTATGGTCAATTCGGTCCGGCGGGGCATGTTAGAAAAGCAAGTCAAGTCAAGATCGAAAGGATCGCAAGAAGAGGAATATTATTTTCATATTCACATTTGGACTTTAAAGATTTAAAGCTGGCCAGCCAATTGTAATCCAGATGGGATTCAATTGTTGAATATAAAGTATAAGAAATGTGAAGAAATAATCTAGGGTAAAGCATGCGTTGATCTACTCAACTTTGCACCTCGAGGAGTGTTGTGTATCTCTAACAAGTGCACAACAGCGGACTCTATGCGCATGACGGTCACACGGCCTATTTCTCAGTATGATAAACAGAAGAGTTAAAGGAAAGATGTTTCCTTACAATCCCCTCAAGTGTGAGTGGGAGATGTTGGATATGGACGACATGAATACACCCATGAGGGGATGTATGAGGGTATACGGACCTCAGATGTCGTGTGCACGAAAGCGTACGCGAAGGGAACCTTTTCTCGTGTGAAAAGGACCACTCGATAAGTGGAAAAAGTCACTTTATAAGTGCATAAAGGCACTCGATAAGTGAATGAAGAAGAGGATAAGTAAAAGGGATAATATAGGCTAATAAGCTTATAAGTGGTTATTTCCTACAATAACTACCACTAAAGCCTATAAATAGGACCCAAGGGTATACCTTTTACACTAATCTAACCATGCCATAAGTTTGCATAAGGCAACTTGTGTTCTTCTTCTCCCTTCCATTAAAATCCTCTTCTAAATAGAGATTTAGGCGGTGAAACGCTGCTTTGATCCTCCGTGACGAAGTATCGACCGTTGTGACCAATCCGAGGGCTAAGTTCAGAGATTACGGTGTCGCGTACGCAAGCGTAAGTCTCTACTTTATTATTCGATCCTAACGTCCTTGTTTTGACAGGATCCTACAGTTGGTGGATGGAAACTCAAATCAGAGCACATACTCGACGAGGTCCTCGTCGGGAGGTCGGATAACAATGCCGGCCCTGCTACCTGCTTGCCAATCTGCCTATATAGACTACCCATGTGTCCTTGTCCCTTAGACAATCAGCAGGTACGACGTCAGTCGAAAGGAAAGACAAAAGTTGAGGCGTTACCGTGTTTGGGGCTGTCCCATCGGGAGGCGTTCCTCCGTCCGCGGTGCACTCAGCGATGAAGTCTGCCAGTGCTTGTCCCTTGATGGCTGTCCACTGTTTATATCAGAGGTCAAACTTGCTCAGCTCCATCCCCCAGTTCAGCATCCTCCCCATCCGGTCGAACCTCTTGAGATTCTGCTCGAGTTGTGAATCGGTCAGGACCTGGATTGTGTGAACTTGGAAGTAAGGACAGAGTCTCTGCTCCGAGAGCATAAGAGCGTAGGCGAGTTTCTCCATGGGGCTGTACCTTCCATCCATATCCCTCAGGACTCGGCTGGCGTAGTACATCGGCCTCTATATCCCGTCGTCTTCTTTGATCAGCACCGAGCTCACCGCTTGTCTGGTGCATGCCAAGTAGAGGCTCAGCGGTTACCCTTCCTTAGGCTTGGTGAGGAGCGGGGGACTACGGAGATACTCCTTCAATTCAGTGAACGCTCGGGCACAGCTCTCTGCCTCCCTCAAAACAATGTGAGCTTTACTCCCAAGCGCAGGAGATCGTGCAAGTAGTATCTGGAGAGTCCAGAGTCGAATCCTCGGGACAAGTCGACCTGAGATAACACGAATTCAACTAATCAAATAAAATATACGGTTAAGAAAACAACCACCTTTGTGAAGGTGAAGAATAGTGTAAGGATTTGCAGCAAAGGAAGTGGTTCCTAAAAGTATTACGGTATCACGAAAGTTTGGTATCCAATGAGACAAATATGCTACGGTTGTGAGTTCATTAGGAGTTTATAGTCGCTGAAATTTCACGTCTTTTAATATCACACAACGCTTCACCCGGTCAAGGTGTGAAGGCGTCGGAAGATAAATCGATGAAAACTAGTCAAATAGCCTTAAACGTATTACTAGCAATGTTGATCTCATTAAACAATAATCGCAGCGATAAGTTCAGATTAGAGAACACAAATTAGCTAGCCTTATCAGGGCCTAGCCATAGGGCACATCAACAATACCAACAATAAGCAAATACCCATCAAATACGTTGTAGAAATCAACATTACTAGCAATTTAAACATGATAATAGGGCTAAAGACATGAAATTTAGCAACTACATACTCCTAACTACATCACAACCATAGCACAAAGAGATTAGCCACACATGGTGCAATAAAAATCAGATTTGATAGCAAAATACATCGTTTAGATAGCAAAATACAAAGAAATACACCAAATACGGGGTATAAGTTCAAGAAATTATCACCAAATCTCTTCTTTAGAACCCAAAACTCTCTGAGAATAGGAAGAATAGTCTCTGGAAATTTTCAGAATTTTCTCCTGGAGAAATACGCACAGTAGCCGCTCCAAAAGTCCCAAAATACGCCAGAATACCCCCAAAAACCCTAGAAATACGCTTATATATTAACATTGCGGGTTTGAGGGCTTAACGGGTTGAAACCCGCTCAAAATCCGATCAAAACCCGCTTGAATCGATCGGCGCAAATCTGAGCCGTCAGATCGAGGCGGGATGCGACCACAGATCGCCACGTGTCACCGCTTATCGGATCCCCGCCTTCGTCTCACGCCCGCTCCGTTTTCTCGTTTGAACGCGAGTCGGATCGCTCCCTCGACCGCTGGATCTTGATCGGACGGTCGTCGCTTCGCCACGTCGCCGCTTCTTCGTTTCTCTTCGTGGGCTTCGGAGGCCGTTGGATCTCGCGGGCGGTCGTTGGGATGTCGCCACGTGGCCAAGCAATTACGCGCTCCGCTCCGCTGATGAGGAGCGGTGTCGTCCGCTCGATCGAAATCGAGCGGCGTGGATTAAGCCACGTCGTCAGCTACGGAATCGATTTCAAATCGATTTCGACATGAATGCCAGCCGTTGGATGCGGATCGGAGGGCTATCGTTCGGCCGCTGAGAATTCTGATCAGCGCCGCATCTGACCGTTCGATCGAAATCGAACGGTCTACAAGTTGCCGTGTAGACCGCTTGCGATGATGCGCTGGGACTCG
This sequence comes from Scilla litardierei, assembly GCA_030789695.1. Taxonomy (NCBI): domain Eukaryota; kingdom Viridiplantae; phylum Streptophyta; class Magnoliopsida; order Asparagales; family Asparagaceae; genus Scilla; species Scilla litardierei. The sequence continues at coordinate 160,485,836 of CM061133.1, forward strand.
ATGCGGGCCGTTGGATTCAAATCCAACGGTTGCCATTCTGCCACGTGGCAGGCCAGGATGAGTAGCGCGTATATACTCTGTATTTACTCCGTATTTCCCCATTTAAATTGTATTCTGCATTCAAAAATTCATAGTAATTAGCACAGATCTCAGAAAAATACAAATAAATAGTCGTTGGAATCGTGAGATCGAGAAGATACTAAGAAAAATATAAAAATGCAGAAATACTCAGTTTAATTCTTGTTTTGTGCACAAATAATGTGATTTCTCTAATAAATAATGGTGTACAAAATACGCACATATTAGAGAGCAATTAAGTATTATATAGGCACATCATAGGACTAATTTGGGGGTTAAATATGCAATATTCAACCCGAATCACACCCCCCAACTAGCGTTTTGCTAGTCTCTAGCAAAAAAGAGCGAAATACGATATCAAATATACACCTAGATCACCGTATCAGATCTCAATTTACTCACCACCATACTACAACGACAAAAGAATATGACCACACACTAATGCCAAGATTTCATGCTCATTATATAATGGTACTCATGGGTTACAATGAAAAGCAAGTATCTCTAAAATGGTAATTAAATCAACTTAACTTCACTTTCCATTACTTCATAGCGCATGGTATGCAAAGTCAATGGCTCACACCTTTCAATCAAAGTTTATAAATTGGAGCGTAGATGTATCATGCAAAGCAAGCAAAAATAGATTGGCATCAAGACATACACACGTCAATTTTCATTCATAGGAAATCACACCATATCTTGTGCTTTCTTCAAGCTTTGGAAGTTCTCTTGCCTTGCTAATGATGCACACTTTTTCTTGCTCTTCTTTTCTCATTTTATTAGTTCTGCGTAACGCGCATCAAGCAACATTTGCAGAAAAAATGTATAACTTGGATCGCTCCATCAAATGATTGAGGTTCCAGTCAATGGCTCCCAAATCAGACGATAATAGGGCATTAGGCCAAGAAGGACCCCTCGGACTGTACTAATCGAGCCAACCAAGTTATTTCTTTAATGACACATTTATTCATCCATATATTTTTCTTCATTCATCTTATTTCATTTTTTCTTTTGTGCGTGCATAAATAACCTGGCAAGATAGCTTCCTTTTCTTTATTCTTTCACAAGAATGGGCTATCCTAATCATTTCAAAAGACAGTGTAGACTTTCCACCCAAGATCACACAAAGCATGCAAATAGCAATGAATATGAGATAAAAACCAGTGCTCAAGTCATTTTGTGATGGTGTGTTCCATTGAAAGCATACGACTTGCTAATTCATAACTTCAAGATTCATTAAGTCATCATTCAATCCTACCATAGAGATATTTCAAGAGAGATTTACCATGAGTAATAGCATTCATATCGAATGAGAATGAAATATTTAACAATAGCGGTGGAGGAAAATAAATCATATGTGCAAAGTGGTGAATGGATTTCGAGAATTTTCATCACATGAGGTTCATTTCTAGGTGTAATAAGCATTGGTGATAAATCTTGACTCAACCCCATTTTTTTTATAAAAAAAATTTGAAAAGGGAACTACTAAAATGAAAAAAATAAAATAAAAATAAAAAAATAAAAAAAAATAAAAATAAAAATCCTAAAAGTTTATACCCTCCCCCCAACTTAAAATAAGCATTGTCCTCAATGTTAAGGAGAGGGAATCATGGAAAGAACACACCTGATTAGTGACCACCCGAAGGTGGATCTGTGAGATCAATGGTGGTATCCTCTCTGGCCCAAATCTCTTGAAAATGTTTCAGACGTTGTCCATTGACTTTGAATTCATGGCCATCCTTCTCATTCACTAAGACCACTGCTCCATGTGAAAAGACTTCTTTGACAAAGTATGGTCCCGTCCATTTTGAGTGCAGCTTCCCTGGAAATATATGGAGTCTTGAATTGTACAGCAGAACCTTGTCTCCAACTTTGAATCCCTTTCGTAGGATCATCTTGTCGTGCACAGCTTTCATCCTTTCTTTTGCTAGCTTTGCATTTTCATATGCCTCTCGTCGTATCTCATCAAGCTCCATGATCTGCAATTTACGAGAAACATTGGATGAGTCATCAAGCAAATTAAGTGTTTTAATTGCCCAAAAAGATTTGTGCTCTAATTCAACAGGAAGATGGCAATTTTTTCCATAAACCAAACGAAATGGTGACATCCCTAAGATAGTCTTGTATGCTGTCCTGTAGGCCCATAGAGCTTCAGGCAAGCGAAGACTCCAATCTTTGCGTGTTGGATTCACTGTTTTCTGAAGAATGTTCTTGATTTCCTTGTTCGCCAATTCCGCTTGCCCATTTGTTTGAGGATGGTAAGGTGTTGAAACTTTATGTGTCACCCCAAATTTCTTCAGTAGATTTGCAAAGAGCCTATTGCAGAAATGAGAACCTCCATCACTGATAATGGCCTTTGGCACTCCAAAGCGCGAGAAGATGTTCTCTTTCAAAAATTTCAGCACAATGGAAGCGTCATTGGACCTGCAAGGAATAGCTTCCACCCATTTAGAAACATAATCAATGGCAACCAATACAAATATATACCCAAAAGATGGTGGAAAAGGCCCCATGAAATCAATACCCCAACAATCAAATAATTCTATTTCTAACATGGGATTCAACGGCATCATGTTTCTTTTTGTAATTCCCCCCAACTGTTGACAGCGCACACATGATTTACAATAAGCATATGCATCTTTAAACATACTAGGCCAATAAAAACCACTCTGTAAAATTTTTGCACCAGTCTTATGAGCTGAAAAGTGCCCCCCACATACCCCATCATGGCAAAAATGTAAAACACTATCAAACTCATGGTCGGGTACACATCTCCTTACAATTTGGTCTCCACAGTATTTAAAAAGATAAGGATCATCAAAATAGAATGATTTTACCTCATGCTTGAAGCGTTTGAAATCTAAAGAAGACCAATGTGGAGGGGTTCTACCTGTCACCAAATAATTAGCTATATCTGCATACCATGGTAGGGTAGAAATGGCGAAAAGCTGCTCATCTGGGAAGGAATCTCGCAATGGAATGGTAGACGACTCTGTTCCCACCGTCAATCTAGAAAGGTGATCTGCGACATTATTCTCAACTCCTTTCTTATCCTTGATCTGAATATTGAATTCCTGCAAAAGGAGAATCCATCGTATAAGTCTAGGTTTAGCATCCTTTTTAGATAAAAGATATTTCAGTGCAGAATGATCTGTAAAGATGAGAATATGTGAGCCCAATATATAGCTTCTGAATTTTTCCAATGCAAACACCACCGCTAGCAACTCTTTCTCCGTAGTAGTGTAGTTCCGTTGTGCTTCATTCAAAGTTTTACTGGCATAGTAGATCACACAAGGAACTTTCTCTTTCTTTTGCCCAAGCACTGCCCCCATTGCGTAGTCACTTGCATCACACATAATTTCAAATGGCATGCTCCAGTCTGGAACCTGCAAAATAGGGGAGGAAACAAGTGAGTTCTTTAATTTATCAAATGAAACTTGACACTCTTGTGTCCATATGAAATCAGTATTTAGAGTTAATAAGTGGCAGAGAGGGCGGGAGATGGCGCTGAAATCCTTTATAAATCTTCGATAGAATCCTGCATGGCCTAGAAAGGATCGAATGTCCTTAACACATTTTGGTGTAGGCAACTTCTCAATCACCTCAACTTTTGCTCTGTCTACCTGAATACCTGCTTTGGAGACTAGGTGTCCAAGAACCAAACCTTCAGTTGTCATGAAATGACACTTTTCCTAGTTTAACAACAGGTTCTTTTCCTGACACCTGTGCAAGACAAGAGATAAGTTAGATAAACAATTTTCAAATGAAGTGCCATATACAGAGAAATCATCCATAAACACTTCCATAATCCTCTCAACCATATCGCTAAAGATACTCAACATGCAACGCTGAAAAGTAGCAGGTGCATTGCATAATCCAAAAGGCATTCTCCTAAAAGCGAAAGTTCCAAAGGGGCAAGTGAAGGTAGTCTTCTCTTGATCCTCTGGAGCTATCTCTATCTGATAATAGCCAGAATAACCATCTAGAAAACAATAAAATTCATTACCTGCTACTCTTTCCAAGATTTGATCAATGAAAGGTAATTGAAAGTGATCTTTTCGTGTTTTAGCATTTAACTTTCTGTAATCAACACACATCCTCCAACCTGTGGTGGTCCGCATCGGTATAAGCTCATTACTCTCATTTCTTACCACTGTGAGGCCTGATTTCTTCGGAACCACCTGTTTGGGGCTAACCCATCTGCTATCTGAAATAGGATATATTATACCTGCAGCAAGTAGCTTAAGAATCTCCCCCTTAACAACCTCTTTCAAAGTAGGATTTAATCGACGTTGCATCTCACATGTTGGTTTGGCATCATCCTCAAGATAATATGATGAGTGCAAATTAAGGGATTTATACCTGTAATGTCCGCAATAGACCATCCAATGGCCCCTTTGTGTTCCCTAAGCACATCAAGCAAAGCACTTTCTTGTTCAGGTGTGAGTTTAGAGGATATTACCACGAGGAAGGTCTCCTCCTTTCCAAGGAAAGCGTATTTCAAATAGTCTGGCAGAGGCTTCAATTCCAACTTTGGATGCTCAATCTCTGAAGGTTGTTGTGGTGGCAATTCCACTGGCAATGTCTCGAACTTTGGCACCCATGCATCCCTCGATCTTTCATTTTTGCCCTGCACAAAATACGATTCATCAATATCGTCGAAATTATAATCAATAAAATTTGACGGGCATTCATACTTAGCCTCAAAATAATCTTCAATTAAACTCTTAATAAAACATACCTCTTTCACGTCATCAACATTCGCAGGTAACTTACATGATTTAAAAATGTTTAGCTCAAGTTTCATGTTACCAAAGCTTATCTTCAATTGTCCATCCCTACAATTTATCATAGCATTGCAAGTTGCTAGGAATGGACGTCCTAATATAATCGGAGTGCAATTACCTGATTGTGGCCCATGAATATCAAGGACGATAAAGTCCACGGGATAATAGAATTTTTCAACCTGGACCAGCACATCCTCCACGCATCCTCGGGGGATTTTTACCGACCTGTCTGCTAACTGTAAAACCACAGGTGTCGTCTTCAGCTCCCCCAATCCAAGCTGCACATAAACAGAATAAGGTAAAATATTAACACTAGATCCCAAATCAAGTAAAGCATCTCCAAATTTCTTAGTTCCTATAATGCATGGGATAGTAGGAGAACCTGGATCCTTATATTTAGGAGGAGTGTCATGTTGTACCATTGCACTTACCTGTTGTGTTAAGAATGCTTTCTTTTTCACATTTAGACTCCGCTTTACAGTGCATAGCTCCTTCAGAAATTTAGCATATGCAGGCACTTGGTTGATTGCATCAAGTAATGGGATATTAATTTTTACCTGCTTGAAGATATCTCTTATCTCTGCCTGATACATGTCTTTTGATGGTGGAGCAAGTCTGTGTGGGAATGGAGCTGGAGGTACATATGGTTCTGGCTCTTTTTCTGCTACCTCTTCCTCAACCTGCAAACTTTCAGGTGCTTGTGCCTCCTCTTTCTCTTCAGCTGGTAGTTCATGTCTAGGCATATCTGGTTTTTCAATTTCACGTCCGCTACGCAATGTAGTCACTGCCTGACATGGTTTGACGTTGTTTCCTGAAAAAGAAGAAGAAGGATTCGTATTAGGATTTGCAATAGGCTGAGCAGGTAATTTACCTTTGTCTTGTGATGCTATAAATCTCGAAAAATTCTCAGTGAGCTGTTGTTGCATCTGAGCCATCTGTTGAACTGCAGTAGTGAGACTCTGAATTTCATTGTTCTGCTCCCTTTTTCCTTGATAATTGGAGTGGTTGGGATGGTAATAGGGAGTGGATGTCTGCTGCTTCTGCTGATATGAAGCACCTCCTTGGTTTGATGGGTTCTTCCAATTGGTGTTGTAACCTTGATTTGCCACCCAATTCACCTCTGATTCTGGATTTTTGCCCAATTCTTTAATTGCTGGGATCAGTGGGCAGACGGTAGTATCGTGAACTGGCTTCTCGCATATAACGTAGTATGGCTCTGATGTGACTGCCTTTGCTGCTCTGAGATCAATATTTTGTAGCTTTTGCGTCACCAATGCCTCCACTTGTGCCATCAATGCATCTTCAGGCTACAAAGTCTGCAAGCCACCTTTTGTTTGATGTGTAGACATGGACCTGTCAAACTCTGAAGGTGGCTCCCATCTTCTTGCATTCTCTGCAATGTTCTCCAAATATGCCCAAGCCTCCGTCGGGGTCTTTTCAAAGAAAGCTCCGTTGCACATCATCTCTACATATTGCTTCGTATTCGGCTGCAATCCATCGTAAAAGAATCCAATGGTGTGTCCCTTGTCAAAACCGTGATGTGGGCACGCCAACAGAAGCTCCTTAAATCTTTCCAAAGTTTGATCGTATGCTTCAGTTTCCTTCTGCGAAAAAGACATGATATGCCTCTTTAAAGCTTGAGTCCTGCCCAAAGAAAAGAATTTTTTTAGAAACTCAGTTTGCATTGTTAGCCAAGAAGTAATAGATCTAGGAGGCAATGCATTGAACCAATTCTTTGCCTTGTCTTTCAATGAGAATGGAAAAAGTTTAAGATAAACAACATCATTACTAACTTTTCCATCCAACTGTGTAGAGCATGCTTCTTCAAACGTTTTAATATGCAAGTAAGGGTTTTCCCTATCCTCTCCATGGTAAGAGGGAAGGATCTGGATCACCCCAGCTTTAAGCGAAAAAGAATGAGCACCCTCAGGCAAAACAATGCATGACTCAGAAGCAACTCTAGTGGGCATATAAGTAGCACTCAATGGTAGTTCTTGTGGGTGTACAAGAGGCTGTTCGTTATTATTAGCCATGTTTTCAATTCTTATCAATCTGTGTGAAGTGGAGGTCCTATGCCACATAAAGTAGCAAAGAGATATTTTTTTGTTTTCAATAATAAAACTAAGCTATAAAGTGGAAGGATCTCACCGAGTACTCCTCTGAAAAGCTGAAAATGTGGATCAAAGATATCGTTGTCCCCGGCAACGGCGCCAAAAACTTGCCTCCCTCAAAACAATGTGAGCTTTACTCCCAAGCGCAGGAGATCGTGCAAGTAGTATCTGGAGAGTCCAGAGTCGAATCCTCGGGACAAGTCGACCTGAGATAACACGAATTCAACTAATCAAATAAAATATACGGTTAAGAAAACAACCACCTTTGTGAAGGTGAAGAATAGTGTAAGGATTTGTAGCAAAGGAAGTGGTTCCTAAAAGTATTACGGTATCACGAAAGTTTGGTATCCAATGAGACAAATATGCTACGGTTGTGAGTTCATTAGGAGTTTATAGTCGCTGAAATTTCACGTCTTTTAATATCACACAACGCTTCACCCGGTCAAGGTGTGAAGGCGTCGGAAGATAAATCGATGAAAACTAGTCAAAATAGCCTTAAACGTATTACTAGCAATGTTGATCTCATTAAACAATAATCGCAGCGATAAGTTCAGATTAGAGAACACAAATTAGCTAGCCTTATCAGGGCCTAGCCATAGGGCACATCAACAATACCAACAATAAGCAAATACCCATCAAATACGTTGTAGAAATCAACATTACTAGCAATTTAAACATGATAATAGGGCTAAAGACATGAAATTTAGCAACTACATACTCCTAACTACATCACAACCATAGCACAAAGAGATTAGCCACACATGGTGCAATAAAAATCAGATTTGATAGCAAAATACATCGTTTAGATAGCAAAATACAAAGAAATACACCAAATACGGGGTATAAGTTCAAGAAATTATCACCAAATCTCTTCTTTAGAACCCAAAACTCTCTGAGAATAGGAAGAATAGTCTCTGGAAATTTTCAGAATTTTCTCCTGGAGAAATACGCACAGTAGCCGCTCCAAAAGTCCCAAAATACGCCAGAATACCCCCAAAAACCCTAGAAATACGCTTATATATTAACATTGCGGGTTTGAGGGCTTAACGGGTTGAAACCCGCTCAAAATCCGATCAAAACCCGCTTGAATCGATCGGCGCAAATCTGAGCCGTCAGATCGAGGCGGGATGCGACCACAGATCGACACGTGTCACCGCTTATCGGATCCCCGCCTTCGTCTCACGCCCGCTCCGTTTTCTCGTTTGAACGCGAGTCGGATCGCTCCCTCGACCGCTGGATCTTGATCGGACGGTCGTCGCTTCGCCACGTCGCCGCTTCTTCGTTTCTCTTCGTGGGCTTCGGAGGCCGTTGGATCTCGCGGGCGGTCGTTGGGATGTCGCCACGTGGCCAAGCAATTACGCGCTCCGCTCCGCTGATGAGGAGCGGTGTCGTCCGCTCGATCGAAATCGAGCGGCGTGGATTAAGCCACGTCGTCAGCTACGGAATCGATTTCAAATCGATTTCGACATGAATGCCAGCCGTTGGATGCGGATCGGAGGGCTATCGTTCGGCCGCTGAGAATTCTGATCAGCGCCGCATCTGACCGTTCGATCGAAATCGAACGGTCTACAAGTTGCCGTGTAGACCGCTTGTGATGATGCGCTGGGACTCGATGCGGGCCGTTGGATTCAAATCCAACGGTTTCCATTCTGCCACGTGGCAGGCCAGGATGAGTAGCGCGTATATACTCCGTATTTACTCCGTATTTCCCCATTTAAATTGTATTCTGCATTCAAAAATTCATAGTAATTAGCACAGATCTCAGAAAAATACAAATAAATAGTCGTTGGAATCGTGAGATCGAGAAGATACTAAGAAAAATATAAAAATGCAGAAATACTCAGTTTAATTCTTGTTTTGTGCACAAATAATGTGATTTCTCTAATAAATAATGGTGTACAAAATACGCACATATTAGAGAGCAATTAAGTATTATATAGGCACATCATAGGACTAATTAGGGGGTTAAATATGCAATATTCAACCCGAATCACTCTCACCCCACTGCACGGCCTTCCTCTTATCGACGGGCACAACGAGGGCCTTTCTTAAGGTCCTGAAGAAAAGGAGGGATCTCTCCGTAGACTTGGACAGGAAACATCATAGGGCGGTGATTCGCCCATTTAGCCTCTGCAATTCCTTGATCGTCATCAGCTCCCTCATGTTGATCAAAGCCTTGATTTTGTCTGGGTTGGCCTCGATGCTGATGCTGTGGTTGGTGATCATGAAGCCCAGGAACATATCGTGTCTCACCCCGAACATGCATTTAGTGGGATTGAGTCTGCTGCGGTGTCTTCGTAGCCGCTCGAATGTCTCCCGAAGATCGACGATGTGGTCAGATGGGACTCTGGATTTGACTAACATATCATCCACGTAGACTTCATGGTTCCTTCCTATCTGTGTCACGCCCCGCTTCCCAAAAAAATGGAGGCGAAGCGTGAGAAGGTCCGCTCAGACTTGAAGCTGCAAAGCTACAAGTCCGATAAGCGTCGATCAAGTTTAAAACTGCAGGTCCTTGCAACGCTAACGAAACAAAGATAATAATAATGAAATGAGACAAAAGAAACATCTCAGAATATCCATAAAATAAGTTCCAACATCACAGAAAAAGCCACCAGGCTGAAAAGAAAAGAGTTTAAAGGCCCAAACATGGCCAACAAAAGTACAAAGTACAAAACAACGGTGCTACTAACAAAAGCCCTAAAATAAAATAAATCTCAACAAAACTCAAAGCATGGTCACCGGTGTCCACCAAAATCCTCCTGGGCAATCATGGACTCAGACTCAGCGTCAGCGACTCATCACGTACACAGCAACGATCTCTGGCTCAGGGTCTAACATGTGACACCCAAAGAGAAAGGGGCACATGTCAGCAAGTCTGGAAGACTTGTGCAAGTGAAACTGAAAGTACAAGTAAGAGCAACCTAGCAGTTCTAGCATGATGCAATGACATGGCAGTTTAAGTATGAGTGCAGCAGGTAAAGAAAACAACGAGTAGCTAGCATGGCATGGCAAGTGTGGCAAGACTAATAACATTTACAAGGATTTCTCTAGTCATGTTTTCATGTCATTTGCAGAGTTTACGCCTTACAGCTGAAATGACTTTCTTTCACACTGATTGGCCGCTTAACTCCGCCCCACCCAGAGTTTACGCCTTACAGCTGCAGTTGCTGATCAGGCAGACTCCCAGCTGATTGGCCGCTTAACTCTTACCCCATCCCACGTGTATCGAGCCAGGGCCTTACCCCCGAACGGTAATGCTCGCTTCTGGATCACAAGCCAGGAAGTGTTTTTCATGTTTGGCATAGGGGTGCACCTAGCCCTGGACAAGCAAGTACAAGTATGTAGCGTGTGCTACGAATGCAATATTCAATGCATGGATGACATGTAAGATGCAATGCATGGCAGTTAAAAGTGCGTACAGATAAGGAAAGTAAACGTGACAGTTTAGTATGCATGAACATCAAGTTTAAAGGGTGGATCTAGCTTCGTTGTCAAGCTAGATCAATTAGGTGACGGATCTAGTTTCGTTGTCAAACTAGATCAAATAGGCGTCTAGCCAGCTATCATTTCACTGGCTAGTCTCTTTTACGCTAAAAGCAAGGAAGTGGCCTAAAAACATGGCCCTACACAAGAGTTGGCAAGTTTCACTTGCCTGCAAATACGACGTCTGAGCACACCGTCCAATGAGTCCAAAAAACACAATTATCTACGTGCACAAGTCCACCGGCCTAAAGTCCATATTATTAATCTTGATTAGTGAATTTAAAACATTTAAAATACTTTGAAAATACGGATTTTAGTCTTGATTAGCATGCAATTGGGTTGGGGGTCCTAGGGGTGCAAAACGTTACCTCAACACGACGCGAAAGCTACACCGGCGTCGGGTAGCGACGCCGGGGGTTGGAATAATAGAACGCGCTCCAAGTCCTGATTCCAATGTAGTTTCCTCGCTGGAAAGTTCAGAGCATCAACTCGGGCGACGATTTCAGATTCCAAAGCTCGCACGTGCGACGACGGGCTACGACGTGCGACGACGTCGTACGCGGCAATTCGTCGAAGAGAACACTCCTAGGTGGGGCCCACAGCAGTCCTAGGGGCCTTTGGGGAACCCACAATAACTCTGGAGAACTTGGGGGGCCCACGGAGGCAAGTGGTGCGACGGATGCGGGGTTGCGACGAGTGACTCTCGGTCGTACCCCTCCAATGCGGGAGAATTCCTCGGTCGCTGCGAGAGAACGGGGCTGTGCAGCAGCGGGGGTCGGTCACAGCGGCGGGTGCGGGCGTTTCCTTCGGTCAGACCGATAGGGACCGTCGGTCGTGCGCTTGGGATGCGGGGTTGCAGCGTTGCAACGTTGCAACGTTCGGGCGCTCGGTCACAGCGGCCGCTTCCTTCGGTCGGGCACGGAGCGGAGCGGGGCGACAGAGCGGGCGACAAGCGGGGGTCGGTGCGGAGCGGGGCGACCGGTCAGAGCGGGCCAAGCGATCGGTCAGGTCGATGGAACGGAGCGGGGGTGCTGCAGCGTGCGGAGCGGCTTGGGTGCGGGCGGGGGCTTCGGTCGGAGCGGGCGAACGGGGCGATTTTCCTCGGTCGTGCGGGGGCTGAACGTCGCAACGTTGCGACAATTCGTCGCAACGTCCAAAATGACTTTGGAAGAGGCTAGGGCTAATTTCTTTGGAAAAATAGGACTTGCTAGGGGTTGCTTATATAGTGTAGGTGGGTTGACTTGGTCTAGGGCTAAATCTAATAGGATTAGAATTCAAAAAGATTTGAAATTTGAATTTAAACTTCTCCAACCCAATCTAGGATTTGACCAGGTCCAAATGAGCTGGAAATTGGCTCAAAAATTCTTTAAAACGTTTTAAACTCAAATAAATTTTATTTGGCCGAAATTAATTTAAAAATAAATTATTAAAAATAATATAAAACTTGTAAAAATTATAAAAGTGGTCAAATAAACTCCAAAAATTATAAAATAAATATCGTTGTGATCGTGGCGACGAATGTGAGCTAACTAAGAAGACGGATCTCAAATTCGACGTCGGACGACGAAACTAAAAATAGAAACGTCTCCCGTCAAAGTGAAAATCGTCACGTCTCATCGAGTGAGTTTAAATTGTGGGAAAACGACTCGAGAAGTGTCGTTCCAGGATAGTGCCACTATTTAATACTCTCAGAGATGTTCGCAACGGCATATCACACAAAAGTGTTCGCAAACAACCAAAGTCTAAAACAAACACGTGCACGGCCAAAAGCACGTGCACGAAAAGCGTACGACGAAAAGTGGTCGTTACATCCTCCCCACCTTAGAATAAAGTCCGTCCTCGGACTTTCTAATATAGCTAGTCGCTCTAGTAACTACCCCAATCAAGTCACTTTATAATTCAAACCAAGTATCGTCATTACAAGTGCTCATATATGCACTAGGTAGTCAAACATTATTACTACCAACACTTATATATTCACGTACGTATACACTTATACCTATTATAGTCCGTCAACTTCATACATGTATTTCAATCAGGTATATAAACATACATCCCTTATATAACTGCTACTCACAACAGTAGTTCAGATACTTATATAGGATAGTCTCACACTTAGCCAATACAATCATCGCTCTACCTATATGTAGCTACCTATGCACAAGCATCAAGGGTATACTACCCTCTAATATTCATCCATTACCAAGCATCTCAACACATATAGTCACACCATACCATTATTAAATCAAGTTCACTATATCTAATATACATTCACCACTACTATAATTTCACAATATATAGTCATTCAAATACACGCAATTAGTTCACCATATATTCACATCACGTACGGTCCTATAACTATATTTACGACACGCCACATAGACCATAGTCATCCATACCTATAACTAAGCACATACTTACCCGTGCATGGTGCACTCCCATACACTCTAACATTTCATTTTCATACGCCAATCATACCATTATATAACTAGCACACCTACACACCTAGTTTTAGCTAGTACACATACGTTCACACAACAAGTCCTTAGTAATTAACTATACCACAAGACCAACACCTATAACTATATACTGGTGTAGCGACCCACAATCATGTGTGTAGCACTACCAGGTACAAACACTCCTATCACTATACATACATCAAACATTGCTATACTCAGACTACAAACATGCATTCAATATACTTAGAGTATACCCACTCAAGCTTGAGTGAGACTCAATACACATATTAGAATATTCTATATACGTAACACGACATTCATACATATACCAATACCACTCCATTATATATATGTATATATATATATATATATATATATATATATATATATCTACCAATACAACCATATGCATACCATAGGTCAATCGCACTTAATATTTAGTCAGGTAATACTTACATAGTTCAATCACTCTATATACCATAATAATAATAATACAGACGTCAGCACACGTATATTTATAATACACTCCCTAATACATGCATACGTATTCATCGTATAGTCACACCCATGTAACATATATATATTCGCACCATAGCCTACTGCCTATAATTGGTATACTAACACGTCTATACGTACATAATTAAGATGTGCAATAGTCGTGTATACCTCACGGTATGCACTCATGCAACATCCCGTAAAAGCAAGCAATACCAATCAAAATTATAACCCTAATACTATATGTATAACACATATATACTCAGGCAACAAAACATAACTACTTACGTATAAGCACCATATATATCTACCTACGAGCACATACTCACTCGTACTAGTATATAGGTCACTCAATAGGCCTACTCTCTTAACTGTACATCCACCTATTATTATTACAACCTAACATACACATAGCTTTACCAATCATTTTATTTCAACCATTATAAGTATCTCTTACTACATACACAACTTAGATATTTCAACGCTAACTCTTATATACACGGGCATCCCTAGTATAATATAACTATCCACACAACAATCCATAACTACTAACACCCAACAACTTCATACTATCACGAATAACTCCGAGTATATATATATATCACACAATAGGCAAGGACCAATATACTATGGGGGTACACTCATTCAAGCCCACGTACACAGCTTAGGTACGTGCACTATGACAACCTCACAAGGGTCCAAGGGTCTACTAACAACTAGAGTTGACACAGACATTGAAGGACCCTAAGGCCTAAGCAATAAAGAGAGGTCGAGAGCGTGACGAGGGAAGGATCGATAAGCACGAGTTCAGATAGGACGAATACAAGGAGACAGCTTGGTTAGACGAAGCATTGACTCAATGGTGATGTTTAGGTTGAGGGAAAAGGGAGATGTAGTGATGCTTAAATAGGAAATAGGGTGAATAGCATAAGCTAAAGTACGTGGATTTAGAAAACTGTCGTTCTTCAAAAGTTAAAATCCCAGTCTAAAACGAAATATTTGAAGATCGATGAAACGAGTTATTCGAAATAAGTTTGAGTCGAATATTCATAATAAGAGAAAATATTTTATTGGTTTATATAAAATCAATGTAAAAGGAAGTGAAATCATTTACACGAATATTAAGGATGAGGTTTTAGAAATCTTATACGTTAGTAATTTAATATAATGTTGTCAAAAGTTCTTGAAAGTCAAGGAATGAAATTAAGTAACGGAAGAATTTAAACTCATATTAAAAGCTTTCAAAACTTTTAGGCTATGGAAAACAATTTAAAATGATCAATTTGAAATTACTTTTAGAGGACCAGGATTTGCCAAAAATGAAAAACTGATTTACATAAGGTTCTTAATATACGAGCACTACAAGTCTGGCACGGATATAAAAATAATTGAAATTCAATTTGGTTTAGAAATTTTTCTAAAAGTGTGTATGGTGAGCGGAAGGAAAATAATAGTAACTTAGCATAAGAATTATCAGGGTTGAATAGCAAATCTTTAAAATCAAATCAGGGAGGGTCTAAAGCAGGAAGAGGTTATGAAAATAGTAATTTTGCAAAAATCTGAAATAGTGGGAACGGCGAGCAAAACCAACTTGCTGAAATCTGAAATTCCATGTGGCTTGAAGAGTATATTAAAAGTAAACACGATGTATTATTCAAATGGCACAAATAAGAAGGAAAATTATAAATCGAATTGGACAAACGGTTCGGAATAAAATATATGAAAAGACGACATGAGTACGAAAACATAGGCTGGGAAAAATATTATAAGCTAGAGTTCAAAATTCCGACAAACATTTTTAAAATTTAAATCAATGAAGAAGTATGAAGTATAAGTATATTAAAATTTGAACAAATTTAAACCTAGGGAAAAGAGGAAATCGAAAGATACTTTTGGAAGATTTAAGATTGTCACAGAAAGATTTGAAAGTTGACGACGATCGTCATGGGGCGATCTCGTGAATCGAGGCAAGGGAATTGGTCGGATGATCAAAGCATTCATATGCCTAGGATATGAATCAGAAGAGGCTACGGAGAAACTCCTACGGTCGACCAACTAAAGATTAGGAACTAGGCGCTAAGACTTCTAAAGGTTAGACGGTAAAGGAAAGCGTTCAGCTTGGTCCGAAATCGATGAACCCAAAAGCGAACGTCCGAAGGAAAGCCTAGAAGTCTAAAATGGTCAGGGGTAGACAAGGACCACTAAGGTAACTCCTACGATGATCAAATCAATTACTGACAGGGAGTCTAACTAACAATCAGGGGCCTCTAACTAGCAAGCACGGACGTCTAACTAAGTCTTCTTATCACCTAGTGTCCTAAAAACAACTAGACTCAGGGCTTATTACTCGGATGTTGCAATTTATTTAATGGACATTCTGTTATTATCGTTGTTCCGTTAATTCGCAATTGCAAGACCGACCTGCATGGGCCACCAACAAAACCTGTCACGCCCCGCTTCCCAAAAAAATGGAGGCGAAGCGTGAGAAGGTCCGCTCAGACTTGAAGCTGCAAAGCTACAAGTCCGATAAGCGTCGATCAAGTTTAAAACTGCAGGTCCTTGCAACGCTAACGAAACAAAGATAATAATAATGAAATGAGACAAAAGAAACATCTCAGAATATCCATAAAATAAGTTCCAACATCACAGAAAAAGCCACCAGGCTGAAAAGAAAAGAGTTTAAAGGCCCAAACATGGCCAACAAAAGTACAAAGTACAAAACAACGGTGCTACTAACAAAAGCCCTAAAATAAAATAAATCTCAACAAAACTCAAAGCATGGTCACCGGTGTCCACCAAAATCCTCCTGGGCAATCATGGACTCAGACTCAGCGTCAGCGACTCATCACGTACACAGCAACGATCTCTGGCTCAGGGTCTAACATGTGACACCCAAAGAGAAAGGGGCACATGTCAGCAAGTCTGGAAGACTTGTGCAAGTGAAACTGAAAGTACAAGTAAGAGCAACCTAGCAGTTCTAGCATGATGCAATGACATGGCAGTTTAAGTATGAGTGCAGCAGGTAAAGAAAACAACGAGTAGCTAGCATGGCATGGCAAGTGTGGCAAGACTAATAACATTTACAAGGATTTCTCTAGTCATGTTTTCATGTCATTTGCAGAGTTTACGCCTTACAGCTGAAATGACTTTCTTTCACACTGATTGGCCGCTTAACTCCGCCCCACCCAGAGTTTACGCCTTACAGCTGCAGTTGCTGATCAGGCAGACTCCCAGCTGATTGGCCGCTTAACTCTTACCCCATCCCACGTGTATCGAGCCAGGGCCTTACCCCCGAACGGTAATGCTCGCTTCTGGATCACAAGCCAGGAAGTGTTTTTCATGTTTGGCATAGGGGTGCACCTAGCCCTGGACAAGCAAGTACAAGTATGTAGCGTGTGCTACGAATGCAATATTCAATGCATGGATGACATGTAAGATGCAATGCATGGCAGTTAAAAGTGCGTACAGATAAGGAAAGTAAACGTGACAGTTTAGTATGCATGAACATCAAGTTTAAAGGGTGGATCTAGCTTCGTTGTCAAGCTAGATCAATTAGGTGACGGATCTAGTTTCGTTGTCAAACTAGATCAAATAGGCGTCTAGCCAGCTATCATTTCACTGGCTAGTCTCTTTTACGCTAAAAGCAAGGAAGTGGCCTAAAAACATGGCCCTACACAAGAGTTGGCAAGTTTCACTTGCCTGCAAATACGACGTCTGAGCACACCGTCCAATGAGTCCAAAAAACACAATTATCTACGTGCACAAGTCCACCGGCCTAAAGTCCATATTATTAATCTTGATTAGTGAATTTAAAACATTTAAAATACTTTGAAAATACGGATTTTAGTCTTGATTAGCATGCAATTGGGTTGGGGGTCCTAGGGGTGCAAAACGTTACCTCAACACGACGCGAAAGCTACACCGGCGTCGGGTAGCGACGCCGGGGGTTGGAATAATAGAACGCGCTCCAAGTCCTGATTCCAATGTAGTTTCCTCGCTGGAAAGTTCAGAGCATCAACTCGGGCGACGATTTCAGATTCCAAAGCTCGCACGTGCGACGACGGGCTACGACGTGCGACGACGTCGTACGCGGCAATTCGTCGAAGAGAACACTCCTAGGTGGGGCCCACAGCAGTCCTAGGGGCCTTTGGGGAACCCACAATAACTCTGGAGAACTTGGGGGGCCCACGGAGGCAAGTGGTGCGACGGATGCGGGGTTGCGACGAGTGACTCTCGGTCGTACCCCTCCAATGCGGGAGAATTCCTCGGTCGCTGCGAGAGAACGGGGCTGTGCAGCAGCGGGGGTCGGTCACAGCGGCGGGTGCGGGCGTTTCCTTCGGTCAGACCGATAGGGACCGTCGGTCGTGCGCTTGGGATGCGGGGTTGCAGCGTTGCAACGTTGCAACGTTCGGGCGCTCGGTCACAGCGGCCGCTTCCTTCGGTCGGGCACGGAGCGGAGCGGGGCGACAGAGCGGGCGACAAGCGGGGGTCGGTGCGGAGCGGGGCGACCGGTCAGAGCGGGCCAAGCGATCGGTCAGGTCGATGGAACGGAGCGGGGGTGCTGCAGCGTGCGGAGCGGCTTGGGTGCGGGCGGGGGCTTCGGTCGGAGCGGGCGAACGGGGCGATTTTCCTCGGTCGTGCGGGGGCTGAACGTCGCAACGTTGCGACAATTCGTCGCAACGTCCAAAATGACTTTGGAAGAGGCTAGGGCTAATTTCTTTGGAAAAATAGGACTTGCTAGGGGTTGCTTATATAGTGTAGGTGGGTTGACTTGGTCTAGGGCTAAATCTAATAGGATTAGAATTCAAAAAGATTTGAAATTTGAATTTAAACTTCTCCAACCCAATCTAGGATTTGACCAGGTCCAAATGAGCTGGAAATTGGCTCAAAAATTCTTTAAAACGTTTTAAACTCAAATAAATTTTATTTGGCCGAAATTAATTTAAAAATAAATTATTAAAAATAATATAAAACTTGTAAAAATTATAAAAGTGGTCAAATAAACTCCAAAAATTATAAAATAAATATCGTTGTGATCGTGGCGACGAATGTGAGCTAACTAAGAAGACGGATCTCAAATTCGACGTCGGACGACGAAACTAAAAATAGAAACGTCTCCCGTCAAAGTGAAAATCGTCACGTCTCATCGAGTGAGTTTAAATTGTGGGAAAACGACTCGAGAAGTGTCGTTCCAGGATAGTGCCACTATTTAATACTCTCAGAGATGTTCGCAACGGCATATCACACAAAAGTGTTCGCAAACAACCAAAGTCTAAAACAAACACGTGCACGGCCAAAAGCACGTGCACGAAAAGCGTACGACGAAAAGTGGTCGTTACAATCTGGGAATCAAACACCTTGTTGACCATCCTTTGGTAGGTCGCCCCTGCGTTCTTCAAGCCGAAGGGCATCTTTTTGTAATAGAAGGTCCCTCGGTCGATGATAAAGGATGTCTTCTCTTCGTCCTTCGGGTCCATTTGAACCTGGTTGTATCCGGAGTAGGCATCTAAGAAGCTGAGCATCTCATAGCCAGAAGCGTTGTCCACGAGATGGTCAATGCAGGGGAGTGGGTAGCTATCTTTGGGACAGGCCTTGTTGAGATCACTGAAGTCCACACACATCCGCCATTTGCCGCTGGACTTTTTCACCATCACGACGTTGGCCAGCCACTTCGGGTACCAGACCTCTCGGATGAATCCTGCACCAAGCAGGCGTTCCACTTCCTCGAACGCGTCCCTCCTTTACTCGTCGCCTAAGTTTCTCTTCTTCTACCTGACTGGTTTGAAATTGGGGTCGGCGTTTAGCTTGTGGGTGATCACTTGGGGGTCCACGCCCGGCATATTGTCGGGTGACCAGGTGAAGACGTCCAGGTTGGCCTCTAAGCACCTGATCAACTTGCTTCTTAGGATTGTGTCAAGCCCCAACCCGATCGAGACGTATCTCCCGTCCACGCTTGTGACCAGAATGAGTTCCAGTTCTTTCGCATGAGTGGGCCTCAGGCCGTATCTCTGGTCGAGAAGGTCCATCGGGTTACTGTGCTCCTCAGCGTGCTTTGCATCAGCCAACTGGTAGCAGACCCTTGGCTTCGCTGGGTCGCCTCTGACCTGTCCGACCCGCCCGGGGTCGGGAACTCGACCACCTGGTGGAGGGTCGAGACCACGGATCCGGTCGCATTGATGAGCGGGCGGCCGATGATCCCGTTATATGCTGACCTAATCCTAAGCACCACAAACCCTATCGTCAGGGTGGCCGAGTTTGGAGGTTCCCCGAGCATGCCAGGGAGGCGGATCAACCCCACGATAGGCGTGGAGTGGCCCGTGAACCCTATCACGGGCCCAGAACACGGCTCCAGGTCTTCAGCCCGCAGCCCCATCTTTTCCAAAGTCGACATGAAGAGGATATCACACGAATTGCATGTAGGATCTAAATAAGGCCTAGAGGGGGGGTGAATAGGCCTTTGACCAAATTATCGCAAGATAAAAATTAAGCCTAGTTTACAGCATGCAGTTTAGGAATCGGACTATCAAAGCATTCACAGAAGACACAGAATTTAACGTGGTTCGGTCCCCATGACCTACGTCCACCCCAATGAGAAATCACTTATACTGTTTCTTTAAGAAGTTACAATCTCCCTTAGATTGGTGCACCAACACCAACCTGTCAGACCAACTCAAGCTCACCAAAGCCAAAAAGAAACATACAAGTATCACTCCCCAACCCAACTTGCCCCAACAAGTTTGGTTCCCAGAGTCCCAAATAACAGAAGAAATTATATTACAGAAATGCTGATCAAAACATTAATAACTTCACAAATAAATAAGATCAAGAGTTTAGAAAGCTCATTTATGAAGATCTCTCTGGTTGTCGTCTTTCAGCACATCAGTAGCTTCGCAACGCTTCTTACGGAATGATGATCGGATGTCTGTAGTAGTAGAAGTCGTTGTCCCCATGGAAGTAGTCGGTAGAAGTTCCTTACTCAAAATGATCTCATTTACTGCACAGGAGAAACTAGCTACTCAACTTGCTATCACTGCGTCGGGGATGAAGTCACGGTCGCAATGCTTCTTACGGAACTCAATTTGGATCTCTAGAACTCCACTTATTGATGAAAATGTGAAGAGATGTACATTGGTATTTATAGAATTGAGTTAACGGGTCTGGTTACTGTGCGAGGGGATCCGCACGAGGCGGCTTGGCGGGTTTAAATGTGCCGGGCCCGCATCCGCAAAACACGCGTTGTCGGCAACCGTTCGATCGCAGATGGACGGACGAGATCGAGCCACGTCGCCCGCGGATTCAGCGTTCAGCGCCCGCCTCCGCTGACCCGGACCCACGAGCCGCCCGCCTTCGCTGACTCCGAGTCGGCAGCGCCTGAACCGTTGGATGGAGATCCAACGACGGAGATGACGCCACGTCGCCCGCGGCTGACTCAGCGGCGCCCGCCATCCGCGACTTCGTCGATTGGTTGGTGACCGTTCGATGCTGATCGAGCGGCGCTGAAGAAACCACGTCGCCCGCTTCGAGCGGCCGTCGGATGCGCGATGGATGGCCAGGATTGCGCCACGTCTACCGTATGGGCTGCGAAGAAGCCGTATCTTTGAACAGTGCTGTATGTCTATTTTTCTGAGTATTTGCACTGTATTCTTGCGTATTTGGGCATCAAATAAATCCCAAAATTTCTGAAATAATTCTCAAAAATCCCAGAGCTTCATTTTGACATGTGAGAATTGTTTCACCTCATTTCACCACTTGTAGAAAAAGTTTCTTCTTTGTATACTCAATATTTTCTCGTATTTCCCCGTATTTGGACTTCAAACAATCTCCATAAATCCTGAGAAAAATCCCATGCTATTTATAGCCTATGATAAACTCTAGGGTAGAGTTTCATAGTTATACTCTCTTGTTTGATCAGCTTGTGTAATTCCAAATGAAGTTTCAGCTCCGTATTTCAACGTACTTGAGTACGTGCATATGTAACTTGAGCAATCATGACTATAGGGACCTGTGACACACTCAACAAACAGATTAGAACAGTTCAATAGGGTTTGTTATCATCAAACATAGGTTAGGATGCTGTTTCCAACAATCTCCCCCTTTTAATGAGAACAAACCAGACATTAAGATTACATCAAAAATGTGTGAAGTGTGTGAGTGTGTGAAGCATGAATATGAGCATGAATGGCAAAATGATATGCTCCCCCTATTGACATGCTCCCCCTATTGACATGCTCCCCCTATCTCTGACATGCTCAATCTTAATATTTCTCTCCCCCTTTGTTTTCATCAAAAAGTATGAAATAGCATATGATGAATGGAAAATTGAACATTATAAAGCAAAACAAAAGACAATACATCGATGACCACAAGGAATAAATAAGCAATAATCACCAAATCATAACTAGCAGAATTCATCTCCGTGCTCAAGTGTGATGATCAAATGTTTAGTACATATGGAGAGGTAATAAGGAATACAGCCCGTCATAACCATCTTTTCCACTGAATATATGAATATCAAAGATTGAGTTTCCCCTTCTCATGTAATATGAGTTCAAGTTACCAATTCCAAACATGACCGAGAAGGATTTTTAAATGTGAAATGGCAGTGCTTGACGGACTTAACACCAACGCTAAAAAAATGACATTTATAGCATAAGTTGGATGTCCAAGGGTAGTATCAAGGACATGGATCGTATCCATTTTTCATACGAAGCTCTGTGTATATATTTTGAAGACACTCGTCTTGCTATTCTTTTTATACACGAAGATTTTGAAGAGAGCTTTTCTTTTTACCCATGCCTTGAAACATCATATCCCATTAAAACATAAATTAGTCCACCAACAACCACTTTTCTTATTCAAGATTACAATTCCATAGCAAAACATTTTGATCTGTGTAAGTGTGATTGGATGATGAAAAACGTTAGTTACTCATTAATGAATATGACCTAATTAAGCATGTAGTCTTTGAATGCAAGCATTGTTAAGAATATAATATTCAAAATCCATAAGACATATGTTTTGCATTTAAAGCTGTTTCTGATGAAAAAATGCAAAAGGAGGAGATAGACAATTCACTTTCCCTTTCTGTTTATATTTTTCTTTTTTATATTTTTCTTTTTCATTTTTTTATTTTTCTTTTTGTAGCACACCACACAAAAACAATAAAAGCACACCAAATAATATTTTCACTCTAAATATAATCAATAATGCCCAGTTCTAGACGTAGACGACAAAAACGATCTTCTGGCAAAGGTTTTGTAAAGATATCTGCCAACTGAGAATCAGTAGAAATATATTCAATGGATACATCCTCTTTTGCCAAATGATCTCTAAGAAAATGATGTCTTACATCTATGTGTTTTGTCCGAGAGTGATGAACAGGATTGTTAGAAAGATCTATAGCACTCTTACTATCACATCGTAATGGAACTTTTCTAAGATCCAAGCCGTAGTCAGACAGGGTTTGCATCATCCAAAGTACTTGGGCACAGCAACTGCCAAGGGCAATATACTCAGCTTCAGTAGTGGACAAAGCAACACTGTTCTGCTTACGACTAGACCAAGAAACCAATGAATGTCCTAGCATAAAACATGTTCCACTAGTGCTCTTTCTATCAATCATACTACCAGCATAATCAGCATCAGCATAGCCAACCAAATTAAGATTACCACAAGAGGGATACCATAGTCCAAGTGTAGGAGTGTGAATAAGATATCGGAAAATCCTCTTAATGGCTATCAAATGTGATTCTTTTGGACAGGCTTGAAATCGTGCACACAAACAGACAGAAAACATGATGTCTGGTCTAGATGCAGTTAAATAGAGTAAGGACCCAATCATACCTCGATAAAGCTTTTGGTCCACATTTATACCTTTGTCATCCTTTTCAAGCTTCGTCGTCGGACTCATTGGAGTTCGCATTGGCTTTGCATTTTCCATCCCAAATTTCTTCAACAGTTCTTTTATGTACTTGGTTTGTGAAACATATATGCCATCTCCAGTTTGTCTTACTTGAAAGCCCAAAAAGTATTTCAACTCTCCGACCAGACTCATCTCAAATTGATCCTGCATAACCTTTTCAAACTTTTGGCATAAAAGATCATTAGTAGCACCGTAAATAATATCGTCCACATAAATCTGAACAATAAGAAAATGATCCTGTTCATGCAAGATAAACAAAGTGTTGTCTGCACTACCCTTTTTAAAGTTATTTTCCAAAAGATATGAACTGAGACGGTCGTACCAAGCTCTGGGAGCTTGCTTCAGACCATACAAAGCCTTTTGCAACTTATAAACGTGATTTGGAAAACTATGACTTTCAAAACCAGGGGGTGTTCAACAAAAACATCTTCTTTCAAATAACCATTTAAAAATGCACTTTTCACATCCATTTGCTTCAATTTAAAACCTTTGAAACTTGCAAAAGCTAGCAATATTCTAATGGCTTCTAATCTAGCAACGGGTGCAAAAGTTTCATCACAATCAATTCCCTCAATCTGGTTATATCCTTTGGCCACTAATCTTGCCTTATTTCTGATTACATTTCCAGATTCATCAAGTTTGTTTTTGAAAATCCATTTAGTGCCAACAATTGGGTAATTATCAGGTCGGGGCACTAATGTCCAAACATTATTTCTATCAAACTGATTAATCTCATCATGCATGGCCATAACCCAACTTTCATCAGTTAAAGCGATTTCAACGTTCTTAGGTTCAATTTCAGAAATGAGGTCACCATGAATGCATAAGGCACACAAGTTATTGAAAGTGGATCGAGTGCGTATACCTTCCGTAGGAGTCCCCATGATCAGCTCAGGTGGATGATGTGGATTGAACCTGAGCTCTCCTCTTTCCAGTCTATTTCCTTGTGGTACTTCTGGTTCAGCTTCCTTTTGGCCTTCAGATGGTTCAGCTATGTTTTCAGGCTCTGTAGTTTCCCTGTCTGCATCTCCAGCTTCAGTTTCCCTGCAATTTAAAGGATCTATTTCAGCTTCATCAAATTTCACATTAATTGACTCAACAACAGTTAAGGTTCGTTTATTGTAGATCCTGTATGCTTTGCTCCTTGATGAATATCCTACGAACACTCCTTCGTCTGATTTGGATTCAAATGTTCCCAGCTGATCTCCTGTGTTTAAAATGAAACACCTGCATCCAAATACTCTGAAATATGAAATGTTAGGAGTCTTGCCATGCCACAGTTCATAGGATGTTTTGTTCATTAAAGGTCTAATCATAACCCTGTTGCAGACATAGCAGGCTGTATTCACTGCTTCGGCCCAAAAATACATAGGAAGAGAATAATCATTAAGCATGCTTCTTGCCATCTCTTTTAAAGTTCGATTCTTTCTTTCGACCACTCCGTTTTGTTGAGGTGTTCTAGGAGAAGAAAATTCATGTAAGATCCCTTTTTCCAAACAGAAGTTTTCAAAAACAGAGTTTTCAAATTCACCACCGTGATCACTTCTAATTTTCATAATTGAAAGATTTTTCTCATTTGAAACTTGATTACAAAAATTTTGGAAATTTTCAAAGGAATCCGATTTCTTGGCTAAGAAGTAAACCCATGTATATCTAGAAAAATCATCGATCAAAACAAAACAAAATATCTTTCATTGAGGCTAGCAACATCGGTAGGCCCAAACAAATCCATATGAACTGAAGGATCCTGTCCAAAACAAAGTTAGGATCGATAATTAAAGTGGAGACTTACGCTTGCGTATGCGGAACGATAGTCTCGGAACTTTGCCTTCGGATTCGCCACGACGGATCGAGTCTTCTCACGAACGGAGTAAGGCTACTAATCCACAATCTAAATCTCTATTTTAGATTAAGAACTTGGAAGGAGGGAGAGGAAATATTTCTGCAGAGCTTCGCTATGAAGAAGATGCATGCATGAATTTCATGCAAATGTGTAAGGAAAATGGCTACCCTTGGGTCTTATTTATAGCCCCCAAGGTAGTTATTTTAGGGTAAGTTGTTCCTTTGGAACAACTTAATTAAGGTGTACCATGATACATGGCACATTATAAGCTTAAGTTGTACCATATGCATGGTACAACATAAGCTTAAGATATTCCCCCTTTATTAGCCATATGTCGCATGCACTTATGCATATATAATGCGACTTTCCCGCTCATACAGAGATCCTCTCCGCAAGGGAACAGATTCCCTTTGCACATGACTTAGTGTGCGCGACGTTCGAGGTCCGTATTCCCTCGTACATCCCCCACAAGGGTGTACAAACGTCTTCCATATCCAACATCTCCCACTCACACTTGAGGGGATTGTAAGAGAACGTCTTTCCCTTAGTTCTTTCATCTATCATACCGAGAAATAGACCGTGCGACCGTCATGCGCGTATAGTCTGTTGTTGTGCACTTGTTAGAGATACACAACGACCTCGAAGGTGCAAAGTTGAGTAGTTCAACGCATGCTTTACCCTAGATTATTTCTTCACATTTCTTATACTTTATATTCAACAATTGAATCCCATCTGGATTACAATTGGCTGGCCAGCTTTGAATCATTAAAGTCCAAATGCGAACATGAAATCAATCTTCCTCTTCTTGCGAACCTTCTGATCTTGACTTGATTCGCTTTTCTAACGTGCCCCGCCGAGCCGAATTACCATAGCCCATTAGTAACACGCTAATATAGCGATCATCTCGTCAAATCTAAAGGAACCAATTGGAGTCCTTGAGGGTAAGAGTTAAGACCCGTATGGCCTTTGAGTCTCACATAATAGCAAACACTATTGCTACTAACTCAGTGGTCGAAATGCATACGTGGTATGAACACGTATTACAACATCACTCCTTTCCCAGGGAGAGTATGTCTTAATGATGTTGTACGGATGAAAGATCAGACACCACAATGCCTATCTTTTGAGTCCCCTTACTACTCAGGAAATATTCCCGGACTCTCATCCTGCATAAGACAGATAGGATTAAAAAATCCAATGAGATCTTTATATCCTTGTGATACAGATCTCAGATCTTTTGTAAGCATCCATATGATGCAGATCTTTCATTTGACTATCTTGTTAAAGTCTTGACTCTAAATCATTCGTCTAATGATTTTGACTTTAAACTAGTCTCATCTCTATCTTATCCATCTGATAAGATAAGGCGGTTGCTCATGTGAGAGAGCCAACCTTAATCTGTCCGACATACACACAATTCAGCTGAGATTTCAAAAATGTACACAAACATTTCTTAAGAAATTCATATGCAATGTTGGAAAAAGAACTTATTCTATTATTAATTTTGATCATTTCTTAGACATGGGAATATATATTTGGTACAACTCAGCCCATACGCAATCCTTGAGATGATAAGTGTTTATAAAACACATTTCTGGGGATCGCTTTCGTAAGCTGATCCTCTATCGTCTCATGTGTAGATATGTACCTTATGTCTACCTTCTTGGTTTTATCATAGTCTTTTGCAAATCTGCAGTTCCTTTAAGATACTGCATTATCCTCTTAACCGCTTTCCAGTGTTCTTGCCCTGGGTTGGATTGGTAACAGTTTACCATTTCCAACGGCAAAACAGATGTCCAGTCTCGTACACACCATAGTGTACATAAGACTATCAACTGTACTGGAATATGGAACTTTTTCCATAATTTCCTTTTCCTTTTGGTTCTTTGGACGTGATTCCAGATATAAATTATCACATATGCTTATATGAATATCAATGGACTTGCAGTCCTGCATATTAAATCGTTCTAGAACCTTCTTTATATAAGTCTCCTGTGAAAGAGAAAGAAGTTTCTTCGAACGATTCCTTGAAATCTTAACTCCAAGGATATATGCGGCTTTTCCTATGCCTTTCATCTAAAATACTGATGAAAGCCAAGCCTTGATACTCATTACAAAGCCCTTGTCATTTCTGGCTATTAAAATGTTATCTACATATAGATACATGATAATATACTTGCTTTTAATCCTCTTGATATATACTCAGTTATCTTCATCAAGCATGGAAAAAATCCATTTGATAAGACAACTTCTTGAAATCGTATATACCATTGCCTCGAGGATTATTTAAGACCATATATGGACTTACGAAGTTTACAAACCTTATGTTTGTTTCCTTCTTTTACAAACCCTGTTGGTTGTTCCATATAGATCTCCTCGTCCAATTCTCCATTGAGAAAGGCAGTCTTTACATCCATCTGATGTAATTCGAGGTATAAGCAAGCTACCATTGCGAATCAAGGTAAAACGCACAACAGGTGAGAAGTTTTCTTTGTAGTATATCCCTTCCTGTTGCGTAAAACCTTTCGCGACAAGGCGAGCTTTATATCTATCTATAGAGCCATCAGCCTTATGCTTGATCTCGAGAACCCATTTGTTCCCAATTGCTCTATGTCCTCTGGGTGAGTTAACTAAGTCCCAGACTTGGTTAACTTTTATGGATTTCAATTCCTTCTTCATCGCTTCCATCCATTTGTCTTTTGCAGGGCATGATGTGGCATATTTGAGATTCTTCAAGTCCTTGTTGACTCGAATTTAGATCAATTCTAATATCACTCCCACTTGAAATGTTGTTAGAATTGCTCCCACTTGGATCATTATTCCCGTATGGAATAGGATAATCATCATTCGTATAATCCATTGGTGAAGGTTGAAAAGTATTTTCGTTTTCACCAAGAATTCTCCCACTCGAATGAGGTAATCCTTCTTGATCACAAATCTCAAATAGAGATAAGTCCTGACTTATCTCGCCCTGTCTTGGAAACTCGTTTTCCAAGAAAGTGACATCCCTCGACTCAAACTCAATTAGCACACCATTGTCTTCCTGACTAACAAAAACATAACCTTTGGAGTTTAATGCGTATCGTTTAAAGATACATTTCCTTCCCCATGGCCCAAGTTTGCCATACTTATGGGAGGAAATATGTGCGTTGAATGCACAAACTCAAGGTAAAATGTTTAAGTTAGGAGACCTTTGGTTCCACAACTCATAAGGAGTGGAGCTAACTGATTTCGAGGGTACGCGGTTTAAAATGAAAACGGTTGTCAATAATGCATCACCCCAGAAGGTGATTGGCAAGTTAGCTTGCGCCATCATTGAACAGACCATTTTTCATTAAAGTCCTATACCTCCTTTCTGCAACACCAATTTGTTGAGGAGTATAAGGCATAGTTACTTGATGTACTATGCCTTTTTCATCACAAAGTTCCTTTAAACTTGTTGATTGATATTCACCGCCCCTATCGGTTCGCATGACCTTAATCTTGCGATCTAATTGATTCTCCACTAAACTCATATAGTTTTTAAAGCAGGTTTAGTGCTTTCACTTTTGTGGGATATCAAATAGATATTACCGAATCGGGTGAAATCATCAATTAAAAGTGATGAAATAGGACTTCCCGCGTCTTGTCTTGACATTCATCGGACCATATATGTCCGAATGGATAAGCGGTAATGGAACCTTGGCCCTTGTGCCGGTTCCAAACGGCTTGCGACAAGATTTCCTTTCAAGGCAATGTTCGCAGGTCGACATTTCAACCTTTGAAACATTGGATAGAAGGCCACGTTTGGCAAGTCTATCCATACGCGTTGGTCCAATATGACCAAGCCTTGATTGCCAACAAATTATATTAGACTCATTAGTCAAAGAATTTGTCATAAGGAAATGAGAAATCATATATTGTACTTATTACAATGAATCCTTTAAATACATAACCCAGAACCAATAAAGGAATTATTACAAAAATAGGTCCATATTACAAACATGAAGGAACCAACTATCACAAAGACCCATTAAATTGACCACAGTTTTAATATTCCTTTGAATATATGGAATGAAGAGAACATCATGTAGTAGGAGAGTGAGGCCGTTGTCCAAGACAAGCTTGCGAGTCCCAACGCCTTTCACTTCAACACTTGTGTTGTTTCCTACATTGATCCACTTCATTCCTTGGGTATCCGGTGATACTCCACGAAGGACCGTCTGTCCTTTGCTATGTGGTCGGTGGCACCTGAATCAATTATCCAAAAATGGATTAGATTCCACAAGAAATAGTGGACTAGAAACACATATGTAACTAGTATTACAAGTTACCTCGTCACTTCCACTCGTACACGAACGAGCATAGTGACCGAGCTTGTTGCACTTGAAGCACTTGATCCTTTTCAAGTCTTTCTTCTTGTGCCATTTCTTGTGCCCACCCTTATGTTTGGGTTCCTTGGTAGACTCAGGTTGCTTATTACGTTCATTAGAAGACTTCGAACGATCTTTACGTTTCTTTCCCCCATGTGAGGAACTAGCAACCACGTGCACTTCTGCACTTGGCTTGGCAGCCGCAAGCCGCTCTTCCTCTAATTCGAGGTGCTTGGAAACGTCGTTGAAGGTCTTGATGCTCTCATTGTGAGTGAGATGCATCTTCATTTGATCCCACCCATTTGGTAGGGAACGTATGACTGCTTGGATTTGTTGCTCATCAGTGAGCACATGACCTGCGTCCTTTAACTCCGAGATAAGGTTCGCCATATGTCGCAGATGTTTCCCCATGGAATGATCTGGACGTTTCTTATATGTATCGAACTTTATAGTTAAGGCGCGAAGTTTGGACACCGATGTGCCACCGAACTTCTCCTCTAGCTTGGACCATATGTCCATGGCTAGGTCATGTTCTCGGAAGATGCGCATTATGTCATCAGCCATACTGCTTAATAACGTAATGCGCGCTATCTTATTCTTCCGAGACCAAGCATCAAAAGCTTCCTTGTCTCTTCGGTGTTGGGCCGTAGTGCCCAACTCGGGTTCAATCA
Organism: Scilla litardierei; assembly: GCA_030789695.1. NCBI lineage: Eukaryota > Viridiplantae > Streptophyta > Magnoliopsida > Asparagales > Asparagaceae > Scilla > Scilla litardierei. The sequence goes on from CM061133.1 coordinate 160,516,040, forward strand.
TTACGTTCTTTAGAGTTTCGAGCACTTCTTGCTCCTCTAAAACGTATTGTATCTTAATGGACCAAAGTTTGTAATTATCGCCGTTGAGTTTTTCACCTTTGTTTAACTCAGCGACGATATTCTTTGAAGCGGAAGACATTTTACTTTTAAAATGCTGCAAAAGACACAAAAACCAAAGGTTCGATCAAAAAACATTGCATAAAAAATTCTTAAAATATAACTCCCACTTGAAATGATAATAGAATATCCCATTTGGATAGTTCTAAAATTCAAATCCCACTTGGAATTATATTATATTTGATAAGTTACTTTCGAAAAATATTGAAGGTGTTGTTCTAGAATCGAAAAGGTCTCTATGATTCCAATCACCATCTAGAACAACTTTCAATATTCCCCCATCACTTATCAAACAATAGTACTCTTATAGTACTAGCAGCGGAAAATAAGTATTTGATAAGTTACTTTCGAAAAATATTGAAGATGTTACTCTAGAATCGGAAAGGTCACTATGTTTCCAATCACCATCTAGAGTAACTTTCAATATTTCTCCCTCACTTTATCAAATGTTAGTACTCTTATAGTACTTAGCAGCGGAAAAGCGTTTTTGAAAACGTATTTTTCAAAACGAATATAAAATACATTGGCTAATCTCCGTAGAGTAGAGCATAACGTCATAAGTTCATTGGCTAATCTCCGTAGAGTAGAGCACAATGACATGGCTAATCTCGCATGAAGTAGAGCATTACGGCTAATCTTCAAGGAGTAGAGCACAATTTCATAAGTACATTGGCTAATCTCCGAAGAGTAGAGCACAATGACTTGGCTAATCTCGCATGAAGTAGAGCATTATGGCTAATCTTCAAGGAGTAGAGCCCAATGAAAACTTCATTAAAACGTTAGTCCCGTATGAACTATTCGGCACTGTAGTTAGCCCCGTATGGACTAATCTACACATTCGAGTTTGACCAAGGCCATTTGTTACCCCGTATGGGTCATCTGGCAAGTTTACAATCGACCCAGACCATTTGTCGGATTGGTCGACCAAAAACACAAAATTGGTCGACCAATTTTCGAATTCAACTTCTTCCCGGTCAGGGCCTCTGCCCTGACCCAGGCTTGGCCAAAGGCCGGCCAGGGCCTCTGTCCTGGCCGGCCAGGGGGCCTGGCCCCCTCGGCCAGGGCCGGCCAGGCCCTGGCCTCTGCCAGGGCCTGCCGGCCAGGCCACTGGCCGGGGCCAGGGCTCCTGCCCTGGCCTCGGCCAGGCCCTGGCCTGAGGCCAGGGCGCCGGCCTTGGCCTCTGCCAGGGCCGGCAGGCCGCTGGCCGGGGCCAGGGCTCCTGCCCTGGCCTCGGCCAGGCCCTGGCCTGAGGCCAGGGCCGGCCTGGCCCTGGCAGTGGCCAGGGCTCCGGCCCTGGCCTCTGCCAGGGCCGGCCTGGCCCTGGCAGTGGCCAGGGCGCCGGCCCTGGCCTCTGCCAGGGCCGGCAGGCCGGCCAGGGCCGGCAGGCCCTTGGCCAAGGCCGGCCACTGCCGGCCCGGCCTTGGCCGGCCACTGCCGGCCTGGCCATGGCCGGTCATGGCTTGGCCATGGCCGGCCATGGTCAAGGCCTTTCGGCGTTGGCCGGCCATGGCCCCTTTGGCCATGGCCGGCCACCCCCTTTGAATGGGGTTGCCGCACTTTCTTCTCCCCCTTGATGGGGTGGTCGCCGGTGGTTATTGGCCGTAGCCAACCCCCTCCGCATGAGGAGAGGGTGTGCATGGCCTTCATGGCCCATTTGGCCATGGTGCACATGCACCAAATTTTCCTCTTACCCGATGGAAATAACTTCCATCATCTTCCTCGATGAAGCACCCGTTCGTCGAAGAAATTAGTTATCTCTTAATGGCCGTGTGCCAAAAATGAATAACGTACTACGTGAACGGTCGGTTCTTCCCGTCACGGAGAGTTCCTACCATATCCATAATGATAGGAGACCCTAACGTGAAAAGAACAACCGCTGCGTTCTCTCCGTCACGAAGCGTTCCTACTATATCCGTAATAGTAGGAGACCCATTCGTGAAAAAGACAACGACTCGTTCGTAGTTTCGACGGGGCGGTGGATTGACCGGGGCGAACCCATATGGCTCTGATACCAATGAAGGATCCTGTCCAAAACAAAGTTAGGATCGATAATTAAAGTGGAGACTTACGCTTGCGTATGCGGAACGATAGTCTCGGAACTTTGCCTTCGGATTCGCCACGACGGATCGAGTCTTCTCACGAACGGAGTAAGGCTACTAATCCACAATCTAAATCTCTATTTTAGATTAAGAACTTGGAAGGAGGGAGAGGAAATATTTCTGCAGAGCTTCGCTATGAAGAAGATGCATGCATGAATTTCATGCAAATGTGTAAGGAAAATGGCTACCCTTGGGTCTTATTTATAGCCCCCAAGGTAGTTATTTTAGGGTAAGTTGTTCCTTTGGAACAACTTAATTAAGGTGTACCATGATACATGGCACATTATAAGCTTAAGTTGTACCATATGCATGGTACAACATAAGCTTAAGATATTCCCCCTTTATTAGCCATATGTCGCATGCACTTATGCATATATAATGCGACTTTCCCGCTCATACAGAGATCCTCTCCGCAAGGGAACAGATTCTCTTTGCACATGACTTAGTGTGCGCGACGTTCGAGGTCCGTATTCCCTCGTACATCCCCCACAAGGGTGTACAAACGTCTTCCATATCCAACATGAACCAATTCTAGGACTCGTGAAGTGGTAACTTCCCGAATTCCCGTAAAAGTGGATCTAGTTTGCTTACCATTTGTGCATGCAATACACAACTTACCATTCTCGTACTGTTGATGTGTCAAGCCTCGGACCAGGTTTTTATTCTCCAGCTTATGTAGCAACTTCATGCTGGCATGTGATAGTCTCCGGTGCCATAGTATAGCCTCCTCCTCCCTGCCAATCAAACATTTAGCAATTGTCATTTCTTCAATTATTATTGTATAAACATTATTTTTCCTATTGGCTATGAAGAGGGTATTACCTGTGACCGAGTCATAAATTTTACAAATTTTCTCATCAAAAAGTACTTTCATACCTTTGTCACAGAGTTGGCTTATGGAGATGAGGTTGTGTTTGAGATTTTCAACCCAGAGGACGTCAGAAATTTTAAAAGTATTGTTGCCAACAATACCTTTACCCATTACCTTGCACTTGCCGTTGTCCCCTAATGTAACACTTCCTCCTTCTTGCTTCACGAGGCTAAGGAACTTGTCGTTGTTCCCTGTCATGTGTCTTGAGCAGCCTGAATCCAAATACCACTCACACAGTTGTTCCTTAGCCACGCTGAGTCCCTACACATAAGAAGAACAAGGTATGTGTGACCTGGGTAGCCAAATAGGTCCACAATGGTTAGTCATAGTACCTTTCGGAACCCATACTTGTTTGAACTTCATGTTTTGGTTCTTATAACGACAATTTCTATATAAATGCTCAAAAGAACCACATGTATAACATTTGGCATTCTGTTTCTTTTTCTTGATGTAATGATTTTTCTTTATCATGTTTTCATTATAAACATTTCCAAATCCTAGTCCTTGTTTATCGTTTTTGATTGACCGGTATCCAAGAATGATGTCTAGTGATTTCCTTCCTACACCAAATTTTCTGATACTCAGTTCTAAATCAGAGACTTTGGATTTCAAAAAGATGTTTTCATTTACTAGCATGACACTTTTATTTATAAAACTCTTTCTAACATTATCTTCATTTTTAGCGAGAGTTTCTATTCTTTTATTTAGGCCAACAATCTTTTCATTACCATTCTTAATTTCTAGCTTTAATGAAGCACAAGTCTGACAAGGTATAGCTTCAGTAATACTAGATTTTCCTTTGAGTTTTTCAATGGTAATTTTGAGCGATGCAATTTCATTTTTCAATTTTATTTCATTTTGCAAAACATTATAATTTTCCTGCTGTAGTTGGAAATTCATTTCTTTATAATTTTCTATAGAGGATTCAAGAGAAGTAATTTCTGAATTCATGTTTTCACAAATGTTCATTGATTCTGGTAAAGAAAATTCATCTCTTACCTTGTTCGTGTCGCTTTCACCTATTAGGCAAAGTGATGATTGCGCTACCTCGTCTTGTGGTTCGTCTTCATCGTCATCGTCCCATGTTACCGCAAATGATTTCCCGTTGGCTTCGGATGACGCGTTCTTTGTTGGACAGTTTTTCATGAAATGTCCAAATTTCTTACAGTTGAAACATTGAACACTTTTAGTAGTATTCTGATCAGACGAGGAATTCAAAGGATTAAAATTATTAAAACGATTGAACCTTTTTGCCATTTCAGATTTTCCGGCAGGAGTTCTGATGAAGCGTCGGAATCCTCTGACCATCAGTGCATATTCCTCGTCGAGATCTTCTTTGTCACTTTCTTCGGCTTTGAGAGCGATGGTCTTTAAAGTTTTAGCCTCACCTTTCTCTCTTGTCTCGACGGTTTTGAGTTCCAGCTCATGGGATAACAGATTCCCAATCAGATCATCCAGCTTCAGCTTAGTGAGATCTCTCGCTTCTTGGATGGCCATCACTTTAGGCCGGAAGGAACTAGGAAGCGCTCTTAGGATTTTCCGAATGAGGTCGATGCTGTCATAAGACTTTCCCAAGGCTTTTGAGTTGTATACGATGTCGGTGAATCGAGTGTACATGTCCTTGATGGATTCTCCTGGTAGCATATGGAAACCATCGTACTCTGAGCTCAGTAGCGCTAATCTGGACTCCTTCACCTGAGAGGTTCCTTCGTGAGTGACTTCGAGAGTGTTCCAGATTTCCTGCGCAGTAAGACAATGAGATATACGGTTAAACTCAGTTCTGTCAAGTGCACAGATAATTGCATTCATAGCTTTACCATTTAGAGCATACAGTTTGTTATCGTTATCATCCCATTTATCTTCTGGTTTTGGTACATCAATATCTTCAATTTTGATTGTAGGTGGGTGATAGCCTTTAGCAACAACTTTCCAAATTTCAAGATCTGAAGAGACTAGGAAAATTTTCATCCTAGCTTTCCAGTAAGTAAAATCAGTCCCATTAAATTTGGGTGGTCTAACTGTAGACTGTCCTTCAGCAAATGCTGAATCATATGTATTCATTATGAACTAGACTCAAATGGCCAGGCCTGGTGCTCTGATACCACTTGTAGGATCTAAATAAGGCCTAGAGGGGGGGTGAATAGGCCTTTGACCAAATTATCGCAAGATAAAAATTAAGCCTAGTTTACAGCATGCAGTTTACGAATCGGACAATCAAAGCATTCACAGAAGACACAGAATTTAACGTGGTTCGGTCCCCATGACCTACGTCCACCCCAATGAGCAATCACTTATACTGTTTCTTTAAGAAGTTACAATCTCCCTTAGATTGGTGCACTAACACCAACCTGTCAGACCAACTCAAGCTCACCAAAGCCAAAAAGAAACATACAAGTATCACTCCCCAACCCAACTTGCCCCAACAAGTTTGGTTCCCAGAGTCCCAAATAACGGAAGAAATTATATTACAGAAATGCTGATCAAAACATTAATAACTTCACAAATAAATAAGATCAAGAGTTTAGAAAGCTCATTTGTGAAGATCTCTCTGGTTGTCGTCTTTCAGCACATCAGTAGCTTCGCAACGCTTCTTACGGAATGATGATCGGATGTCTGTAGAAGAAGTAGTCGATGTCCCCGTGGAAGTAGTCGGTAGAAGTTCCTTACTCAAAATGATCTCATTTGCTACACAGGAGAAACTAGCTGCTCAACTTGATGTCACTGCGTCGGGGATGAAGTCACGGTCGCAACGCTTCTTACGGAACTCAATTTGGATCTCTAGAACTCCACTTATTGATGAAAATGTGAAGAGATGTACATTGGTATTTATAGAATTGAGTTAACGGGTCTGGTTACTGTGCGAGGGGATCTGCACGAGGCGGCTTGGCGGGTTTAAATGTGCCGGGCCCGCATCCGCAAAACACGCGTTGTCGGCAACCGTTCGATCGCAGATGGACAGACGAGATCGAGCCACGTCGCCCGCGGATTCAGCGTTCAGCGCCCGCCTCCGCTGACCCGGACCCACGAGCCGCCCGCCTTCGCTGACTCCGAGTCGGCAGCGCCTGAACCGTTAGATAGAGATCCAACGGCGGAGATGACGCCACGTCGCCCGCGGCTGACTCAGCGGCGCCCGCCATCCGCGACTTCGTCGATTGGTTGGTGACCGTTCGATGCTGATCGAGCGGCGCTGAAGAAACCACGTCGCCCACTTCGAGCGGCCGTCAGATGTCCGATGGACGACCAGGATTGCGACATGTCGACCGTATGGGCTGCGAAGAAGCCGTATCTTTGAACAGTGCTGTATGTCTATTTTTCTGAGTATTTGCACTGTATTCTTGCATATTTGGGCATCAAATAAATCCCAAAATTTCTGAAATAATTCTCAAAAATCCCAGAGCTTCATTTTGACATGTGAGAATTGTTTCACCTCATTTCACCACTTGTAGAAAAAGTTTCTTCTTTGTATACTCAATATTTTCTCGTATTTCCCCGTATTTGGACTTCAAACAATCTCCATAAATCCTGAGAAAAATCCCATGCTATTTATAGCCTATGATAAACTCTAGGGTAGAGTTTCATAGCTATACTCTCTTGTTTGATCAGCTTGTGTAATTCCAAATGAAGTTTCAGCTCCGTATTTCAACGTACTTGAGTACGTGCATATGTAACTTGAGCAATCATGACTATAGGGACCTGTGACACACTCAACAAACAGATTAGAACAGTTCAGTAGGGTTTGTTATCATCAAACATAGGTTAGGATGCTGTTTCCAACATTGCCGATGTCGACGAGCAGTCGTCTGACAACGACGGTGTCGATGACAGCCGAGACAACCAGTGCCTCATCGTGCGACGGCTTTACCTTCTCCTCGTCCTCCTCGTTCGAGTAGACGGGCTGGGGAGTCTTTGGCTTCCCTGTTATTTGTCTCCATAGGACTAGTCCAGGGTGCGCCTGGCCCTTCCGCACGGGGTAGTGTCGGGTTGCTAAGGTCTTACTCAGGCGATCACGGATTGGCCCTGGTGCCAATGCTATCGCCGATGCTCTCCTACATTGAGATGGGTGTGTTTGCATCATCTTGAGTGTGGTTGCTTGACGTGGGTGCTTGTTCGTTTTCACAGACGGCACCAGATGTTTACGGGTGTTTTCTCACCGCTGAATTGTTGACCAGAGGACAGGAGGTCAACGTGGTCAAGGGGAACATGTGGGGCCCCGGGATGGATCATGGGCGCATTTGCTCGGTGAGGGATGCATGGATCCTCGCATCGGCTCATCGACGGGTAGCGTCGGCAAAATCTTTATCTAATGCTTCAATCCATTGTAGAAAGTCTGAATTAGCAGCCATTCTGGGATCCCATGATGGGGGCATCTCCTTTGGAGCTCTTTAAACTGCTTCCAGGCTTCATACAGGCTCACCCCATCTTGCTGACCGAATGAGATGAGGTCATTCCTAAACTTCATGGATTTAATAGGCAAGAAGAACTTGTTGAGGAAAGCCCTTGCAATGGAATCCCATGTGGTGAAGACATCTGCTTCATTACTCTTCAGCCATTACTTGGCCTTATCCCTTAAGGAGAAAGGGAACAACTGTAGTCTTATGGCGTCCTTAGAGACGTTTTTCAATTTGATGGTGTCAAACTTCTCTAGAAATTTTGTCAGATGTTCATTCGGGCTTTCAGAGTGGTGACCACTGAACTGGTCCTGCTGAATAAATTGAATAAGGTCGGGCTTCAGCTCAAAATATGTTGCCGTGACTGCGGAACACCTAATGCTGGAAACCGGGTTGCTAGAAGGCATGACGAAATCCAAGAGAGACTTCGGAGGTTCCGTTTCGTTAGCCATTCTTTCCTTCAATTCCCTTCTGTGCCTCTCCCCGGTTAATCTTCTCAATGTTGCTTCAATTTCGGGGTCGAGAGGTACTAGATTTCCCGAACTATAGCACCTCCTGGGCATAAGAGAGAAATAAGAACTAAAACAAATGTTAGTGGTACGGTTAGTATCAAAAAGAATAAAAATAAGAGAAGAAAACACGGTCTACTAAACACTCAACCAGTGCAAAGTCAGGTCGATTACTTCCCCGACAATGGCACCAAAAGCTTGTTTTGTGCTTTAAATATGTCCACAAGCGCTCGGTGTCGTGTGCAACGGGTGTCGAACACGAGGAGGCAAGGGTTTGAAATCTAAGATTGGTGTCATGCTTCGTGTAGCCTCGAGAGTGAGTAAGGCGAGTGTAGATGAAAAATAGCTAAAGAAAGTTTGATGAGAGAAGGAGCTAGGGCTAGCGGTTTGCTGCTTATTGCGAGGATTTAGGCAACAGATCTAATTTATCGACCCAAAGATTGTAGTCATCGATGAGTACTAGGCCTCAATCATCATCACATCGACATCTGACCGTGAGAGAGGGGATTTGCATGATAGATTGGATCCCTATCGTAGTCCTGATGGTTAGTCGCAAGCTACGATGTTGGTAGTTCTAGTGAGTATGCTCGATTGTTCGTCGGCACCGGGCACTAGATATTCAATCCTACGTTAGGGGCGTCAAATCCAAACCCCCAGGGTTATTTGCCGATTTAGATTATTTAGCATCCTAACAGAATGGATTGAATGAGGCTCAATATCCAACGTATAACAGAACTACAATCAACATTTAAGTCGATATTTAGGACGATCCATTACGATCAATCCTTACAATAGGGCTCTACATGATACTAGTTTAATGGACTACTCACTATTCTAGGCTAATACTGGTGGAGTTAAAGGAATGGAGTTCATAATTAAGCAAGTAAAAAATGAGCAAATAGATGACAACCAATCAAGACCAAACACAATGCGATAATAGAGCAAAGAAGATTTGCTAAACTAGATTAAAGGGAAAGAGTTCTTACAATGAAGGTAGCAAGATTACAAGCAGAAAGCCCAAGAAAATCGCCCAAAAACACTAATGCCAAAGTTCTGGATCAAAGATAAATCCCAGTAGTTCGTTACAGACATTCCTTATATAGAAAACACTATGCATGGCCGTGCTGCTAGTCGACACAGTTGTGCCGAAGCATAAAACCTAGGGTAAGGGTGCACCGGCATCGGCTTGTATGGTCGTGTCGCTAATCGACACGACCGTGCCGTCTAAAAACTATGTCCAACTGCTTCTAATTAATCACGGTCGTGCAAGCTGTTCGTGCATCCTTTAATCATTTATACCTACACTCATATATCATTAGCACATGACATGCTTTCTCATCATCAAAACATGCATGTTGTGACTCAAAACTCAACAAAAGTATCCACCTCTTGATTATGTAGATATTTTTCCACATATATCAGTATGTATGAGCCCCAAGAGTTCACTAACTATTTTCTATTGTCTTACAAATGGAGTTTTAGTCATTTTTCCTTTGAGACAAGATTTGCAAGTTGCATATGGTTCAAAATCAAAAGGATCTAAGAATCCTTCATTATACAACTTAATAAGTCTTTCATCACCAATATGGCCTAGTATACAATGTCACACGTAGATTTCATTTGTACTTGGGGTATTTATTTTAGTCAAATTTTGGACATTAAGTATGATGCTTGCATTGAAAACATATACTCTATTATTAAATGTACCAAATCCAATCAAGATGTCTTTATTGAATATGTTCACATTATTATCCTTCAAAATAAATTTGTATACTTTTTATCCAATAAAGAAATAGATATGATATTATATATCATATTTGGTACATAAAAATAATTACGTAAAATCAAAACATTGCAATTAGTCGATCTATGATGAAAGTCCACTATGATGACGACAGCAGCACTTGCTCTTGTTCCCACTTATAGAGTCATCTCACCATCTTTGAGCCTTCTAATTTTTCTCAGTTCTTATAAATAATTGCATATGTACGTACCTGATCCAGTATCCAATGACGACGTAGTAGAAGAAATAGAGGGTATGTTTTGAATGTCATACACCTAAAGATAAGATATCACCATGTCCCTTATTCTACAAGAACTCTAAGTAATCCTTGCAATTTTTCTTTCGAAGCCCAAAATTATGACAAAAAAATCATTCTCCCTTAGCAACCTCGTCTTTGTTTGCTTTTACCTTCTTAATACTGCGCTTAGCCTTAGTAAACTTTTTATTTTTGTTGTGTGTAGCCTTAGGATGAGAATAAGATCTAGTAACCATCATCATGTTTTCCTTCAAAAAGAAACACTCTACTAGCCTAAGCATATTCATGAGTTCTTGAAGTGTACATTCCAACTTGTTCATATTGAAATTCAATATGAACTGAGAGAATGTACTAGGAAGATACTAAAGAATTATATCAATATATAATTCATTATCTAACATAGACCCCCACAATTCCAACTTTTTAACAAATATACTCATCTTGTGGACTAGGTATTGGACTGGGATTCTGGTTGTCATCTTTTTTTGGAACAACTTCCTCGAAGTATCAAATCCTGCTATTCGAGATACTCTCTATTTAACTCCCATATATGGAAAATATGAACCGAATGTTCATGTTCTAATGCCTCCTCTATAACTAAATTACTTATAGAGGCTAACATGAGGCACTTGACAGTGATACATTCCTGAGTCCAAATCTTGTAGAGATCAACATTTATATTACCGGACTCCACAATTGGTGGATTGGGTAAGGTTGAATCTCGAATGTTTGCTAGTTTTTCATATATCAATGTAATTTTAATGTTTATCAGCTAGTCTTCATAATTAGGTCCAGTGAGTTTGTTCTGTTTATAATTAGGTCCAGTGTGTCAGCAATTGTGCTTGTGTAAGGGACATGCACGATATTGTTTTCATTTTTGTATAGTCTTGTGATAATTCTTAAGGATATTGCTACGGTTTTTAGGATATGTGTGTCAATAAGCGTTGCATTATATATTCTAAAGCACTCTAAGATTCTCATTATGTATATCTCTTATGAGAGATTAAGGAGCCTCTTAGGCCAATCTCAATTGATCATAACTCTTAGGATTAATTCTCTTTGTAAATATCCTTTATGTTGAAGTACGATAAGAGCCAACCCTTTCTTGCATCAACTATCTCCTTCTCAATAGAGGCCATCAACATGTCGTCAACATACAATATTTGAACTAAAAACATGCCAACTGCTTTCATACGTTACACTCAATAGGCTTTCATGATAATTCTAAACTCATGCATGAGTATAGCTCGATGGAATCATAAGTTCAATTCCCCAAATGACTATTTCAATCCACAGGTTGAATGTTTAAGCTGGCAAAACTTTCGAATTAGAATCTTAAGATGCAAACCTATAGGCTGCTCCATGAACATTGATTCATCTTGTTCACTATGAAGAAATATAGTCTTAAGATCTATGCCAACAAGCTCTATGTCTAAGCAAGCAACTATCGCTAAGAATTTTAAAAAATCTCATCATTGGAGAGAGAGTTTTCTTATAGTTTATGTCGTCCCTCACCACATTGTGTCCCTTAAATCTATCTATCAACCCATCAATCTTTTGCTTGATTTTTAAGGCTCATTGGCATCCAACTAATAGATCTACTAAGTCTCAGAAAGGGTTTTTTCATCTTGACCCTATCTCTTTATTAATAATGTGATTTGTTTATTCACATTGTCCTCGAAAAGAGCCTTTTTGACAAACTTAGGCTGTAGATCTGTTGGGGGATCCTGTAGATTGTAAACAAATACTAGAGGGTGTGAATAGTATTATCTGAGAATAATCATAAATTAAATTTAATCTCTCTATGTAAAACTAAGATTCCAACTAGTGTTACCTAACTTGGATCTTAATCAACAACTCTCTAAACTTGCAAAAAAGAGTAAGTCACAGTAGAATTAAAACAACATAATAGAAGAGTAGAGAAATAGAGATAGAGACAATGAATCAATCGCAAAGACAAGATATATCATAGTTCACCCACCTAGTGGCTAGTCCAGTACCAAACAACCACTTGAATTTTCACGAAGTGCCTCTTTCAATAGAGGACTTCCAACCTTACCTCAATTACTTGAGAACTTCTAGAATCTTGCCTCTTCTCCACTAAGAGGACTTTCCAAGTACAACAATAGCTCTTCTCAAGAGGACCTCACACTGAAGACTTTTCAACAAATACAAGAACAAATTCCACAAGCAATTTGTTACAACAATAAACTAACCACCACTATCAAGACGATTTTACAATACCTTTGCTTGGATGTTGAATAAGATTCATAAATCCAATTGATTGAAGCTCTTGTGTGAAATCTGGCTAAGGAAAAATCTAATGACCTCAAAAAAAATGAAGATTCAAACTTTTTTGAGATCAACAGAATATTGATTTAATCTTATGAAAAATAGAGATAAATCTCCCTAAATCATTTTTGCTAAGGCAAACTATTGCTTAGAAGCTACTGAAAGGGATTAAAATTTTAGCCAATAGACAGCTTTTGAAAGGGATTTTGAGGGCGTTAAATCACTTAGAAAATCTTTAAAATTGATCAATAATTGCATTATTTCTCCAACAACCAACTATATGTGTGTGTGTGTGTGTGGGATTAATCTAGAACGGGTGACACCTGATCCAATGGATCAGGTGCAAGACACAAAATGGTGGGGCCCCACGAGTACAAGCCCATGTGGGAGCTTGTACTTTCCACCTTTTTTGTGTCTTAGCACCTGATCCATTGGATCAGGTGGCAGCTTGTCTACATTAAATCATATATATATATATATATATATATATATATATATATATATATATATATATATATATATATATATATATATATATATATATATGGCAAGTAAAAAGATCTATATATTAATAACAAATATACAAAACAAAGACAAAACGCTATTTGTTTCAGGAGTTAACAGAAGGAGGGGGGAGAGGGCACAAGCGCCGTCACCCACTACCTCCTGTCCACTACCAAAAACTTATAGCGCGAGAAATTCTAAGTGTTCATACAAACTGACTGACACTGACAGAATAAATGTTCCAATAAAAACTTAGCCAGCATCAATGAATCCCCAATTGGCGAAGGGAGTAGAATCCGAGGCTTGCTCTATTTCCATATCTCGAAGAGATATAATGATTTCTGCCACAATAGCACTGAATAAATCAGTTTTCCCCACTTTAATTCCTTCAAAAATTCTCTTGTTGCGCTCCTTCCATATGTGCCATACCATGGTAGCTAAAGCTGCCTTAGCTAAGTTCCCCACAGGGTCCCGGGTATTATAACGGGATAGAATAAGATCACAAGCAGCAGAGAGTGTAGACGGTACAATCCCCATGTACCCCAGCTTGAGCAAACTTCTGGATAATATGTATCGAGAATAATCACATTCGAAAAATAAGTGTTGCAAAGTTTCAACGACCTGGCCATTGCAAAGTACGCATCCATAGTCAGTAGCTAGGCCACGCCTGAGAAGTGCGTCCCTGGTCGACAACTTTCCATGCAAGGCTCTTAGCAGGCAGATAGAGAATTTGGGAACGTGCATAGGGTTCCACACAAGTGTGTAGTATGCAAAAGTGGGACCCGGTGTTCTGCAACCTTCCCATGCGGTACGAAATGTGCAAGATGGAGCCGGCTGCCACTTCCAAGTGTCAGGTCCTTGAGAGAGGGAGATATGTTGCAGAATTGGAAGTAACGGCCGAATGCTAGGATCATAGAGCCATCTACCCGCTGACCAGTAGTCACAGATACAAAAACCCTCGGTACCAGGTGTAGGAGGGTGAAGCCGATAAAGTGGACCACTGGGGTGCCAATTATCAAACCAAAAATAGGTAGAGGTGCCATCATTAACAATTCGTTTAATAAGCTTTTGAGAGAAGCTACGATACCTGAGGTGGAATTTCCCAGTCCCTAATTGGTATGGGTTAGGCGACGATCCAAAGAAAACCTTGTTGGATATGGACGACATGTATACACCCATGAGGGGATGTATGAGGGTCTATGTACATCGGATGTCGCATACATGAAAGCATGTGCGAAGGGAACCTTTTCATGTGTGAAAAGGACCACTCGATAAGTGGAAAAAGTCACTTTATAAGTGTATGAAGGCACTTGATTAGTGCATAAGAAAGAGGATAAGCAATGGTACTAATATAAGCTAATAAGCATATATGTAGTTATTTCCTACAATAAGTACCCCCCAAGGCCTATAAATAGGACCCAAGGGTATGGCTTTCAAGGCTAATCCTTCATGCCATAAGTTTGCATAAGGCAACCTTCTTTCCTCTTCTCCATTCCATTAAGTTCTTCTTCCAAATAGAGATTTAGACGGTGAAACGCTGCTTCGATCCTCTGTGATGAAGTACCGACTGTTGTGGCGAATCCAAGGGCAAAATTCAGAGACTATAGCGAAACATACGCTAACGTAAGTCTCTTATCTCTTTCGATCCTCCATCATCACATGATGGGATCCAACATTGGTATCAAAGCCACACGGGTTCGCTCTGGTCTCACCGATGAATGACGCGTTGTCTCTTTCACGAATGAGTTTCCTTCCATTATGGATATGGTAGGAGCACATCGTGACGGAGAGAACGCAAAAGTTGTTCTTTTCACGTTAGGGTCTTTTGCCATTACGGATATGGCAAGAACTCTCTGTGACAGGAAGAACTAACCGTTCATCTCGCCAAACTCGCACTCCTCATGGATGCTGAGTCTCCATTCAATAGGGAATGTGAACTCTCTTCATGTAGAGCGTGAAGTTTGCGGTCTTGAAGGTGTGTTAATTTTTTTGGCACAAGGCCATTAAAGCATAACCACTTTCTCGATGAACGGGTGTCTCATCGGAGAAGATGGTGGTTCCAAAACTTCTCATCGGAGAAGATGAACACGTATCTCTTTGGTGCATGATGCACTCCCCTCCCCATTGGGGAAGGGGTTGGCTTCGGCCAATGACTAACCCCCCATAGGGGGTGTGCGGCCGGACTCAAAGGAGGCCGGCCGGCCTGCCAGGGCCTCGGCCAGGCCGAGGCACCCTGGCCGGCTCTGGCCGGCCCCGGTCTTGGCCAGGGCAGAGGCACTGGCTGGCCGGCCCTGGCCTCTGCCAGGGCAGAGGCCCTGGCCGGCCCTGGCCTCTGCCAGGGCCAGGGCCGGCCCTGGCCTCTGACAGGGCCAGGGCAGAGGCCCCTGGCCTCTGCCAGGGCCAGGGCAGAGGCCCCTGGCCTCTGCCAGGGCCAGGGCCGGCCCTGGCCTCTGACAGGGCCAGGGCCAGGGCAGAGACCCCTGGCCTCTGCCAGGGCCAGGACCAGGCCGGCCCTGGCAGAGGCCAGGGCCAGGTCGAGGAGCCCTACGGTCCCGGCGGCCTCGGCCCCGGCCACCTGCAAGGCCGGCCCCTACGGTGCTGGCGGCTGTTGCCTACGGCAAAGCCCCCTGCAGAGGGGAGGGCCAGGATCCCTAGGGGGAGAATCCGGCCTTGGCACAGCCACAGCTCGACCCCGGCAATGGAGCCGGAGATAGATAGCGCTGTCGAAGACCAGCCTAAGAGCCTCTTTTTGCATTTATCCACAAGTCGACCATATAAGGATGCTTTAGGGGAATTAGAGGAAAGATGTAATCCCATATAAGTAGTAAAAGATGATACTACCTTAATACCGAGAATGGTTGCCAGATCTCTAGGGTTGCGCACCCCTTTACTGAAGATTGCAGAACTTTTCTCCCAATTTACCTGGAGACCCGAGAGGGTGTTAAACTTGTCCAATACCTCTTTCAGACCGTTTATGGAACGGGAATTGGCACGGTAGAAAACTAAGAGATCATCAGCAAATAACAGATGAGAAATAGCCCCACCTCTACGAAGAGGCTGGATAGTGCAAGCCGACTCCGCTTTAACCATAAGCAGCGAGAAAGCCTCCATCACGAGCACAAATAGATAGGGAGATAGGGGATCTCCTTGACGTAGTCCTCTGCTAGAAGGAAAATAACCTTCTGGAGACCCATTAATCAAAATGGAGAACATATGGGTGGTAATACATTCTGAGATCCAAGTAATAAATTTTTGCCCAAAATCCAACAGGTGCAAGAGGAAGAGCACAAACTCCCTGTTAACACTGTCAAAAGCTTTATGAAGATCCAACTTAATACACGCTCTAGAGCCCATGTGTAACGACTGCTTTTCATGTATCTGGATTTAATATAATATAATATATGTTTTGGTGGATTTTCTCCTCTTGTGTGGTTTTCGTCTCGGTAGCTTTCATTTTCGATCGATTCGTCGTATTTTTCTCGCTTCTTCCTTAGGATTGTCGATTTCGAAGTATGTCATTCGTGACAGACTTCATAACGGTCGTATCTTACTATTAGATCAAGCCTAGGAATCTTAGGAATCGATCCCGGGGCCCCGCGCTCCGTATCGGAACTTTTGGTGCTCATTAGCCGGTGTAAGAAGGGTCACCGACCGACTAGATGACGATCCAGTCGGTCGACAATGCTTCTTGGACCGACTAGTTGGCTTTCTAGAATTTCTCAGGAGTTACTGTTTATCGTTAGTCGGTCTAAGAACGTTGGTTGACCGACTAGGTTGCAAACTAGTCGGTCGGCAATGCTTCTTTAACCGACTAACACATCATCTAAATTTTAGTATCAGTACTGTTCATTCTTAGTCGGTCTAAGTTCATCTTTCGACCGACTAGTTGTTAAACTAGTCGGTTAAGTTTTGTACTCAGACCGACTAATTCTTGGTTCTACTGTACAGTCGAGTTACTGTTTACTCTTAGTCGGTCTAAGAACGTTCATCGACCGACTAGATGCTAAACCAGTCGGTCAGTACTTGTTCATGGACCGACTAACTCTAAATCCTATTTTCGTTCAGGAGTTACTGTTTGCACTTAGTCGGTCTGCGTTGGTCGACCGACCGACTAGTTGCCAAACTAGTCGGTCAGTGGTTGCTCTTTGACCGACTAACCAGTGTTAAAACCCTAATTTCTGGGCAGCCGCCAGCTCAACCTATTTATACCCAACCCAAACGTTTTCATCTTCTCCAACACGACCCAAAACCCTAAAATCTTCCCCCTTCAGCCCCCATCTTCATCCAAGCTTTAATCCTTCATTCCAAGCCCTAGAATCATCATCCAAACCATCCATTCACTCTATCTACCTCTCATCTTCCCCAAAATCTCACCCAAACCCATCAAAATCCCCAAATCCCCCAAAACCCTAGTTTCCCCAAACTTCTCCAATCTTCTCCAGATCTGAACCTAGGGTTCCCCGGAGTGTTTCTTCTGTCTCCTCTTGGTAAGAAATCGATCTACCGTTGTTTTTATAACTTATTTATATTTTTATGAAACCCTAATAAATTTCATGTTGTTTGTTGATTGTTTCCCCCAAAACAGCGATTTTCCCCGTAGACTAGCATCCGTGTGACGAAGTGGTCGTCATCCCCAGTGCTAGGCAAGTGAAACTTGCCACTTAGGGTTTAGGCCATGTTTAGGCCATTTTCTTGTTGTAGGCGTAAAAGAGGCTAGGCGACGAAATGATACTCGCCTAGGCGCAAATTGGGGAACTAGCTTGACAACGAAGCTAGTTTCGACATTTCGCATGTTGCACGATTACCATGTCATGTTTACTTTCCATTAACGGTACGCGAATTAATTGTCATGTCATTGCATTCTCTAAGTGTTTCCGTGATTGCGTAGCTTTGCTACAAATGCTTGTGTTCCTGGCTCGTGTTCCAGAAGCGGGCCATGTGTTGGTTGATAGCCAATGCCCGAATTGTGTGTTTCCGGCTAGGTGCACCCCTACGCCAAATGTCTAAGAATGCGAGCTCATTGTGCGGGGCAACCCCAGGCTCACTAGCTGAGTTCATTGTGCGGGGACCCCAGGCTCCATTACTTGTGGGTATAGGGGGTGAGGGTTAAGCGGCCAATCAACTGGGAGTCTGTTTGATCAACAACTGCAGTTGTAAGGCGTAAACTCTTTGGGGTGGGGTAGTGTTTGGGGCCGATCGGTCTGAAATGTTTACCATTCAGCGAAGGGCGCAAACATCTACAAAACAACCGTGAAATGTGATTATGTTTAGTGCCGATCGGTCTGAATGTTGTACCATTCAGCGAAGGGCGTAAACACCTACAACAATGTGAATTGATTGAGAATGCTAGTAGCGTGGTTACTCTTGTCTTGTCTTGTCCCGATGATGGTTCTCGTGTACAAATCATCTTGCCATGTTTTTAATTGTGCACTCATGTTATAACTGCCATGTCATGCATACTAAACTGCTAGGTTGCTAGTTGCCTTACTTTCAGTTTCCTTGCCCAAGTCTTTTAGACTTGCTGACATGTGCCCCTTTACTCTTTTGGGTGACACATGTTAGATCCTGAGCCTGAGTACCTTGTTGAGGACGAGGTGTTTGCTGACGCCGAGCCCGAGCTTGTGTTTGACGGGGAGTACGTGGACACTGGGGACCAGTCCTAGTGTCTTCGTTGTGTTTTACTTTTGTTAGACAGTTGTTTTGTTATCGGTGCGTAGCACCTATACTTTGCTATGTCGTTGCTTTTGTTGGCCTTGTTCTGGGCCTTTAGACTCTTTTCTTTTAGCCTGGTGGCTTTTCTGGATGTTGAACTTATTTTCATGTTGGACAATATTTGAGATGTGAAGTTTTTATTTCAGTCTCTCCTTTTATTATTATTGTTGTTCCGTTGTGGTTACAGGGACCTGCTTATATTTTGTTTACGCTTATCGGGTTTGGGGCTTCACAGCTCCACTCTCGTGCGGACCTTTTCACGTCTCGCCTCCATTTTAGGGAAGCGGGTCGTGACACCATGTGGTTACTAAAGTCACGGATCTGCTCGTGGGCTATGAGAGTAGAGTCAGCAAGCAATCTGTCCCTTAGAAAAGCTGCCTGATTAGGGGAGATTAATTCACTAATAACATGACGTAATCTGTTGCATAGAACCTTGCTAATAATTTTATAAATGATGTTGCAGCAAGATATAGGCCTATAGTCGCCTAATGTCGATGCATTAGCACTCGTAGGGACTAAGTTAAGGAAGGTGTGATTCACATGGGGAAGCATGCGACCAGATTTAAAAAAAGAAGAGATGGCCGAAGTAACATCCTTACCTACAACTCCCCACTGATGTTGGAAGAAATGGGCATTATAGCCATCTGGGCCTGGGGCCTTATCATTACCAATCTGGAATGCCGCATTTTTGATTTCAGCGGTCGAAACTGGCCTATCCATCCAAATAGAGGCTTCCAACTTGATCTTCCGCTTAGGGATAAGATTTGGAAATACGTTCCAATAGTTTTCCTGCGAATAAAGCTCCTTGTAGAATAGAGGAGCTTCCACAATAAGATCTGCATGCTTAGAGATTCTTTCACCATTAATATTGATGAGATGGCTCAAGTTGTTATAAGACCGCCTAGACTTCATAGCCGAGTAGAAGAATTTCGAGTTCCTGTCACCCAGCCTTAACCAATTCTGCTTGCTTTTTTGACGAAGATCCTCCTCTTCATTGTCCAAACAGCGAGCCAGGTTGAAGCAAGACACCCTTTCTTTTTCTTGAATGACAGGATCAGAATAAATACCCACATTATTTTGCACCATTTCTAACTCCTTACGGCAAGCAGGGATGTTAAAGCCGGCCCTGTGAGATGAAGCCCAGGGCTTAAGTTCGGCCTTCAAATGCTTAAGTTTATTAACAAGTGCCTGCATTGAAAAACTCCCCATTTGGCAACTCCAATTGTTACGCACCAGTTCTTTGAAACCAGGAATAGTAGTCCACGAGTTGTAGAATTTGAACGGCTTAGGGGAGGAGGGTAACTTGGCAAGAAGATGCACGGATAAACCAGCGTGGTCGCTAGTGCCAGCAGAGGAGTATTCAACATAGGCATTCGGCAAGAGATCTAATAACGCCATGTTACAGAAGACACGATCAAGTTTTGCTGAGATACGGGAGGGCCCGATGCGCCTATTACTCCAGCTAAAGCTGTGGCCTATACTTTTTAACTCAATGAGATTAGTAGCCACAATACAAGAATTAAAAGCATCCATTGTAGTAGAGTCAACAACCCGACCCCCCAACTTCTCATTAGAAAAACGAATGCAGTTGAAGCCACCACCCACCAACCAAGGTGTATTAGATAAAATCTTGGAATCAGCAATAAGATCTGCCCAGAGGGCCATTCTGGCGTCAGCTAAATTAAAGCCATAGACAGAGGTAAGACCCATCACAAGGCCCGCATTATTAGTGAATGTAGTAGTAATGTGCTGAGGGGAAGCCGCAAGCAAGTTACATCGCCAGATAGCAGGGTTGAAATAAATGATGATTCGACCACCTTTATGGTGGGTTCTATTGTCGACGCTCTCCCAGCCTTTGTCAAAGCACTTGGAGAGCCTGGCAGCATTGCAAGTTTCTACTTTAGTTTCAATAAGGCAAACAATTGAAGGATTATACTTACGAACTCTATATTTCAGATCCGCTCGCCACGCGATGTTATTCAGTCCCCTGGAGTTCCAGAAATAAACCGACATTATAAAGAGGAGGGGATAGACTGGCCAGTAGAAGGCCCTGCAATTCTCAAGCTACGTCTAATAGATGAGGCCAAGTTCTTGGGAGGTTTCCGCTTCAACACCAAATCTCGCAGCTTGGAATGCTCTTCATTCCATTCAAGATTCTGATAGGTAGGGGACAGAGGAGGGTCAATATCATCTGCCACCTCATCAGATTGAAGGAGCGAAGGTGTAGCATTCCCCCAAGGAGCAGGAACAATTGACTCAAAACACTCAATAGGAGCACATAGTTCATTCGGATCCGCCACCTGAGGCACAGGAACACCAACAGTAACGGCCTCAGAGGTGTAGCTGCACTCCCCTTCTTCACGTTGGAGAGGTGCAAGGTTTTCATCAACGGAGGGCAGGGGCTGCTTCAAGGGGGAAGTAGGAGAGATCCTGGACGAAGCAGCCAGACCCACAATAAGCTGAAGAGGAAAAGCTTGGTTCTGGGTATGACCAACACTAGGCTTTTGGACAGAGCCAGGGTTGAGAGAACCTTGAGGAATAGCAACATCATTGAGAGAACTCGCGGCCGAAATGTCAGCAGGCAACGCTTCAGGGGTTAATGGTTGCACAAGAGGATGGATTGAAGGGGGCTCGGTGACAGATGATGTCATCGAGCATTGCAAATCTTGATGTCCAAAGCAAGCACAACGCCCACAACGTGGCGGTTCACCCTCATATTTAACATCAATAGTGAGTGTTGAAAGATCATCCAAGACAACCTGCACATTTCTTTGCCGGGGAAATTCTGCGTCAACCTCTACTAGACATCGGGCATATGAGATCCTATCCAGATTAGCTGTTGATTTGTCAAGAAAAATTGGTGTCCCAACGCCACTAGCTATGATATTTAGAATATCTAGAGTCCACATCGAAAGTGGTAAATTATGGAATTGAACCCATACCGAAACTGCAGTTAGGATATCCCGACCATGATGGGTGGTAGGTGTCCACTTTTGAAGCACAACTAGCTTGCCATCAAATAGCCAAGCCCCCCCCCCCCCCCCCCCCCCCCCCCGCGTGTAGAATACTATCGCGATCAGTAGCATTCTTATCTGAAGTAAAAATAACAATTTTCACGGGAGAAAATACGTAGCACCCCTTTAATTCTCCATAGCCTATCTGTCCATGCCTTAATCTGCCCAAAGTAGGGAACGTCGCCCAATACGTATCCTACCAGAGTATTTTGCCACCGAGAGGAACCAACATCAATCAGGTCCGCTGCCACCTTAACCTTCACAACGCCATCAGCTTTACTAAATGGATGGACGTGGGACATCACCAGTGGGTCATCGTATTTCCGCAGAGTGGCACAAATATCCACCCATGATATCTTGCCCACAGAAGGGCTAATATGAATTGAAGATTGCGGCCTGACAGGCAATCTATCAATAGCTTTATGATTCGAGACCTCCGCGTTAGCAACAGGACCATTGGTAGCAACAGGACCATTGGCCGGCAAAGCCCCCGCCGATTTATTTCGAGAATTCTTTTCATTCTGTATTGATACGCCAGAACGCTTGACCCCTACCTCACGATTTGAATAACCCATTCCAGGCTTGCGATTTCGATTGAAATTGGATCTCTGAGATGAATTCATGCGTAGCCTGTCAATCGGAACCTTCTTCTTTCCCCTTTCAACCCGTTGCCAGCCAACGCCCAAGTCGTCATCTGATTGATTTGCCAGGTTGCTTGCGCCACCGCCTTTGTCATCTCCAGAGCCTCCGTCGCCAAGACTAGGTTTAGCCGCCGCATGAGGAAACGCTGCGCCTCTTTCTCCCATTTTTACTTATATATATTATATATATATATATATATATATATATATATATATATATATATATATATATATATATATATAGGAAAATTTTCAAATGAGAACATTTCGCACCGTGCGAAAATGTTTTTATCTTTTTTTTGAAATTTTTTTTTTCAAAAATTCTTTTTTCCACCCTCATTATATGTTGTTATACCCCCCTCAAAAAATAATGGTTGAGAAATAATGTCATTTGGCCTTCGATCAAGCCATTTCATCAAATTCGCACGTTTTGAGACCGTTAAATTTGTAACGGGTGGATGGGTGCTCTAATGCCCAACGGGTTCACCCATTATTTTCCCTGGGGTATATAATTGTATGGATTAAACATCAAAAAAAGAATTTTTGAAAAAAAAATTCAAAAAAATAAAAAAAAGTTTTCGCACGGGCTTTCGCACGGGATTTTTCGCAACCGAAGATCACTATATATATATATATATATATATATATATATATATATATATATATATATATATATATATATATATATATATATATATATATATATATATATATGTTGACTAGGATCCATTCGGATGGATCAAACATGCGGATCCATCCAAGTGGAATTTAAAGCTAGACAATGTAAATAGAAAATCCGACCGTTGGATGTCTTCTAACATGTCTAAACTAGCTCCAAACAAAATTTCAACTTATTTGGACATGTTTTGCACATGCATCAACTGGTTGCAAAATCGATGTTTTTGAATAGTTATAAAATCGGCTAATTTTGCAACCACTTGATGCATGGGAAAAACATGTCCAAATTAGTTGAAATTTTGTTTGGAGCTAGTTTAGACATGTTAGAAGACATCCAACTGTCGGATTTTCTATTTACATTGTCTAGCTTTAAATTCCACTTGGATGGATCCGCATGTTTGATCCATCCGAATGGATCCTAGTCAACCTATATATATATATATATATATATATATATATATATATATATATATATATATATAAAGGATGGTTCCCGGTTTTCTCGGAGGAGGTAGTCAGGGCGATCCGGTAAACGGCGGCGTGGATGGAGGCTCAAGTGTTTCAGTCATCTCCGGCGGTGAATCAAAGGGGGACGTAGATCCAAGGAACTCTGTGCCTGCAAGCGCTGATGATTCAGGCGCAGGTTGGACTACTGTAGAGAAGAAATCGAAGGGACACTCTGGCAATCGGGGAGGTGCCAATAATTTCAAGGGGGGAGGCCGACCCAATACGAGATTTCGTCAGGTTGAACGCAAGTGGGGGGACCGGCCCAAAGCAAGAATATTCCAAGGTAATAGATCTGCTGATGCCCACAAGGTTACTGATAGAATGCCTGTTAGGCCAAACATCCCTCTTAAAATCAATACTTCAATATCCAAGGTGTCTTGGTCTGATGTGTGCGCAAACAGAAGAACTTATGAAGACTCCTTAACGATGGCATTCATTCCTCCAGTGTTGAAGGATGATGGCTCCCTTATTGGTAGAGTGGAGGGATCTCTGATAGAAAAGGGGGCGGAGAGGTGGAAGAACACTCTGGTTGGATATGTGTTGGGTGATGTGCCCTATTACGGGCAGATTAGGGCTTGGGTAGATCGACTATGGAAGCTAAAGAAGAAAGTCCAAATATACAGCCGGGAAAATGGGTTTTTCTACTTCCGCTTTGAAAGTGCAGAGGAATGTGAAAGAATACTATATGGAGGACCATGGCTATTTGATGGTCGGCTGATGGTGTTGCAACGATGGAGCCCTAACTTGCAGCATGATCGGGACATTCTCTCCACGATCCCTGTATGGGTTAAAATGCACGGACTTCCCCTAGGTATGTGGACCAAGGAAATACTAAATATTGCAGCTTCGGTGGTGGGTGTTCCTATTTGTCTTGATAGAGCAACTGCCAAGCTCGAAAGGTTATCTTACGCCAGGTGCTTAATTGAAGTGGATGCTAAGCAACCCCTTCCAACATCAATCGGTCTTGAGTTGGATGACGGGTCTATGATCACCATAGGTACTGAATACGAGGGGGAGCCGCCCAGATGCAGCAACTGCATTTGTTTTGGGCATTCGGACAACCAGTGCCCTGATATGGCTAAGCTCTCTTCAATCCAAAAACGGCCAGGGGATCT
Organism: Scilla litardierei; assembly: GCA_030789695.1. NCBI lineage: Eukaryota > Viridiplantae > Streptophyta > Magnoliopsida > Asparagales > Asparagaceae > Scilla > Scilla litardierei. The sequence goes on from CM061133.1 coordinate 160,540,526, forward strand.
CATGGAGACTTCATCAGCAGCTGATGAGTTGTTAACTAAAGGGAAGCTCACTGGAAATGCACCTAATTCCCCCTCAGCCAACAAAGGGAGCCAGGAGAAGTTAAAGCAGGGAATTGTAATTGATTCTATCACTGCGCCTGGGATAGTGGATGGCCGGGCGGTAAATAATGTAGTTGCCTCATCCTCAGTGGTGGGCAAGGGGAATGTGGAGTCCTCATGCACGGCCTCATCTTCCTTGAGTTCCAACATTGATCAAATAGAGGAGCTGTTGCAGGGAGGGCTGCTGAATCTAGTTACAGCAGGAGATATGAAGGCGGACACGGATGCAGATCAAGTGAATGCTAGGGGTGTTCCTAATGAGAATCTACAGGGTAATGAGGCAAACAAATCAGTTGTAGGAAATAATGCTAGTGCAATGCATCACAGTCCTCTGCCATCTCTAATTGAAGAATCCCTTGACTCTGAGATTGACAGGCTGCCAGATCATTTAGTTATGGATAATCCTATGTGGGAGCAGGAGGAAGTTCAATTGATGAGTGAAATGGAAAATAAAAATGCAAAAAAATCCTCTGTCCAAACTATTAGCACAAGGAAGAGCTCAAGACTCAAGGAGGGGAGTCTTGTACGTAATCCCCCCACCTCTTTATAAATGACTATTCTCATCTGGAATACTAGGGGTTTGAACAACTCCGTTAGACGTAGAGACCTGCGAGATAAAATGAGGGTGATTAAACCCTCAGCAGTCTTTTTGCTTGAGACCAAACTGAAGGGTGATTTGGACTATAAGAAGTGTTGTGTTCCACGCGACTGGAAAATAATACACAATACCACAGTACATAGGGGTGGAAGAATTATCATAGCGGTGGACCCCTCTATTTGGCACTTCACGGTTTTGTCAACCTCCGCACAGCATATCACATCCAGGTGCGTTAATATGGGGGGGTTAACTTTGGTGCTTACTGCAGTATATGCATTCAATACTGGAAGTGAAAGGAGAGAGATATGGAAGCATATGAGGCAAGATTCCTGTAAACTATTTAATAATGAGGCTTGGTTAATCGGGGGAGATTTTAATTGTGTTCTATTTGCAAAAGACAAAATTGGGGGAAGGCAGTTAAGTGAGAATATGGTTGAAGACATTTGCAGCTGTGTCAATGACTGTGGCCTTCAGGTGTTAAAAAGCACTGGCACGCATATGAGCTGGTGTAATAAAAGAACTGGAAGCGGCAGGATTGTGGCAAGACTAGACCAAACCTTTTGTAATGCTGATTGGATTACTCTGCTGTCTGACTCTTTCGTCGAATATATTGATCCCAGCACGAGTGACCATGCTCCTATGGTGGTACACCTACACTCTCAGGTTCCTTCTAGCCCAAAACCTTTCAAGTTTTTTAACCACTGGACCAGGCTGGCAGGTTACGACAAGATTGTTGAGCAAAACTGGGGTTACTATAATTTCGGCAACCCTCTCTACTCGGTGGTCCACAAGCTGAAACAGCTTAAGCTTGGGCTTAAGGAATGGGCTCATGAGCAGGCTGAGAAGAATTCCATTACAAAGTGCAGAGATTTATTAACAAGGATACGCTCACATCCTAACATCCACGTGGATAAAAGCCTGCAAGACCAAGAATATCGGGTATCATCTGAATTATCCAAACTTCTAAGATTGGAGGAGGAGATGCTCCGTCAGAAAAGCAGACAGGAGTGGTTGTGTCTGGGGGATAGGTATACGAAGTTTTTTTACAATTGTATGAAGGCAAGGCAAACTTACAATAACTTGGGACACTTGATTGATGCAAGTGGCCGGAAAAATTGCACCTACGAAGAGCTCAAAATCGAGGCACCCCGGTTCTTTAAGGATTTATATAATCAAGAGAATTATTGGAGAATCTTCCCTAAACTTGTCCCTAAGCGGAAATTGACCCTTGAAGCTGCACATTGGTTTGACCGTCGGGTGTCTGCTAAGGAGATTAAAGAAGCTGTATTTCAGATTGGGGCTGACAAAGCCCCAGGTCCAAATGGATTCAATGGCTTCTTCTACCAACACAACTGGAATCTGGTGGGGGATGATGTTACTAATGGAGTTCTATCCTTCTTCAAATTGGGGGTTCTCCCACCTCAGGTAAACCATACCTTCCTCACTCTAGTACCTAAAAATACAAATGCTACTAACTTGGGAGACTACAGGCCGATCTCTTGCTGCAATGTGATCTATAAAATTATTAGTAAGGTGTTATGCAACAGATTTAAAGAGGTAATACACACGCTCATCTCTCCCAATCAAGCTGCCTTTTTAAAAGGCAGGCTTCTCTCTGATTGCACATTACTGGCTCATGAGGAAATCAGGGACTTCAGCAACCCTATGGGGGCACGTGCCTGTTTAAAACTGGATCTTCGTAAAGCTTTTGACAGCGTGAATAGAGAATTTATATATTATTTGCTTCACCAAATGGGATTCGGTCCGAAATTCATCAACTGGATCAGGGAATGCATCTCTTCACCTACTTTTTCTTTTATGATCAATGGCTCTCCTGTGGGCTATTTTGGAAGCAATAGAGGGCTTAGGCAAGGTGACCCCCTCTCCCCGTATCTATTTGTGATTACCATGGAAGCTTTCTCTCTGTTAGTTGAAAAGGCTATCATCACCCGCTCAATACAGCCTATGAGAAGAACAGGTTATATCTCTCACTTACTGTTTGCTGATGATTTGTTGGTATTTTGTCGTGGAAATATACATTCTCTTAATGGCCTTAAATCTCTGCTGGAAGAATTCTACAATTTTACGGGGCTGCAAGTTAATTGGGGGAAAAGTGCAGGTATTTTTAGTAAGGGCACTAAAAACCCTTCTTTGTTGGCTGAACAGTTGGGTATTAAACTTGCATCTACTATCACTACTTACTTGGGTCTTCCCCTCTCTTCCAAATACCCCAAGACTCCAATGTATGGTAGACTCATAGACAAATGTAAAAAAAGACTAATGGGATGGTCAGCGTCGTCCCTATCTACTTCGGGCAGGATTGAGCTTATTAGAACGGTGATATATGGAATGGTGTCCTTCTGGTTGCAAGCTTTCCGAGTCCCAAACTCTGTTTTGCGAACTATTACCTCCCTATGCAGGAGATTTATATGGGGTCCTACTAGGTCTTGGGCTTGGAAGGATTTCTGCACCCCTAAGAAGGAAGGAGGGGTTGGTCTCAGATTACTTCATGATATCAACCTGGCATCAGGGGTTAGACTTACATGGAGATACCTATCATCAGGAAGCCTTTGGGCCAATTATATGAGAAGGAAATACGGTAACACAGATAATTTCTACGCTACTAAGGGCGACGTTGTGCAATCGGGTACGTGGAAGTACATGTTGCACTGTAGAAACATTTCTCAGAAGCTAATTAACAAGAAAGTGAGGAACGGCAGATCCACTTTATTTTGGCATGACAACTGGTTGCCATGCGGTCCACTTAAGCATTTGCACCCCATACCTCAAGGGGAGAGCTTCAAATACGTGTCTGACTACTGGGACGGAACTGGTTGGAAGCTAGACCCGAGCTTGTACTGCATCAGGCCTTTGTTACAAGGCATTTCACTCACGCAAGGGGGGGATACATGGGGCTGGAAGGCAGGAGACACATTCCGCTTCAAGGACGCCTGGGAGGGAGCCAGAACACACGGTGAGGTATTTCCATATTACAAAATAGTTTTGTACAACCAACAAATTCCGAAGATGTCGTTGTCCCTGTTGCGAGCACTCAAAGGGAAGTTGCTCACTAAGGATATCTTAATCCACTGGGGGCTGAATATTAATGGCCTGTGTGAACTGTGTGATGGGGCGACAGCTGAAGATACCCCCCACCTATTTTTCGAATGTGCCTTCAGCCGTTATATCATTCACAGAGTGCTATTGAAGATGGGGTACAAATCGCAGGTCGACCTGAATTTACATGCTGTTGCTGACCTGATTCTAAGCAGGTTTGGGCGGAAAAATGAAATGGGGCTAATTGCTAGGAATGCATTCAGCGCCTCGGTATGGCACATATGGCGGGAGAGAAACAAGCGTTTATTTGACCGGACCAAGAAGACTTCGGTGCAGATATTTGCAGACATAGAGGCGGATGTCAGAATATCCCTACAAGACTCTGATTTGGAGGATATAGAGGCAAAAGAAGCTTTAACAAACTGGGGTCTGAGGGATGTTGGCTAAATGATTGGTTAATTTGAGTGGAAACTTCTTTTGTTTGCTTGTATTTTTTATGATGACTATGGAATACGGAAGGGAGATGGTTTCCTTAGTGGAGAGTGACGGCGCTTGTGTCCTATCCTCCCCCTATTGTATTCCTGATCCTCTTAGATTCCATCATTGTATTTGTATATTGTTAATAAAGAAATACTTTTACCTTTCAAATATATATATATATATATATATATATATATATATATATATATATATATGGACAAATCTAATGATTTAGGGTAAATATTGTATATTTAACCCCTTATTTAATAGTATCTCGTGCATATATGATGCATATTTGGCCTCGAATAAGCGTATTTAGATTATTAATAATTATTAGAGCAATTTGTTGATCTATGCACAAAATACTATTTTACTAATTACTTTTTCTTCTCATATTTTTCATGTGAAGATCTCAGTTTTACTATTCCAAAGGATATGTTTTAATATTTTTCTGAGATCTGTGCTAGTTTTTATGAATTTTTGAAAGAAAAATACCATTTAAATACATGAATATGAAGGACATACGGAGAAAATACGACCCTCGCTCACCGTCGCTGCCATCATAGCGCTCCCCACTCGCATTGGACAACCATTTAAAGCAGGCGATGCTATCTCAACTAATGATTTCTCATCTGACGGCCCAGACCGGAGTTATTATTGGACTCGGATTGAGCCAAGGCAAGTAGGCAAAGGAGGGTTTCTAGAGGCCATGTGGCGCGATCGTATTGCATCTTGCCTTGATCCAATGGTAGGGAACAATTCCATGTAGGATTCAAATTCTCAGTGGCTAACGCGGCCAAAACGCATACACATGGAAGCCCCACGTTGAATCGTGCCTCCATCCGACGGCTGAGAAGTGACGCAGACGCAGATGTGAAAAATTAGCGGATTTCAACAGGTTTCAAATCCATAGCCGACTCAAACTCGTAGGCTATATATACATAGTATTCCTAAGCATATTCAGACTGTTCCAAGGCATATTTTGGGCGTATTTTGGAGTATTCAGAGTGTATTCATGTGCAATTTTCTGGGTCTTAGAGACAAAGGCAGAGGGATATTCCTGAAGGAGATCTAGGGACTATTTGAAGAGTTTTGGTGATAGAAATCTTAACTTTTGATCTGTATTTTGGGTATTAGACTCGTTTTGAGTATTTAGTAATGTATTTGACCATGAATATTGATTCTTTTCTCTCTATGCATGGCTAATTCTCATATGTGTTGGTTGTGATGTGGTTAGGGCAAAGTAATCTCCGATTTTGATGTCTTTTTGCACAATTTTCATGTCATATCATGTATTTATCGATTTCTATATATTCATTATATTTGGGTATGTTCATTGTTGACGTGGGCATGCTTGAATCGAATATGACCCCAGTAAGGCTTATTCGAGATGTGATCCTAGTGGACTTTCGTGACCCACGAGGGCACTTGTGCGTATTTTATTTATGAAATTGATAACTTACTTTATTACTTTTTTGGCACTATTTTATGCGCTTTATCGCTATATTTTCCGAAGTTCTTATGCCCTAGCCAAATGAAATGTTAAGTTATAGAAAAGACATTAATAATCATTGATTGCAAAACCTCAAATGAAATCACAACCGACACATGCTCTTCATATCGGTATCTTAGTATTGCCTTCCCGATAATCACTTTTAGGACTACTCTTCATTTATTTAAAACCATTGTCACAATTTTCTCGCCGTCAAAAGGTGGTAGCTTTCGTCATTTTATTACTCTATTTAGACTGATATTTTGGTATTGCAAGTCAGTTATCCCGTGGATATGATACCCGACTCTCCAGGTTTACTACTTGTTCGATCTACTGTACTCGGGAGTCGTGCTCACATCGTTTGAGACAAGTCAAGTTTTTGGTGTCGTGCCGGGGACATCGGTTTCTTCAATCCATAATTTCAGTTTATTTGGATAAATATTCTATGAGATCCTTCAATCTTATAGTTTAGGATTTTACTTACTTTTTATTTTATAAAACACTAAAAAATAAATAAATAAAACATAATAATATCTTTTTCTGCTTGTTTATGTGGCATAAGTCCTCTACTTCACAAAGACTAGTAACAATTGAAAGTATGGCGACCCATGGTAATGAACACCTATTACACCGCCTGCACAAGAAAGACCTTTATTGGATATATATATATATATATATATATATATATATATATATATATATATATATATATATATGAAAATTTTCAAATGAGAACATTTCGCACCGTGCGAAAATGTTTTTATCTTTTTTTTGAAATTTTTTTTTTCAAAAATTCTTTTTTCTACCCTCATTATATGTTGTTATACCCCCCTCAAAAAATAATGTTTGAGAAATAATGTCATTTGGCCTTCGATCAAGCCATTTCATCAAATTCGCACGTTTTGAGACCGTTAAATTTGTAACGGGTGGATGGGTGCTCTAATGCCCAACGGGTTCACCCATTATTTTCCCTGGGGTATATAATTGTATGGATTAAATATCAAAAAAAGAATTTTTGAAAAAAAAAATTCAAAAAAATAAAAAAAAAGTTTTCGCACGGCTTTCGCATGGGATTTTTCGCACCCGAAGATTGCCCTATATATATATATATATATATATATATATATATATATATATGCCAACTAAGGTGATGTCTTATTTATGCATAATTCTAACTGCTGATGCTCATAATTTTATTCTAAAACTAGGGATGATCCAACTCCTACCATTTTACCCTGGCATAGAAAATGATTATCCTTACTTGCATATCAGAACTTTTGAGTAGGTATGCTCGACACAGCTGGATGGAAAAATTAGTCCCGGTTCTGTTCATTTAAAATTATTTCCATTCTTTTTGAAAGATATAGCGAAACATTGGTTTAATGCATTGCCACTTGGATCTATCTCTACTTGGTTACAATTGCAAACTAAATTTCTAAAAACATTCTTTTCTTTGCAGAGCACCCACACCTTAAAGCGACAAATCATGTCATTCTCACAGAGGGACAATGAGACATAAGACCAAGCATGTGAAAGATTCAAGGACCATTTGATCGGTTGCCCACACCATGGAAATGATAAAGGTCGTACCATTGGATTCTTTTATGATGGACAACAGCCGTATACAAAGCAATATGTGGAGATGATGTGCAATTGTGAGTTCTTTCAGAAGACCCCAACGGAAGCATGGAACTACATGGAGACCATCGCAAGGCATGCGAGGAGATGGGAGTCTAGTTCAGAGTTTAATAGATCAGAGCAAATTCCACCGTCTAGAGGAGGCATGCACTCATTAAAGCCATACGATGCATTGAGAGAACATGTGGATGCAGTATTGGCGCAAAGTCTATAAGGCCTAGACTTGAGAGCAGTGAAAGCAGTTGAAGCTGAACCATACTGCATCATATATGATAAGCCAGTTTATGACACGTCTGTTTGTTCCACAATCCCAGCCATGAAAGAGATTATAAGGAACCCTCAAACTGAAGTGAATTGGTGTCAAATCCACGGGTCAATTCGAATACTTACAATTCCAATTGGAAAAATTACCCAAATTTGAGATGAGGTCCACAGTAGTAGGTGCAATAAAAGACCATTCCTTATTACGATTCACATCTTGCAAATTTTCAATGAGAGAAGGAGCAGAGTAATGATATCGCTGCCGTACTTCAACAAATGATGCAAACGCAGAATCAACAAAATCAAAAATTTAACAACTTCAACAACAATGTCAACAACAGTTTCAACAGCTTAACGAAAACTTTTCTAAAATTGCAGTATTTTTAGAAAAAGGTACATTAGCAACTCAACCTATTGCAAATTCTAACATAAATTCTTCTTCTTTTTCAGGTGACAACGTTAAACAATGTCAAGTGGTAACCACTTTAAGTAGAGAAAGAGAATAGAAAAGCCAGAACCACCCAGGCATGAACAAATAGTGGAGGAGAAAGAGGATGAGCATGCGCCACCAAAGTTGCAAGAAGAGGAGAAAAGCTCAAAAAAGGAGGAGGTCAAAGGAAAAGAGCCTGAACCATATACACCTCCATCTCCGTTTCCATAAATGCTAGCACTACTATCAAAAGATAAGTATCAGACAGAAATTAGGGACATCTTCAAACAGGTAAAAATTAATATTCCCCTACTTGATGTGATCAACCAAGTGACTGCCTATGCTAAATTTTTAAAAGAAGTATGCACTGTGAAACGGAAACTTACTGTGAAAACGAAAGCATTCCTCATGCAACAAGCGCCATAGTACAACATAACACTCCACCCAAGTATAAATATCCATGCTCTCATACTATTTCATGTATTATAAGAACTACGCGCTTTGGAAATGCTTTGCTTGATTTTGGTTCTAGTGTGAATATCTTGCCTTACTCTCTTTTCCTGCAACTATGATTAGGAAAGCTGAAATCAACATCCGTAGTGTTACAATTGGAAGATAGGTCAATGACAATTCCAAGGGGTTGCATGGAAGATGTGTTGGTCCAAGTGAACAAAGTCTATTACCCATTGGATTTCATCGTTCTAGACATACATGGACCACATTCTACTAACCTACTCTTATTCTTTTGGGGCATCCATTCTTGGCTACATGCTATGTAGTGACTAATTATAGGGATGGACACTTGAAGATAAATTTTGGTAACATGAAACTTAAGCTTAATATTTTTAAACCGTGTAAGTTACCAATAGAAAATTATGGTTTTGAAGAGGTATGTGGTTGATAGTTTGATAGAAGACTATTTTGAGACTAAGTATGATTGCTTATCTAGCTACATTGATTACAACATTGATGATATTAATGAATCCCATTTTGTGCAGGAAAGAGATGAGAGGCAAAAAGAGACATGGGTACCAAAGCTTGAATCATTTCCGACTAGATTGCCATGTTGCCTTCCTCCAGAGACAGAACATGTGACTAAGCCTAGCGATGCCATTCATGGAAGTCTCCATCAAAACACCAAGCTTAATCATGAATCTCTAACTTTTATTGAAAATCCTTTAGATTTAGACGATCGTCAACTGGCTTTAAAGTCTTATATCATTCATGTGGACCCATTATGGCATGCTTATGTGGATAAGCGAGTTTGTCCAACTGTTTTTGGCACAACGTAGACAAATGTGTAAATAATAAGGAGATATGCTAGGTTATGTCAACGCTTGGCCATAAGGATGCAAATGGAGGGAGAATCCTTGCTGAGGAATGTAAAGGGCAAATTGAACAACTTCCTCTACCATTAAAGATCTGTGATCCGTCATTTGAACATGGTGTGTTTGTTTCAGTAATATGGATCCTTATTATTGCATAGTTATATAGTTGCTTTTGAATAAACTCGTATCCTTTTTTGACATTGAGACCAATGTCCATCCTTAGTTAGGGGGACTATGAGATTTTAGAAGTTCAAAAAATAAAAAGAGAGAAAAGAATCAATCACCATCCTTCATCATCTAACCCTTCTTCAAGTTATCACTTTATTGGATGATTATGCATTAATGGAATTGTTGAAATTGTTTATGGGTTGCGTTAATTAATTTTCCTTCATGGAATTAGCCATTAATATGCCTTGTATGAAAAAATTTCAATTGCCATGACTATTTTCTTGAAATAGTTTGAATTTGTTTCAAGCAAATTATTGTGATGTATAAGTTTAGGTGGACATGATTGATTGGATTAGTTTTCAAATTGAAGAGGAATTAGGCTATTATGCTACAATGTATGTCTAAGGAATGGGTGTTGAATTGCTAACAAAAAAGGAAAAAAAATGAGAAAAATGTTATGAATAGGACCCATTGGGCCTATTGGGTATCCACCCACATGAGTACCCATTATGAATACTATATAAAGGAGGCTAGGGGTTTCCTAGCCTCAACCCTTCTCCAAATCTGTTTCTCGTTCATAACATGTTATCAGCACGATCACGCTCGTAGGAGGAGACGACGGCTCGCGGGGAAGGAGATCCATCAATCGCTCAGATTCAAGAAGATCGTAATCCTCTCAACGAGGAGAGAAAAGGGCATCCTTTACCAACCGTCGACTAGATTCCTTTGTCGAATCTAGAGGTAAAAATCAAAACTTTTTAGATCTAAACTTGCTTTTCACGTTAGATCTGCATGTTTTAGGATCAAAAAGGTTAAAAACACGGTAAAAATCACATTTTTTTAGATCCGCATGCCTAAAAACAATAAAAATCTGTTTTTAGCGATCTAAATCCTTGAAAAATCCGGTTTTTACCCCCCTTTGATCCAAAATTTCCGCACGCCGTAAGGCGAAACGGCGGCGCCTCACAAGCGCCGCCGGCGGCAAATAAACGCCGCGGCCATAGGCCGCGGCCTGCAGGCCGCGGCCAACCGCCGCGGCCCCGTGCCGCGGCCCCGTGCCGCGGCCCCAAGCCGCGGCCAGCCGTCGCGGCGACACGCCGCGGGCCCCCCTAGGGTTTTCCGAAACCCTAACCCTAAACGGGCCAATTTTTCGGGGGAGGCCCAATTAACCCTAATGGGTTGTTTTCATGGCCCAAAAGGCCAGAAAATTAGCCCATTTACATAAATAATTTTTCTTCTTTTATTTTTGGCCCTAAAAAGCCCAAAATAATTAAAAGAAAATTTAAAGGGTTTTAAAGCGGTAAACAAAACATTAAAATATGGATCAAAGATAAAAGTTTTTCAAAATAAATTTTTGCACGTCACACACAATTTAATCTTTACATGCCTGTGATTGATTATCTGTGTGGTTGTATGTTTTCAATATATTATCTGCGTGGATGTGCAAATTAGGCTATGTTTTTAGGGATCAGCCAGGTTTCCGACACCTTTTAATTTCCTGCAATTTTTCTTTTTTTTGAGAGAAATTTGTAAGTGAGGATATAAATGTAAAAAGAAGACCGAAGGACACCAAAAAGGAGCTGAAGGCGTACGCACAATGAAGATAGGGGCTTCTCTCTGAAGTTCCCGAGTTGTATTTTATTCTTTCATGCTATTTTTGATGTAACTTCGGACTGTACTTCTTTTTATTTCGGTGTCGGCTGGCTGATCCCCATAGTCCTAAGTCATTTTTGTTTTCATTGCTTATGCATTAATTGCGTGGATGTTAATTATTTTAATACCATGTTAATGTTACAATGAAACTGTCAAAAAGCATGCCAAAATCACTTTGATATAGTTCAACGCCTATTGCTAGACTATATACCTGCGATAAGATTATTTTAAATGCCTGCAGCATATAAATAGCATGTGTACACATCATACTTGTTTCAATTCAGTTTAATTGAACATAATCTTTAGTTTACAAGCTTTACATTATATGTATAATGGGCTCATGATATGACGATATTTATGACAATAAGACAATAATGATTTCAAAAAGTTTAATATCATATCCACTTTGACAAAATGAACCTGAAGTTCAAAATCAAATCAAAAGTCAACACTCTCTCTCCCTAATAAAATAAATATGATGGTTTATGCGAAAATTATAATTGCTATATTTATAAAAGATGCACACTTTGCGGTAAACAGATATATAAGATCTATGATCTATATAATCCAATATGGACACCAGAAGTTTTCCATAATACCGCTAAACTCTTTAAAAGAGTACTCTCCTTTAATTTTACAAGGAAAGATTTTTTTCTAGCCTTGAATATAAGCATACGCCTGAAGTCGTGGCTTAATGAATAAGTGAGAAATATATTACGCACCCACGTATTTGTTCCCCTCTGAGCATGGTAAACTATCCACATAAAATTTGAACGACTCAAGTAAAAGGCCTGAAGCTATACTCGAGCATTCAAATAGACTTTTTAAAAGTCTCTTATTAATTAGAAAAGTGGAAGTATAAATAATTTGCTCAAACCCCTGCTTATGTCTCCTTAGCAAGACTAATTTTCATTGTCCTTTATAAATAAGGAATATTGAAATCAGGGGAAGTTCAGGATCAAACATGACCTGAAATAAAAATAAGGAAAACTCAAAACAGGGGAAGTCTTGGATTAAATGGGAAAGGGAAGATACGATATACCTCGACATGGAGTAAGCAATGGCAAGCCAAAATCAGACCGGAAGTTCTGATAAGAGCCATAATGTTTTTGCAAACATGAATGTGCATTAACTTATGCCATATAAAAATACATACATATCTAGTCAAAACGACGAAAGTCTAATTGACCTTATGTATATTTAGCTACTCCCCGAGGACAAATAAATTTTGAAATCAAATATAATCTGTTGTCATAACATAAGTCTTAAATGAGCATAAATATTGTTGTATGTTTTCAAGAGCACACATCACACTATGTCACTTGTTGACTTATCATCAGTATTATTCCCTTGTAGTTTTAATACATTTTATTTTACTGCGTATGTTTTGCTATCTTGAATACCCCTAAAAAATAAAATGAGGATGCCATATACTCTCTGAAACTTATACAGTTTCAAAAAGGATATTCGTCAAAACGAAATCCCTAATGACTCAAGAAATAAATGAAGCCTGAAGCTTTGTCCCAAAATAATCCGCACAATAGTCAAAGTGAAGATGTAATCCTTCACAGTTTGAACATAGTTCAACTATTACCGGACAAAATTAACTTGAGCATTTTAATGGACTTTTCAAAAGTGCCACATAAATTCAAAAGAAGAATTATTTTGGAACACCAGAAGTGTCCAGAATCGACCAACTTTGGATCGACATCACCCTGGAGTGATGATGCAAGACATCATCAACCAGACGAACCCGAAGATTCTTCAAAAAGGGTGAAACTTTCATTGTCCTATTCAAAAGGGAAAAATGATAATGAGATCATCTCCATTCACATGGACATTGACTCTCCCCACTTCCTCAAATGAATTTAAGATGATATACTATCATCATTAAAGATAATGAAGACCTTTAGGTCTCTTGAGAGTATTTAAGGGATATAAATAGGCTTCGTCCACTCCCTTAACCGGACTGATGATGTACCCTTGGTGTACTCATCAATATATCCTCTAAATAAATGGTCATTATCCAACCACATTCTTTTATAAAAAGGTGGTAACTTTGGATAACACTGGGAAATTTAAATGTTTTACAACTGGAAAAATAACGAACACCCTGAAGCTTGTGTTCATACCCAAATATGGGTAAGATAAATCATTAAAATGATTTAAATGGATTTCTTATCCATTAAAAATCCAGTTGTAGGTGACCACATGGGAACATGCAATTACATTGCAAACCATCAAAACGCATCCTTAGAACCTATTTATATGAGTCTGATCACCTCATATAAACAGTTTCCGAAAACCCCTGACGGGGGAAGCGTTTAGAGCACATCTTATAGATTGTGCCATGATGAGTAGACACCCCCATATCACCACTATAGACCATCAAAATGCAGAACTATTTATCGGAAGTAAATATCCCAGATAAATAGAGTCTGAGCACTCTGAACAGGGGAAGCATTTAAATTCACTTCTCCGAAGACGTGCATCGATGATCCTATTTTAAAGATTTGATGAGATCCTGAAGATCCCTCACAACTTTAATGTCCCAGAATCAGTTTCAACAGAAATACTACAATCATCCATGAGCCTGAAGCTCAAATGACCATTTAAATCAGTAATACCTATGATCTGGTTATCATGAATTGTGATGAGATCCTGAAGATCCACACTTATGAAATTGTTAAAACAGTTATCAGACATAGTTACTGACAATATAGATATTGTCAAAACTTTCACATCCCTGCTACTAAAAATCCAGCTAGGATTGACATACCAAATATATTGGATGCAATCCACCAGTAGCAGAAGTGGATATCCTCAATGGATGAGAGGACATACCACTAGGCTCCAAAAAGAGAGATCTACTCCTGGAGACCGAAAAAACAATACCACCACAGGAAAGTGAGCTCAAATCCAGAACCTTATTGCAACTTGGTTGCTAAGGACCAATTCTGGATCTGTCCATATTCTTTACCCGTCCCAGAACCTTCACTTCTTTAACGCGTCGTGAAGGAGACACCTTTGGGAGAAATCAAATGATTATAGTACGTACGGGGTGAGTTTTGGACAAGAAAGAACACATTTTGTCGACAAATTCTCTCATATTTCATTTTGCCAGTTAAATATAAAATATCACCACAACTCTGCTTTGCCTGAAGCAAAGATAGAGATTTGGCCAAATTATAATAATGTGGAATGAGGCAATAATAAGGTGAGCTGGACTCACTTATGAAATATGAGGTGTTGGACCTGAAGTCCTGGTATCAAAAATGATATCAAATCATGTGGGATAACTGAGTATTGAAGGAGAATTAAAATAAAATCGTTAGCTATAAGCATTTTAATTTGCTATAGTTCTTAGAGGTATAAATCGCTCAAACCAGGAAGTAATCAAGTAAGATGAGCTGAACTCACTTACAAAATGAATCTAATGCATCGACTGGTTTATGTCAAGGCGTAACCCAACGAATGGCAAAAAGAGGGAATTTTTGGTTGATGTTGCTATTAGATGTGACAACATCACCGAGATAAAATTTCTTCAACTGCATGTACAAATTTTTTCTTTACTTTCCTTTCTTTTTAGGACACATATTAATAATATGATTAAAGGAAAGACAACCTAGACAAAGATCCTTAAAGGACTCATACTAAAAGGTTGTTGTTTGCACCTCTTAAAAACAGTATTGTTCTTAAGAGAGCAAATTAAAAGAATTGAGATTATTTTAATAACTCAAAATATTATCGGATCTCCTGAAGAGAAATTACCGAAATATCTGTTAAAGCCTATCTATCAGATATGATATGATATGAAAGCCCTAGCTAGGCATAAATTCTAGGCTTACAGAACATTAATCATCCTGAAGATGAACATTCATCCCGAAGATGAACTATTATCCTGGAAATAAACTATCATCCTGAAGATGACGTTAATTAATCATCCCGAAGATGTAAACTTCATACAATGATGATTGATGAAGAAACATTAATTTCATTCTCCACCAAATACACCTATTTGGTTGTATGGATATACATTAAAAGACCCATTTTCTGTTAGCTGGAAGAGGGGAAGAATATATATGGTCCAGAAGTACCTTAAGTGTCTTTGAAACACTATTCTACCTGGCCAACTGCATGCGTCTCTTTTGAGCGTTAGCAGTATAGCTATTAGCCAGGTACAGTGCAGTGCCCCCAGCGCGCCACTGGACCATAGATATGTAGCTTCTGCGCTATCTCCAGGGGTCGAGGAAAAATCCTCTATGTTAAATGTATTTGCATATGCTGGTTACAGATCATCGCGATGAATGGCATAAAAGGGACGTCCACCTCCTGAAGATCTACACAGAATCCTTCCAAGTCTACATCCTTCCACCATCCCGAGAAGCTCATCACCCAAGGAGCAGCTCAAGAACATACAATGCCAGGTCCTGAAGTACCTCGCAGACAATGACGATTGAGACGTGGAGCTGTCTACCAAGTTTGCTAGCACTCCTTTAGTTTCTGCTAATGCCTTATATGAGTGAAACTTGTATAGATGAGTGATGCTTGTACTTTACTTTTGCTTTCGGAATGTTGCAGATGAGATGGATGTATAGACACATAGGAGATAAATGTATAGATATATAGGAGATCTGCAAGCCTGAAGCTTGATCAGATTAGGGGGAGTCAACTGTAAAGTTGTACTCTTTTTCCTTGGCTAGTGGTTTTTCCCACAGGGTTTTCCATAGTCAAGGTTTTAATGAGGCAACCACATTGACTCTGGATCCAGAAGTATCCACCCCTCGACACATCCCCAAATCAGGGGAAGTTATGGAGTGATGTACTCTTTTCCATCGCTATTGGTTTTTCCCACAGGGTTTTCCATAGCTAATGGTTTTTAACGAGGCAGTTACCCTTAACTTGGATCCAGAAGTATCCACCCTTTAAGATACTCAGTAGTACTAATGAATCATTCAGTATTCATAAAGTCGAGTATACCACGTTGGTTGGATAAGGGGAAGTGTTATGAATAGGACCCATTGGGCCTATTGGGTATCCACCCACATGAGTACCCATTATGAATACTATATAAAGGAGGCTAGGGGTTTCCTAGCCTCAACCCTTCTCCAAATCTGTTTCTCGTTCATAACAAAAAAGAATATAATGTAGCATTTCCTTGAGTTTTATTAAGTAGCTGGTTCTTCGTGCCTCAAGAAGCATTGGAGATTTGCATCGAAATATAGACGATAGAGAGTGTATTATAAAAAAGAGATATAATAAACACTAAGATGATTCAAGTTATTAAGTTCGAGAGGCTCTTCTAAGTCTAATGCCCGAATGTCGTCCGGCCTAGGAGTCATTAACTGAAAACTCGTTACATGGATCATTTTAAGTCGTTTAAAAATAATATATATCAAAAAAGAGAAGAAAAGGAAAAAAACATGATGAATAAATAAGGCAAGCTCAACAACTATAAATCGAACGACCTTTAAGTGATGTCACTTCCTTGGAAATTAGAAAATTATGATGTGTTGTCGTGGTATACTTTGGCCTACGCAAAATGATGTGTGTATGTTATATATTTAAGCTAAATTAGAGAACATGTCATCGGTTTGATCTTCTTCAAAAATTGTGTATATTGATGATAAAAATCATGACAGAAGACGCATTATTGAGCCAAGCCATAAGTGATTGATAGAATTTAATATTTTTACTAAACATCTGATTTAGTCGCTCCTTTTGATAGAGGCCAGGAAAACGCTAATTGGAGGTGTGATTTAGGCTAAATATTACATATTTAATCCCTCATTTAATAGTTCTTCGGCATATATGATATATATTTGGCATCTAATACAAGCGTATTTAGATTATTAATAATTACTAAAGTAATTTGTTGATTTATGCAAATACCATTTTTACTGATTATTTTTGTCTTCTCTTATTTTTCATGTGAAGATCTCAATTTTACGATTCCAATGGATATTTTTCCATATTTTCCTTAGATCTATGCTAGTTTCTATGAATTTTTGAAGGCAAAATACCATTTAAATGCAGAAATAGGAAGGAAATACGGAGAAATTACAGCCCATGCTCACCGTCACTGCCACATGGTAGACATCAGAGTGCTCCTTGCTCGCATATGAGGATCATCTGAAGCGGGTGATACGGCCGTATCTCAACCGATGATTTCTCATCAGATGGCCCAGAGCAGAGTTATTGTTGGACTCGGATTGATCAAACGTAGCAGACAAAGGAGGGTTTCTAGTGGACACGTGGCGCGACCATGGTCCAACGGTAAGGAATGATTCCGTGTCGGATTCAAATTCTATGCGACGAACGCGGCCAACCCGCGTACACGTGGCAGCCCCACGTTGAATCGCGCCTCCATCCGATGGCTGAGAAGAGATGTTGGTAGTTGATGCGAAATTTTTGTGGATTTCAGCGGGGTTCAAATCGGCAGCTAACTCAAACCCGTAGCCTATATATAGTGTATTCCTAAGCGTATTCAGACTGTTGCAGTGTGTATTTTAGGCATATTTTGGCGTATTCAGAGCATATTCGTGTGTAACATTATGGGGCTTTGGAGACAGAGGCATAGGGCTATTCCTAAAGGAGAGCTAAGGGAAATTTGAAGAGTTTTGGCGATAGAAATCTTAACTTTTTCTTTGTATTTTGAGTTTTAGACTTGTATTTTGAGCATTTGATGATGTATTTGACGATGAATATTGATTCTTTTCTATGTGTTGGTTATGATGTAGTTAGGGCTATGTAATATCTGATTTTGATGTTTTTTGCCCTATTTTCATGTCATAGTACGTATTTTATTGATTTCTACATATTCTTTATATTTGGGTATATTCATTGTCGATGTGTGCATGCTTGAATCGAATATGACCCTAGTAAGGCTTAATCGTGATGCGATCCTAGCGGTCGTTTCATGACCTGAGAGGGCACTTGTGTGTATTTTCTTTATGAAATCAATAACTTACTTGATTGCTTTTTGGCACTATTGTATAAGCTTTATCGCTATATATTCCGATGTTCTCATACTCTAGCCAGATGAAACGTTGAGTTATAGAAAAGGTATTAATAGTTATTGATTGCAAAACCCTAAAGAAATCACAACTGACACATGCTCTTCATATTGGTAGCATTGCCTTCCCCGTAATCACTTTTAGGACTACACTTTGTTTACTTAAAAACCATTGTCACAATTTTCCCGCCTTCAAAAAGATGGTAGCTTTTCGTCGTTTTATAACTGTTTTTAGACTGATTTTTTTGGTATTGCATGTCATCTGTGCTGTGGGTACGATACCTGACTCTCCGGGTTTACTACATGTTTGATCTCATATACTCGGGAGTAACGTTCACATCTAGCTAAAACAGACTACCAATTTTTCCTTGCAATGTCTCTCCAATGGATCGTCAAAATCCAAGTCAAATTAGACCATTGGGGACTGACTTGGAGAGATTTTGCTTGAAAAGGATCCCATATGCTTCGGTAGTTGGATCCATCATGTATACTATGATATGAACAAGATCATATGTCACTTTTTCACTCGGTGAAGTAAAACGATATTGTTGGATTTCCTAGCACACTAAATACACTAGAGGGTATGGGTGAATAGTGTATATCACAAAGAATAATGAAAATTTAAAAGAAACTAAAAATTGCAAAAAGAAGTGCTGAAGTAATAACACAATCAAGAAAATGAGCAAGGCGTAAACATAAATATATATCGTGGTTCAGATCTTCTTGATCCAGTCCCCTACTCACCGTAGAGATTTTCAATCCACTATAAACATGTGATCCCTGCAACAAACAGCATACAAAGATGCCAACACTCTTTGTGTCGCAAACTTGTACAATCTCTTTAACAAGAGATTCAGCAAATAAAGAGTAAAGTAAGAAACTATTTCACCTATAGCCTAGATGATGTGTGAAGAATCATAAGGTATGTGAGAAGATCTTCAAGGTTTCTTGGTTGGAAGATAGGTATAAAGGCTCTTGAAGATTGACGTTCAATAAGGCAAAATTTCAGCACTATGACCCCAAAGAAAATCTGAAAACACCCTACCTTTTAGAGTGAGAAAATTAAATTTTAGAGAGAGAGAGAGAGAGAGAGAGTGTGTGTGTGTGTGTGTGTGTGAAAATTGGTGAGAATAGCATAGGGTTCAGGCTCTATTTATAGGCATGAGGGGTGCCCAAATAAATGCCAAGAAACTGGTCAAAACGGTTAGAAAACTGCTAGTTGCAAAACTGCCTGAACTGCCATTAATCGACTAGGAGAAGTTATTGGTCGACTAAACAACTAAAATACAATGTAATTTGGCAGTTGTAACCGTTCTTAGTCAACTAGAGATATCTTATTGGTCGATTACGACTATAAAACGGTCAGAAATAGATCCGTTTAATGCAGTTGTAACTGAATCTTGGTCGACTACCAAAGCTATTGGCTGACCAGAATTGTAACTAAAAAATGGTCAAAAATGTAGTCGTTGGAGAAACTGACTCTTAGTCAACTAAGAGAAAAGATTAGTCGACTAGGACCAAAAATATGAAAGTTACGCAAAATGGTCCAGTCATGAAAAATGACTTTGACTTAGAAATTGTGATTTTGTGTAAATAGAGTTAGTCGACTAGGGAATTATATTGGACGACTAATATAGTGTATGACTTAGAAATTTCGTGGAAAGCCTAGGTTGCTAAAATAGATCATCATAAAGGCTTTAACAATCTAAGTATGTGCAAGAAGAAAATGAAAAATACATCATTACAACAAGATACAAAATAAGTCATTGTTCTTGAGCTTCATCTTGCTTGTAACGCTTCTTGCTACAAAACTTGATTAGAGTTGTTCTGTCATGAATCAAGATGATTGTCTTATCTGGTTTCATAATAGATTGTTGAGATAGCTATCCGCATAGAGAGAGTTAGTATCCACTCTGCATAAAGAGAGTTAGTATACATATATAATGTATATGTTAGTATCATCAAAACTTTATGGGAAATAGAAAATGTTAGTAAATCTAATTTTCTAACATTCTCCCCCTTTTTGATGATGATAAACAAAAACTATATGGAAAATACCTAAATTAAAAAATACTCTACCTGAAGATGTGCTTCATAATTAAAGTCATATGTTAGTATTATGACAAGTGTATAGTCATGCATTGTATATTTTAATGTATAAAATAGTTTCAGTAGATATCAAGAGTTCATTAATATGCATTGTATATTATGTCAGTTATTGCTATCCCGCTCCGGCATCTTCAAAAAGGAAATAAAAATATGCTAAGCTTTGACTGAGAAGTGGTTAGTCGACCAAATGAAAGGGCTGGTTGACCAAAAAAACGGTTTTTAAGTGCAGTAAACCAAATGAACTAAAAGTGAACAAAACTTCATTATATAATAGAAAATAACACTACAGCAGGAAGACACATATAATTCAAATATTGAAAAACTGAAAATGCAAAGGAAAGCAGCCTAAGACCCTGGTCGACTAATAGATTGTGCTGGTTGACTAACAGACTGTAAAGCAAAAAAAATAAACTAAAACATCTAATATTCTGGTGGAGATAGTGGTGGATAGTAGATGAAGAAGGATGATATGGATTCCAAGACTCCAAGCGAATGAGAATTTGTTCTTGAGTCTGTTGGAGTTGTTCTAATGTCTGCGTACATTGAGCGCAACATCCATCTATGCCGCTAAAATGAGTTTGGATCCCCTCAAAACCTTCATGCATTTCTTCACGAAGACGTGCATTTGAGCAGTGTGCTTTTCCACTTTACTAAAGTGTGTAGGCCCACAGATCAGCTCAGAGAACCTCATAGGCTGCTTGGCTATATGATCAGGGGGGGCCACTCCTTTGCGGGCCGATCTAGCTATACGATCGGGGATGACCTCTCATTACCCTCATGGGCTGCTCAGCTATACGATTTGGGGGGCCTCACTCGCAGGCCGAGCTAGTTATACGATCGGGGATGACCTCTCATTACCAACGTTGGCGAATCGGCTATATGATCGGTGGACACTCCCTCACGGGCCTAGCTAGCTATACGATTGAGGATGACCTCTCATTACGATCAGGGATTGCTCGGCTATACGATTAGTGGCCACTTTCTCGCGGACCGATTTAACTATAAGATCGGGGATGACTTCTTTGCCCCATCATGGGCTGCTCGGCTATATGATTTGGGTCCCCTCCCTTGCGGGCTGAGCAAGCTATACGATTGGGGATAACCTCGCAGTACCCTCGTAGGCTGCTTGGTTATACGATCGGGAAACACTCCTCACAGGCCGAGCGAGCTATACGATCGGGGATGACTTCTCAGCACCCTCATCGGCTACTTGGCTAAACGTTCGGGGACACTTCCTCACGGGCCGATCTAGTTATATGATCAAGGATGACCTCTCATTACCCTCGTGGATTGCTCGGTTATACAATTGGAGGCCACTCCCTCGTAGGCGGAGCTAGCTATATGATCGGAGATGACCTCTCAGTACCCTTAGAGGCTGCTCGAATATACGATCGAGGGCCCCTCCCTTGCGGGCTGAGTGAGCTATATGATTAGGGATGACTCAGAAGACCTCGCGGGCTGGCCAGTTATACGATCAGGGGCCAATCCCACGCATGCCGATCCTGCTACATGATCGGGGATCATATTTTGAAGACATCGTAAATTGCTCGGTTATAAGTTGACCGGCCACTTTACTTGTGTGTTGAACTGCCTGTTATTTTTCCGGGTTTAAACACCTTATGCTTGGGCTCCACTTTGGTAAGATATTGTCCGCTCAGGGCCTGCACCGACACCCGTACGGTTTTAAACACGTGGCTTTCCCCCAAAAGGCCACTTACCAATGGAATTCCCAAGCCACACTTTTAAACCCCCTACCCCCCGGACCCCCCCCATGTGTCCGATGTGGGACTATTTCGAAATCCCAACAATCCTCCCCTCGAACTAGGACCACATCATGAGCCTCCCCTCAAATGATCATCCATCCGCCGCCCTTAACTGAGCTCCGACCAAGCGTACATCATTTGGCTGCCTCCCAGTGGCTAGGAAGGTCCATCCCCTTGATGGCGTCGAGCCACTTCCACTTGCGCCAAGCTATACCCGCGAGGCCCCGCCTCCGAGCTATACCCGCTGTAACGCCCCGCTCCCTGGGATACCCCAAGAAGCGAGTGTTACGAAATGGAAAGAGAATACAATACGAATACACAAGCAGGTCCACTGTGCACGTGCTGGGCAGTACACGTAATGCTCCATAATTAAATGCAACTCCAAAGTTCCACCAAACTAAAACCAACACATAAGAACAATATAGAAACTAAACATCATTCATTTATATAATAACAAAGTACATTTACAGCTTTACATACAACATCCCAATATACATCATATACACACACTCTCAGATACAACACCAAGACAACTCCCTTATACATACAACCGTCCAACTACCCAAAGGCCTCCAACTCCAACTCCATGAATCACCAACAACATGCTACCTGAAAAATATCAACGGGGCACGTCAACGCGTGACCCAGTAGGAATGGCCAACTTCCACTAGTATGCTATTTATAAAAATGCAATTACTTTACATGAAACCATGGCAAGGTACAAATGAAACATGGTATGAGCTAAAGAAAGCAAGCTAAAGGAAGCATGAGCATGGCTTAAAGAATTGCAATACACGACATAAGAAAAGGCAACTACAATGAACAATGAGCAACATAATGAAGCTTAAGGCAAGTTATAAGAGTTACAAGTAAAGAAACCACAAGTAAGCAACATTTACCAAGACTACAATAGTAATGAAAATATCAATTAGTGATTTGGACCCTAAGTAGTGGGTAGACCCTCTTGGGACTGGACCTCACCCCCAGTTGGGGTGGAACAGGCAAACTCCCCGAGACAAGCTCTTACTAAAGGAGCCCTGTTTTCCCCTTATTTCCCCTTCACATTTCTCCAATTCTCCTCATTTCCGTCACTCCCCGCCACTCGGGCAAGAACAGGAGGACCACCAACCACCAGTCCAGCCCCTCATGTTTTCCCCACAACTTAGTGTCCCCCAATCCCCGTGTCACCCTCCTTTAAGAAGACTTAGCCATTTCTTAGCATTTCAATTAAAAGTATCATGTAACAAAAGGAATCACATATCAATCACCATTTTCACCTCCTCTCATTCCAACACATATATTCTTTTCAACACATCCATATATCAACACTTACACCATTTCGCAATATACACATTCATGGTATTGTACATACATACACGTGCACATCATTATATAGATGTAGACATACAACCATGTATGTCTCCTAGCATATATCCAAGCACACATATACAGGTCATACATAAAGGCTCATACAACAATACCAATACACACAATATTCGTATAATGATATATCTATCCAAACACCGGTGTAAGCATGTCCGCTTACTGTTGGGATTTCATAATCCCATGTTCACTTTCCTATTCTATTCCATATGATTTTGATGTGACAATTATTATTATTGCTACTCACTCTATCTATGCAGATGTGCAGTTTTCCTAATATATCCACGCTTGGACAATAATCACTTGATAATGAATCCCTGCACAAAGGCATCTCAAATACTCACATGAAGCTCATCATACATATCTACGGAAATCTACGGACTGATGTATTTTTATACTTTATAGATTTCAGAGCCTTGAATATGAAATCCATCTAATTCCTAGGTTCCTGATAACATATCCTACCAACCCTTTTCAGATAAGTCAAAAATTCACATTTTTCTGTCTTAGTCGACTAAGGCAACCATTAGTCGACTAAAAACTTTTTCTTCGAATTTTGACCTGAAAATTTTTGAGTAGTCCTTAGTCAACATCAGAAACTTATCGTTAAAATTTCAGTCAAAAATTCCAAAGTTTGACTTTTAGTCGACTAAGCCTCCTTTAGTCGACTAATGAAGTTTTTGTGTCCTTTTTAACTGAAACTTTCCAGACCGTTTCTGAACGGTAGGAAACTCCTTTTCCCCTCCTCTAGTGTATTTGATCCTTACAGGCTAGAATTTCACTTACAACCAGACATGCCACCATATACATCTTCCACACACACACACACAACTATTATTTAAGTTCACATTAATTTAAAGATAGCCACCACATATATCTATAGTAAACACAATAGGTAGTCAAATACATGAATAGTCACCCAATACATTCACCACACAATATTACATATAGATCACAATCACATATCCTCTAATATACACTACTCAAGACAATTAACCAGCTATTCATATACCCACCAACACAAATAAGTATGTATACTACTACAGACAATATACCTGTACATATACAAATACACCAATATATACACATAAAGTCATTTTCACTAGGTACATACAAATAGCATAATCCTTCATCACCCAATAATAATAATACACACATATCTATGAAAAAAACATAGTCACACGTATTACACATACACACAAGTATACACAACATGATACTCCACATAGAGCTAGTACAATATATGCACATCAAAAACAAACATGACGTATTCTCTCATGTCTCCTAGTAAACATCCAAACACACGTACATATATCATCCCGTATGGGCTTTCAATACAATACAACACTATATCCATGCTATTATAGATAAGACACATATATTCACACTTCGTAAGCAGATACATATACATACTCATGCATGGGCACACGCCTATACATGCAAATATACAGATCATACCACTTATGCACATACGTTGAACTATAAGCACACATATTGCTATATGCATAACACCCGTAGTAGATAACTATACACCAATACCAAAATGCACACATATCCATACAATGGTATAGCTACCCACACACAGATAGGCATGTACAACCATACATATCACTATGCACATATCACGTATGGTACCACATATGCATCTACAACAAGATAGACAAGCATGGTATATTCATATACCAAGAGCATGCCCACTCATACCTGAGTGGGACACAAGTCTATAAATACACACTACATACACCTCGATTAATACAATAGCCCTACCATATCTACATCGTAAAGTTCAACCAAATACTAACACATATCCTTTAAACTACAAGCATTCAGTCACATAGTCATACTAGTATCTAGAATAATAGTCTACATAGACTATTATCTCTCATTCCCACCAACCACCCATGTCTATCCTCAAATACTCTACACCTCGAGCTTCTGATGTCAGGGCTCTATCCTACGGCTGAACACCTACCCACCTTAGGACACAACTACCCTTACGGAACATTACCTGCACTACCTTACGCACGCCACAGTGCATGACCTGCATGGGCCACCAAATGTAACGCCCCGCTCCCTGGGATACCCCAAGAAGCGAGTGTTACGAAATGGAAAGAGAATACAATACGAATACACTAACAGGTCCACTGTGCACGTGCTGGGCAGTACACGTAATGCTCCATAATTAAATGCAACTCCAAAGTTCCACCAAACTAAAACCAACACATAAGAACAATATAGAAACTAAACATCATTCATTTATATAATAACAAAGTACATTTACAGCTTTACATACAACATCCCAATATACATCATATACACACACTCTCAGATACAACACCAAGACAACTCCCTTATACATACAACCGTCCAACTACCCAAAGGCCTCCAACTCCAACTCCATGAATCACCAACAACATGCTACCTGAAAAATATCAACGGGGCACGTCAACGCGTGACCTAGTAGGAATGGCCAACTTCCACTAGTATGCTATTTATAAAAATGCAATTACTTTACATGAAACCATGGCAAGGTACAAATGAAACATGGTATGAGCTAAAGAAAGCAAGCTAAAGGAAGCATGAGCATGGCTTAAAGAATTGCAATACACGACATAAGAAAAGGCAACTACAATGAACAATGAGCAACATAATGAAGCTTAAGGCAAGTTATAAGAGTTACAAGTAAAGAAACCACAAGTAAGCAACATTTACCAAGACTACAATAGTAATGAAAATATCAATTAGTGATTTGGACCCTAAGTAGTGGGTAGACCCTCTTGGGACTGGACCTCACCCCCAGTTGGGGTGGAACAGGCAAACTCCCCGAGACAAGCTCTTACTAAAGGAGCCCTGTTTTCCCCTTATTTCCCCTTCACATTTCTCCAATTCTCCTCATTTCCGCCACTCCCCGCCACTCGGGCAAGAACAGGAGGACCACCAACCACCAGTCCAGCCCCTCATGTTTTCCCCACAACTTAGTGTCCCCCAATCCCCGTGTCACCCTCCTTTAAGAGGACTTAGTCATTTCTTAGCATTTCAATTAAAAGTATCATGTAACAAAAGGAATCACATATCAATCACCATTTTCACCTCCTCTCATTCCAACACATATATTCTTTTCAACCACAACATTCACCACATAGGTCTCATTTCCAACACATATGATCCCAACACATGTAAGTATCCAACTTCACCATTGATTGCAATATGAAATTAATTAAGTATGAGCCAACATCACTTAATCCAACATGAAATTAGTAAAACAAAAGGCGAGATGACATCTTGACTTCATGTAGGCAGTCCAACAACTCATGGTAGCATAATGACAACTTCATTAAACCAATTGGTACAACATGGAACTAATGGAAAATTTCATACTCAACTTCATTTAAACATTCCCACAAACACTTGGTAGGCATGAACTACAACACCTAGCAATTGAATCCAATTGAATAACAAGAGTCTATTAGCATGAAAGCAATATCATGAAAGCAATAGCATGAAACTAATAACAACATGCGAGTTTCACCTCAACATTCCCACAAACACCTGAGGGGGTATTGTTAACATGGTTATTAACACAACATTCATTAATGATGGCAATAGAACTAACTAAAACACATCGTTTGGAACACTAGAAAACACCTCAGCTTGCTGAAATGGCAAGAACATCCATAAAGATCAACATATTTCATCCATTTCTCTTGGGAATTTGACAAAACTTTATAAATAAAAGTTGAAGATATGTCTGTTTTGGATCTACAGATAAAATTTCATGTAAAAATATTAAGTGTGTGATTTATCGTGAATTAATTAGTAAAGGGTGTCTAATCTGTTTTGCAGACAGATTCTTGGGTCTGAGTTCAAAGCCAAGTTTGGGCATGTTATAGTCAGAATTTCGACATAAAAGACGCGATGGACTTTGAGAAAACTTGTTATCTTTCCAACAAGACCAAAATCAACAAAATCCATAGAGCATGCAGGTAGTTATGCTCATTTTACTGAAATGTGTACAGCTTGACAGAATTCCTGGCATGTTGCACAATTCGAA
This sequence comes from Scilla litardierei, assembly GCA_030789695.1. Classification (NCBI taxonomy): domain Eukaryota; kingdom Viridiplantae; phylum Streptophyta; class Magnoliopsida; order Asparagales; family Asparagaceae; genus Scilla; species Scilla litardierei. Next base: position 160,568,051 of record CM061133.1, read on the forward strand.
TTTTTACCCCAACTTCCAGTTCGAATCAGAAAAAGTGGTGAACATGAAAGTTGCTCATAACTACGAGGTAAACATCATATAAAATTTTCAGAGCATTCCTAATAGCCAATTAGGTCCAGAACTTGATCAAAGTTTCAGTTTTTCAGGGTTAAATTTTCAGTATCAAGAACAAAAGTGTTTCATGAAGTTAATCATGTATTAAGCTCAAAATTAAACATGAATCAATTCTACAAATAACAACTAAATAGCATGCTAGATGAAATTGGTTTCCTAACTCATCAAATTGGATGGCTCCTTCTTCCTTCTTCCTCCTCTTCTTTTTCTTCTTCTTTCTTCTTCCTTCCTCTCTTCTTTGTTTTTTTCCTCCTTCTTTCTTCTTTCTTTCTTTTTCTCTTTTTTTCCCTCTAAAAATTTCAGCCATGGGGGAAAATGAGAGGGAGAGAGAGGATAAGCTTCCAAACTAAAAGAAAAGAAGAGAAAAGAAATAATTAGAAGGGTGTAGAAAGGTGGAGAAAAAATCAAATAAAAATCTCGTTTCTAGAAGCTTAGGGATTTACAAGTTTGCCATTCCTTAGTACACACACCTCTACTTAATTACAAGGATGCCATCACTAACACACACTCCCCACTATTTACAAAGATGCCACTAACCCAAACCCCTTTCACACTAGGACCCCTCCTTACACTATCACATTTCTAATACACACACCACTTAGCTAATTACAAAAAGACCACTACCTTGCACACTCCCCCTTTTACCAAACATACACACACCCACCACAACACATATCTAGGATACCACATATATTTACAGTTATAGACTTCACTTCACATATGTATTACACGAACACCAATAGAATTTAAACACACTCACTTAAAGCATCCAAGTATACTAGGCATCCAAATACACACCACATATGGACAAGTAACTCCCATAGATACCCACATGTATACAAGAATAGGCATGCCTTACGTATGTGGCACTAGGGCCATTACACCTGCAAGGCCCCGCCTCCGAGCTGAGAGCTCTCCTCTATCAGCCTCGGCAGGCCGTGCCCGAACTCTCCTTCAGCTCGGCACATGAGTCCGCTCCGCCCTGAGCATTGCAGACTCCCATACGCCGGCATCCCACTATGGATCCGACTCGGGTCGCCACGATGGGCATCACGATGTTCGGTATTTGGAGCGCTCCGTCCTTCTGTTCGGAAAAGCCGAGCTCCGCACTGCTCGAAAACACGCCGACTCCCATACGCCGGCACCAGAGGATCAAACACTTCGGCACACCTGGGTCCGGCTCGATACCATGTTATTTTTCCGGGTTTAAACACCTTGGGCTTGGGCTCCACTTTGGTAAGATATTGTCCGCTCTGGGCCCGCACCGGCACCCGCACGGTTTTAAACAAGAGGCTTTCCCCCAAAAGGCCTCTTACCAATGGAATTCCCAAGCCACACTTTTAAACCCCCCCGGATCCCTCCATGTGTCCGATGTGGGACTATTTCGAAATCCCAACACTGCCTCCATCTCGACTATAAGCCAAGGTACCACTCTCCTCGCCTGCCAAACTACCTCTAAATTGGTTATAAGCTGAGGGGCCACTCCCCTCGCGAGCTGGCCTAATTGGACGATTGGGTCTACTTCTCTTTCATATTTATCACATCACCCGACCTCAACCTTTGCAGTTGAGCTCAAGAGATGAGGGCCATTGTTACGGTATAATATGCTCAGCTGGCCCACGGCCCAAAGCACCATAGTTGAATGAGTCATCAATGGTGGACAGTTACACCCATTATGGCCTACTTTCATGGACACTAATTCGATAATTAAGGCCTGCATTTATGGAGACATGTGTCAACAATTACAGTTGTTACTCTCATGGTAACTGTTACTCCAATGAAGCCACTTTATTTGCCTGGAGGTTACAAGGGAATATGGGACCTATAAAAACTCCAAAATAAAATGGGAGAGGAGGTAAGATCCTCCACCGAGGTATCTCCACAGTCAATACTCTTCCACTTTACATTTGTTTCTCTATAGCTCGGCGTGACGGTGATGGGATGACCTTCCAATAGGTCGAACCTAGCTGCCCCGAGCCTCCCTTTCTAGTCATCCACTGACTTAAGTATCGGAGGGGAATTTGGTCGGTCCCGACCCCCGACGATTTTTCTACATTGCAGACCTACGAAGATAGCCTAGAGTTAGGTCGGGCTTCAGCTCTATAGCTCAGACTTGGCTCTCCCAAGCCCGGGTCCAGCCTTCCTTGGGATACGACTTCCTTGCCGAGGAAGTGTCACGCAACCAGAGGCGTCCTCGTCAGCACCACCTTACCGTGTGATGGATTCACCGGTTAACAGGATAGCTTGAAGAAGTTTAGCTTCTCGGTACATGCATCATGGAAGGCCTTGTAAAGCAATGATGAGCAACCCTGCCACATTCTGTCATAAAACAGTGTTCTTATGATCATATCCTAGGCTTTAAAGGGATGGCGTCCTTTTGATTAGGCTAATTTTTAGCAACTTAACTTTCTGTTTTGTTGTTGTTCTAAATTAGTAGCCAGAAATTTCGTTAATAGAAAACTACTTCAGTATTTCTAAACTTCCTCAAATTACTTCCTTTAACATCTCATAAGTCTCAAAAATCCTATTAATCTTTGAATAACAATTCCAAAAACTATCTTTTTAGTGTAAAGATTTAGAAAATTAATTTGGGAAAAATAATGTTGAAGATTTTTTGTCATTTCCAAAGATGAGGATAGTATTTTGAAAGAATGGTGAAACATAAATGTAGGTTTTTGAAAATTAACCGTTTGATTATTACAACAAGAAAATTGCTATGCGAACAGACTTTTTTGCTCGGTTCACAGACCGCTTATTTTTAATAAAAATTTCAATTATGTCATTAAAAAAATCTCCAAATACCCTTTCTTTCTCAGTTCACATGCCGCTAAGTTCACATACTCTTCCATCTCTCTCTCTCTCTCTCTCTCTCTCTCTCTCTCTCTCTAAGTTCACATAATCACGTACCTTGAAGCAATACGAACAGCCCATAGAACCTGGGAGAAAAGATTAAGTTAATTAAACTCTGTTTTTAATTAACATTCCTTTTAATTATCATCAGCATGCTCAATTCACTACCCACTCCCCCGCTGCCTGCATCGCTCATTCGACCACCTCTCCGCCTCCTCACCAGCTCCCTCCCCAGCTCCCCAGCCCACGTCGGCTATCCCCCTCCACTGCTCGCTCGCCCCCCTCCTTGCCTCCCCAACCCCCTCCCCAGCATCCCTCCCCACTCCACAGATCCTCTCGCATGCATCCCAACCCCTCCCCCCCTCTGCCTCTAACCCCAGCCCCCTCCTCCTCCGCCCCCTCCGCCCCTCACCCCAACGCCCTACTCCTCCTCCCCCTCCTCAGTCCATGTAATGAGCAAGTAGGTCTGTGTGGCAAAAAGTTCTAGGTTTTAACCGGTAATCTATTATACATTTCACGACTTTGTCCTATGTAACGGCAAATGTATGACTAGGACAAAATCTTTGTCCTACGTGGCAGCAAAAATATGACTAGGACAAATTTGATGACTGTGCTTTTCCAAATAAATAAAACCAAAAAATCCAAAAGTTTTTTTAAATCTGACATTTCTTGGTGTAACCGAATTTTTGTTCACTACGAAATTTTTTTTAAATGAACCGTGCCCTACGGGCACGGGTTATGACTAGTTAATGTATAATTAAGGTATGAGTACTCAAAAAAAATTACCTGAGGGTAGTTTCAGAAATCAGGTCTGTGAATTGAGCAAAAACTGTGTTTTTCAAAAAAAGTAGGTCTATACGTGGAGAAAAAAATTAAGTGGTCTGTGAAACTGGGCAAAAAGGTTTGTTGGCATGGCAATTCCCATACAACAAAGCAAGGCCCTGCAGCTAGTTGCACTGTATTTTTAAAAGTTTCTTATTCATAAAACAAGGTCCCCTCATTTAACTTAGTAAGCTGCAAATTTGCATGTAACAAAGTTCAGACAGCATATGCTAAATCATTCATGTACTTCTATTTCTTGAATGTGATTGTTTTCTTGCAGGTTTCTAACCTTCACGTGAATACTTGCTTCTCAATGCTACTCTAGGGGTTTTACCACTGTTTTCATGAACATGTATAAGCAATAATGCTAATGTCCATTTTCAGGTTATGGCCAAACAATAGAAGCAGAATGTATATTCTGGAATTAACAGGCACGTATAGATTTCCTTTAAAGCATCTATCGACAAATACCATATCTTTTTCTACAAAATATAACGTGTTAGGTTGGCTCAGGTGAATTTGTAAGATGACATAACCTGCAGAAAGGCGATTATTTCATTGTTTACAGAAGCGAGAAAACTATGTAAGTTCCAAAAGGGTATGAAGTACATCCCTAGTTTGATCATTATTCATATAAGGCTGTGGTTTTTAATATTTGAGATGTCTAACCACACTCATATTTTGACTGCGTTCTGAGAGATGAAACCTGAGCCTAGTTTTCTCATGTTGTTCCTTTTGAAGGTAGTAAAAGTAAAGAGGAGAGCACGACCAGATCCCACTTATGTAGAAATGAAGCACACTGACCGCAGAAGCGAAGTCAGCATGAATTCAGATTGCTCCAATCGGCTACTGCTAGGTAATGACGAGGGAGGTGACAATGGGCAGTTGAGGTTCGAGCAAGGAGAAAACTTGAACCAAATGCGATCATCTCCAACCAATGTTGGAATAATGCATACGGACAATAGAAACGAATGCATCATGAATTCAGATTGCTCCAGTCAGCTACTGATGGGTAACGATGAGGGAGGTCACAGTAGGCAGTTGCGGGTAAAGCAAGGAGAAATCGTGGATGAAAGCTGCAGCTCAGTGATCATCGAGGAGTATGGACTTCGTTCAGATGCAAGTTCTAAATACTTGGTTTGGTGACATTTCTATGAATAATTCTAGAGTTATTTAAAAACATGTGATGAGGATATCTCAGCTGAAAATTCATGAAATTGTTGTAAACTTGGCGGCTATGGAGACCATAGCCCTATATTTATAGTGGTAGGGTTACATAATGGGTGGATACCCACTAACGGGTAGGCCCACCAAAAGCCTGTTTATAACACTTCCCCTTATCCATCCATTGTTGTAAGCCATGGTGAACGCTTCAGGGTTCATGAAGCTTATTTGATCATGGGTCTGGAGATACTTCTGGATCTCTAAGTTTAAGAGTGCTTGCCTCATTAAAACCTTTGCCAAGGAAAACCCAGTGGGAAAAACCAGTGGCTAAGGGAAAAGAGTACAAGTCTCTATAACTTCTCATGATCGATGGATAACATCAGTGGTGGATACTTCTGGATCCAGAGTTAATGTGGCTGCCTCGTTAAAACCTTTGACTATGGAAAACCCAGTGGGAAAAACCAACAGCCAAGGAAAAAGAGTACAGCACTACGTTAACTCCCTCTGATAAGTACAAGCTTCAGGCTTGTACATCTCTCAGCTGTCTCATCCCAATTCCTAGTACAAGTTTTCTAAAGGTACTGCGAGGCAAAGCTTTAGTGAATAGGTCAGCCAGGTTGTTGCAGGACTGGATCTGCTGGATGTCGATCTGGTTGTCCACTTGCTGTTCATGCGTCCAGAAGAGCTTGGGGGAAATGTGCTTCGTCCTGTCACCTTTGATGTAGCCACCTCGTAGTTGAGCGATGCAGGCAGCATTGTCTTCGTACATGGTGGTTGGCCCAATATCTCCCGTCTTCAGGCCGGTGGTCTTGAGGATGTGGTTGATGACTGATCGAAGCCAGAAGCATTCTCTGCTAGCTTCGTGGATCGCGATGAGCTCGGAGTGGTTGGATGAGGTCGCTGTGGATGTCTGCTTCACGGATCTCCATGAGATGGCCGTCCCACCGTATGTGAATACGAAACCGGTCTGGGACTTTGCGGTATGTGGGTCGGACCTGTATCCCGCATCTGCGTAACCGACCAGGTCGGTGGATACACCTTTCTTGAAGTATAGTCCCATGTCTACAGACCCTTGGAGGTAGCGCAGAAGTTGTTTCACTCCGTTCCAGTGGCGCTTTGAGGGCGCTGAACTGTATCTGGCTAGTAGATTTACTGCGAACGCTATATCGGGACGCGTGCAGTTTGCCAGGTATAGGAGTGCTCCAATTGCACTTAATTAGGGTACTTCAGGACCCAGTGTTTCCTCCCCCTCTTCTAGCGGTCGGAAGGGGTCTGTTTCAACATCCAATGATCTGACGACCATTGGTGTGCTAAGCGGATGACATTTGTCCATAAGAAAGTTTTTCAGCACTTTGTTTGTATATGTCGATTGGTGCAACAGGATTCCTCCGCTTAAATGTTCAATTTGTAGGCCTAGGCAAAACTTCGTTTTGCCGAGGACTTTCATCTCAAAAGTCTGTGTGAGACTTTTGGATATCTCATCTATCTCTGCAGGAGATCCGATGATGTTCAAGTCGTCTACGTAGACGGTGATAATTACGAATCCTGTTCCCTTTTCTCGTATGAAGATGCAAGGGCAGACTTCATTTGTTGTGAATCCTTGTTGCACTAGGAATTCACTCAGTCTGTTGTACCACATTCTACCTGACTGTTTTAGACCATACAGTGATCTCTGGAGTTTGACAGAATAGACGTCCCGAGGTCTTTCTGTCATTTTTGTCGGTAGTTTGTATCCGTCTGGGATTTTCATATAGATGTCCTTATCTATATTTCCGTATAGGTATGCAGTCACAACGTCCATGAGCTGCATATCCAGACCTTCCTTCGTGGATAGGCCGATAATGAAACGGAAAGTGATCGCATCCATGACCGGGGAATAGGTATCGTCATAGTCTATTCCTGGTCGTTGGGAAAAACCTTGTGCAACAAGGCGCGCTTTATAGCACACGATCTCATTATTCTCGTTTCTTTTTCTCACGAATACCCATTTATATCCCACAGGTTTAACACCTTTTGGTGTTAGGACTACAGGTCCAAAAACTTTGCGCTTCGAGAGTGAGTCCAGCTCTACTCCTATTGTCTCGTTCCACTTTGGCCAATCCTCTCTGCGTTTACATTCTGCTAGAGAGCGTGGATCGGTCTCATCGTCGTATTCAGTGACGTGAGTGGCAATAATGAGCGCGAAGTTATCATCGATGATTGTGCTTTTTCTGTCCAGTACCTCCCCGGTACGTACATAGTTTAATGAAATTTCTCCTATATTTTGCTCTTCATGGGTTGTTAGGAGTGGAGAGGTAGCTGGGCTGAGCTCAGCATCCTGTGGTGGTATCGTTATTGTTGCTCCAGGATTTTTCCTCTTTCGAGGATTCTTATCTTTGGAGCCTGGGGGTCGTCCTCTTTTTTGTTGAGGTACGGCCGCTTCTGCTGCAGGTGGATTGCATCCATCTTTGGGTATGTCAATCCTAGCTGGCGTATTTGCAACAGGGACGTGTGATATGACAATCTTCTGGTTGTCAGTGAATTTATCCGGTAAAATGTGAACTGTGTTCTGAATTTGAAGGATCTTCGGATCTCTTCTTCACATTGATTTGTGCGCGGATCAAAATGGGATAAAGTCTTTGTGTCCCATGTAATGGTCTTTGAAGCTTCTGGCTTCTGTGTGTTAATGCCTAGTTTTGGAAAAATGCTTTCATCAAACTCACAATCTGCTAGACGTGCTTTAAAGGCGTCCCCTGTAAGGGGTTCGAGGTATCTAATGATCGATGGTGAGTCGAAGCCAATATAGATACCAAGACGCCGTTGAGGACCCATCTTGGTTCTCTGCGGTGGTGCTATGGGGACATAGACTGCACATCCGAATATCCTCAAGTGAGAGATATCGGGCGGGTTCCCATATGCAAGTTGCATCGGAGAATAAGATTGACTACCTGACGGTCGTAATCTTATCAGCGATGCAGCGTGCAGTATGGCATGTCCCCATGCACATACCGGCAACTGGAATTGCATTAACAATGGTCTAGCGATCCATTGTAGTCTCTTTATGAGAGATTCGGCTAACCCGTTCTGGGTGTGAACATGAGCTACAGGATGTTCAACTTCTATGCAGGTTGCTTGGCAGTAGTCTAGGAAGACTTGTGAGGTGAATTCCCCAGCATTGTCCAGACGCAATTTCTTGATCTGGTTGTCTGGGAAATGTGCCCGCAATTTTATAATTTGTGCAAGTAGCTTTGCAAAGGCTACGTTGCGGGTGGACAAGAGGCACACATACGACCATTTTGAAGATGCGTCGATTAGTACCATGTAGTACCGAAATGGTCCACTTGCGGGGTGAATAGGCCCGCAAATTTCACCATGTATTCTCTCTAGGAAGCTTGGAGACTCAGAGTCCACCTTCAGGGTGGATGGTCTCGTAATCAATTTCCCTTTGTAACAAGGGGGACAAGGATTTGCACCCTTCCGAAGTAGCGTCAGGCTTTTCGGATTAATTCCACGGGATTGGGATATGATGTGACGCATCATATTCCTTCCAGGGTGTCCTAGTCTATCGTGCCAGAGTTTGAATTCTGGTTGATTTTGGTACTTCTGGTGCTCCAATGTGTTTGCTTCCATTGCTCTGATCCTTGTGTGGTAGAGACCCGACGGGAGTCCCTCAAAACGTTCGACGGTGTTTTTAGCACCGTTTTTATGAGACGTTACATCAAGGTATTCACTGTTTCATTTGCTCACCGTTTCTAGGTGGTATCCGTTTAAGCGGATATCTTTAAAGCTTAACAGGTTTCTATGCGAGCTAGGGGAGAGAAGGGCATCTTTTATAAGTAGTTTTGTACTGTTGGGGAGCATAAAATGTGCTTCCCCTGATCCTTCAATGATACTTGATGGACCGGAAATTGTATTTACGGTGCCATCGTATTTATTAATGCTTTGAAAAAAGCAGATGTCTTGGAGGATCGTGTGCATAAAGGCACTGTCCACTAGGCATTTAAAGTCCATCTATTTTAAAAGAAAATATCGCAGTATAAGGCACAAACACAAAGGAATATACTACGAATAATTAATTTGATGTCTGAAAAGTACTTAAACATGCCAAAAATAAGCAGATAAATTGTTTCTCAAAAGGAAAAAATTACAATGCATATTTAAAGTAGATAAATGTCCTCAGTCGAGCAGGTCATCGTTAGAGAAGTCCTCAGCGATGAACCTGATTGGTGCCAGGTTTTCTTGAACCACCAGGTTTGTCTCAGCTTGCTTCTGGCTTGCTTTGTACAACTCCTGAAGGTGTCGTGGAGTACGACAATTTCTGGACCAGTGTCCAGTCATGCCACACCTGTGGCATTTATTTTCCCAGTCCTTTCTGGGGGCAGAAGTCTGGCCGTCGTCCTTTCTTTTCCACACATTTTTCTTCTTTCCCTCTTGGTTGTTTCTTGGAGGGGGTCCTCGAGCCTGCTTCTTCATGGTCTTACCCTTCTGGGGTTTGCCTTTGAAGTTGCCCCTTTTCTTCTGGAAGGAGCTGTGGTGCGCTTCAGGCGCAGGAGCAGTGCCGGTAGGGCGTGAGTTGTGGGTGGCCAGAAGGAGGTCACGATTCTGCTCTGCCATCAAAAGGCATGAGAGAAGCTCAGAGTATTTTGTGAACTTTCGTTCACGATACTGTTGCATCAGTATGACATCTTTCTCATGGAAGGATGTATACGTCTTCTCTAACATGCGTTCCTCCGTCACCTTTTCACCACACAACTTCAGCCGTGAGGTGATGCTAAAGAGTGCCGAGTTGTACTCGGCAATAGACTTGAAGTCTTGGAGACGGAGGTTCTCCCATTCATATCGCGCTCGAGGTAGTATAACATCTCTTTGATGTTTATACCTGTCCTCGAGGGCGGTCCACAACTCATACGAGTCTTCCACCGTTAGGTACTCGGCCTTCAGGGTCCGATCGATATGGCGTCTGATATAGATAATTGCTTTCGCTTTATCTATATCAGAAACCTTATCGCCTATAGCGATGGCGTGACTCAATCCCTGTGCTCGCAGATGGAATTTTATATCCAACTGCCAGCTTAAGTAATTCTTTCCTGAAGCATCCAAAACGTCGAAATCGACGCTCGCAATTTTGGCCATTTATCACTCTAGCATGTAAAAAGATAGCATTAATTAGATATTTTCACGGAAAAATAAATAATCAAGCACATCAGACATAAATATTTGCTGCGTGGATCGGCTAATCACCATAATTAATTACAGTCCATTACAGTCCCAAAAAGAAAGAAAGTACAACTCGGGAACTCCCGTGGGGCCCCTATTCTTCTGGAATAGTCCTTCATCTTCTTGAGGCGTCCGCCGGGCTTGTAATTTTACAAAATTATCCTCACTACATTTTTCTCTCAAAAAAAAGAAAATAATGCATGAAAAATAAAATGGTGATCACTAGCCGATCCAAAACCACAGCAAATATTAATCATTCGTCGCAGGCAGTTATAATGCAGCAGGCATCATCACAGGCAGTTTATACATCACAGGCAATTTATTCATCACAGGCAGTTTATAATGGAAAATGAAATCTACCGTTTAAAAATTATTGGACCACTAGGCAACGGCATACACCGTTAGGTTAGTTGACTAACGGCAGAGCGGTCGCAGGATCTTCTTAATTTTTAAACGTTTAAAGAAAATCATATAATCCAAATATAATGGCGATGAGTAAAAATCACATGTAATTTTGTCCAGATTATAACGAAAATAAATCGCAATTAAATCTGAAAAAATTTTGAAAATTCGAAAAAAATTTCTGGGTCAGAAACCCTAGTTAGGGTTTTGGGGTACGCACGCCGGACCCGTAGCCGCTACTGGCGGGCGGGCCCGTCCGCCGCAGCAGGCGGCGGTGGGGGGGGCGCTGCAGGCGGCGGGGAGGGGGTGGCCTGCCGCTGCAGGCGGCGGGGGTTGCCCGCCGCTGCAGGCGGCGTGGAGCCCCGCCGTCGCGGCTGCGGGGGTTGCCCCCGCCTGCGGCTGCGGGGGTTGCCCGCCGCCTGCCGCTGCGGGGGTTGCCCGTCGCTGCAGGCCGCCTGCCGCGGCGGGGAGCCCCCGCCTGCCGCGGCGGGGGTTGCCCGCCGCCAGCGGCGGCGGGGGTTGCCCGCCGCTGCAGGCAGCGGGGAAGCCCCCGCCTGCGGCGGCGGGGGTTGCCCGCCGTCGCAGGCGGCGGGGAGGGGGGGCCCCGCCTGCGGCGGGGGGGGGGGGGGGGGGGGGGGGGTTGCCAGCCGCAGCGACGGCGGGAAGGCCCCGCCGCTGCCGGCGACGGGGGGGCGTGGGTGAACCCTTTTTAGGGTTTTGGCGATTTTTGGAGGAAAAAATGGGTAAAAATCCGATTTTTAGTGGGATAAACCAGTTTTATTCTACCAAAAAGACGTTTTTTTTATTAAAAAGGTTGATTTTTAACAATAAAAACGATACAGTTTTGATCGATTGATCCAAAAAAAATTGAATCACCACATGCGCATATGCAAAATTTAGATCTAGGAAGAAAGTTACCTCTAGATCCTACCCGCCGGATCTAACGACGTTCGGTGAAGAAAGCCAGTTCGCGTCGCGTCCGTCCGTCGGCAGAGGTTCGGCTCAGCTGACGAGCGTGCTGATAACGTGTTGTAAACTTGGCGGCTATGGAGACCTTAGCCCTATATTTATAGTGGTAGGGTTACATAATGGGTGGATACCCACTAACGGGTAGGCACACCAAAAGCCCGTTTATAACAGAAATATTATTATCGGGATTTTTCATTTTTACTTGTGATTTAGATTTATTACTCAACAGTTTCAGTTTTATCTCTTACTGTTATAAAACTTTCAAGAACTCCGTAACTTTAGTTTGCTCTTGATGCAAAACTCGTGTGTGCATGTTATTCTTAACTCGATTGATGAACCAAAATTATAGATGATTCGGAGGTCGCATTTGTTTGATATGGAGATAAGCATTGGTTTGCTATAAATGTGGTCTACAGTGAAAGCAAGAATTCTGTTTTACTTACATTGTATTTGCACGTAGAAACTAATGCAAAAATATTGGAGGAATCAATGAACCAAATTGGGTTTCGTTCTTCAAATCTCAGCCCATATAGTTTTTCGTTTGTCGTTTCGTATTGATAGGTTTATTGGATAATTGCAAGGAACAAACTATATAAATAATGTTTCCAGAAAACTAGAAAAAAAAATCAATAGATCAAAAGAGTTGCACTTAACCTTGAAAAGTTGCAATGCATCTCTGATGCGATCAAAACTTTACTTTCTGAATCAATTTGATTGTTCATTATCTATCAAGGATACAATCATCGCCGAAGTAATCAGCATCTTCTGCGTTCAATTGCTTAGCCATCCCATCCAATATCAGGAATATCTCTCTCTGGAGACAGTGCATCCTGTCTTCGACCAAGAATTCATGAACGACGCCATCCAGCTCGATCCAGCTACACCCGGGTCTCTTCATCATTTTCCGATCGCTCATCTTACGTCTCAGCTCTCGAGCGTCTTCCCATCTATCAGAGCTCGCATACATGTTCCACAGAAGCACATATCCCCATCATCATCCGGCTCTTGCTTGATGATCTCCCTCCCTGCAGTCTCAGCTAATTCTACATTACCATGAACTAAAGATGCACCAAGCAGAGATCTCCACATAACACAGTCTGGATTCCTACCCATCTCTTTTATCAACTTCTTGGCTTCATTCAGCCGCCCTGCTCGCCCAAGAAGGTCAACCATGCACCCGTAATGCTCAATCTTGGGATTTTGTTTATATACTTGTCTCATCTTCTCGAACCAATTTCTACCTTCGTCTACCAATCCTGAATGACTGCAAGCCAAAAGAACTGCCAAGAACGTCACCTCATTCGGCCTGATTCCTGAACCTAACATGGCATCGAACTCATCAAGAGCTCGTCTCCCCTCACCATGAACTGCGAAGCCGGAGATCATGGTTGTCCAAGAATAAACATCCCTCTCCGCCATCCCCTTAAAGATCTCACCAGCCATTCCGACATCCCCACTCTTCGAATACATATCAACAAGAGCATTACACACAACGGTAACATCCAAGCCTAAGTCTGTCTTGGCAATGCACCCATGAATTGCACGCCCGAGGTCTGATGCCCCAATGTCAGCACAGGCTGACAGCACGGCAACAATCGTGATCAGAGTAGGACCATGACCCTCAGATTTCATCCGACGAAAGAGCTCCAGAGCTCGAACAGGTCGCTTCCCCTGCACATGACCTGTGATCATCACCGTCCAGGAAACCACATCTCTCTGTGGCATTTCATCGAAGAACTGGCATGCTGCTTCCAGACCACCGCAAAATCACGTACCCATGTAACATGCTACTCCAAGATACTGAATCTCTTGCACACATTGCACTGAAAACCATCTGGGCTAGCTCAAATCTTCGATTTCTACAGTACATATCGATCAGCGCATTATTCACAACAGTTTCAAAGCCCAAACCATGTCTATATATGAACCCATGAACAGATTTCCCAAGCCCAATATGCTCAATTAGCCCAGAGGCAGAGATGGCTCCAACGACTGCAAATCCATCGGGCTTTCGACCTGAAGCGACGAGATTGGCGAAGACCGATATCGATTTCTGGGGTTGGTTGGATTGTAAGTGGAGGTTGATGAGGCTGGTGAGAGTGATGAGGTCAGGGTCAGGGATCTGGTCGAAGACATTGAGGGCATCAACGGGTTTGTTGAATTTTGAGTAGAGGTTGAGGATTTTGCAGGAGAGAGGTTGATGGAGAGGGTGAAGGGATTGGGTGATGGTTTGTGCGTGGATTTGTTGGAGTTGTTTTAAGCTTGTGCAGTACATATATATGATTCAAGAACTTGAATGGATGTCCATGAATCATATGTGGATTCCATGTAGCACATACTACAAGGATCATTTTGGCATTTTTATACATGAAAAAAATGCTTGGACGTTTCATAAAAATAAAGAAAAAATTCATGTTGAATTTTTCAGTTCAAAATTATGGTCTTACCAAAAATCTTGTGATCTAACATCTTAATATTTTGCATTCAGGAGGTTTTTTTAGTACAAACAAGCACAAGAAGTGTTCACTAAATAACAATAAAATACTTTAGTTCTGTAGAGAAGAATCTTGAGAATTTATGATTTTTCGTGCAAACAAATAGCCCCTTACCCAGTATGAATTTGAATATGAATAAGTTGCAAAAAGAAAATGTAGCATCGATATCCACGTATTATGGCTATTTTTAGATTTTTTTAATGTAGAAGATTGTAGGATTTTTTAAATAGAAAAATCTGAGTGAAAACCCATTGACATTACACACGCGCAGCAGAACCTAGACCATAGTTCATATGGCATTTAAAATATACCCCTGAAATATCTCAACACATTCAAAATCTCCCCTCTCCACCCACCAAAAAAATTGCAACCTCTTCAAAATCCCTAAAAAAATTTGCATCTGTAGAAGTTTATGCTTTAAATTCGAATATAGACTTTACACATCCATTAGACATCTAGTAGTATAGGACTAGACGTCTGGTTCTGTCGCTTAAAGAAAGCGTATCAGACAGATATGCCAGACATCTAACGATAGGCAATCAGATGGCTGGCTGTTGGACCAGACGCCTGGGTATTTGCCTTCAGCCGTCTTAAGGCATTGGAATCAAAAAAACTGGCTGTTTCTTGGGAAACTGTAGCTGTATTTTTTCCAGATGGCTAGGCATCTTGGGCCAGACATCTGATCGACTCAACGATGTAGCCCGACATATAGCCAGACGTCTGGTCGCATGGCACCGGACGTCTGACTGCTACGATTTCAACCTGGGCTAATTCTAACTTTGGCTGTTCGATTGATTTTAAGTTTGATCTAACGGCCATCAATAATGAAGACCCATAAACCCTATTTAAGTCTTTCCTAAGTCATATATCTACAGCTGAAGCTTTGAGAGATCGGCTAGGAGAAGAAAGAGGAAGATGAAGACGGCTAGAACTTGAGGAGGTGAGATGGTCTTCTCTTTGAGTTTCTGATTGGGTTTTCTCTATTGTATGTATGCTTTAGATCTTGTAATCGCTAGAGTACTTGGATTACTTTGTTAAGAGGGCTACATATTATTTGGAGGAGATTTGGGAGCAGGTGTAAACTCCTTCTATAAACATCTCTGATCTAGTGGAATTTGTGACAACAGAAGACTGGACATATGCCATAGATTGGGCCAAACCAGTATAAATATTGAGTCTCTATGTGATTGGCATGTTCTTGTACCATGGTTGTTAATCTTGTGCTTTTCATGGTTCATCCAAGATCCTAAATCTATTTGATTAAAGTTGGCGAAACATTATTACTGATTATTCTGATGTGCACATATTGGTGTTGTCGATAGCGTGTTGGTTTCTTTTACCCCAATAAATGATATTATAGCATTAGTAAGGGAGAAGTAGGAAGTCAAGATGTCATCTTCTATCACATCGTTTAAGATTGATATGTTTACTGGGAGAAATGATTTCGGTCTTTGGAAATTAAAGATGAAGGCTTTTCTAATAAGAGACAGATACTATCAGACCATCTTTGAGAAAGTCAATCTTGATAAGGATGTCACAGAGGCTCAGATATCAGAGATGGAGAGAAAGGCATTGAGTGCATTGTATTTATCACTATCAAATAAAGTACTCAGGAAGGTATCTGACGAAGCTACTATGGAGAAGCTTTGGAAGAAGCTAGAGGCACTTTATGCAAAGAAGAATCTGACAGGTAGTTGTATTTTATACAACAATTATATGTGTTGAAGATGATAGAGGGCATATATGTTAAGGATCACATCGATGATTTCAAAAAGATTGTGTTTGACTTTCGGAATATGGGGTGAACATCGAGGATGAGCAATTAGCGATGATATTGTTATGTTCTCTGACAGTTGGTTTCGACTCATTGGTTAGGTCCATGGTATATGGACGCGAAACATTATCTCTAGAGGAGGTTGAGTCTGCGGTACATTCTGAAGTTCTTCGTGTTCAAGTGACTAGTCAAGAGACTAGTGATCAAGGGGATGCACTTTTCATCAGGGGATGTTAGTATTCTAGAGGTGGTCATGGTCCTACGTGGGATAAGGGTCGTTCGAGATCTAAATCACGAGGGCATAGGGACAGATGTCATTTTTGCAAGGAGACCGGACATTAGAGAAGAGACTGTCCTAAGCTAAAGAAGAAAGGAAAGGAAAGGAAGATGCTTCTGGCTCTACTTTAGTAAGAATTAGCAGCAAGGACATCGATGACAGTCAGATTTTGATGGCGACTGCATCTGAAGATCTTGGTATCCCATGGCTTTTAGATTCGTGATGCTCCTTTCACAGCAGGGCGCATAGAAGCTGGTTCAGTTCGTATTGTTCTAAAGAAGGTGGTAACATGCTAATGGGGAACACTATAGCTTCCAAGATAGTGGGAGTTGGAGAGGTGCGTATCAAAATACATGATGGAGTCATCAGAATGCTTATATGCTTATAGATGTGCGTCACGTGCCAGAATTGAAGAAGAGTTTGATTTCTATAGGTGATTTAGCTGGACTTGGGTGCTGGACGGTCATTGAAGGTGAACATTGAAGGTGTCAAAAGGTTCTCTAATTGTAATGAAGGGAAGATGGTACATAATTTATATGCGCTGCAAGGGTACATCCTGGAGTATGAAGCTAGCATCTCTCAGGACACAGATGGGAAAGGATTGTCAAAGATATGGCACCTTCTCTTTAGACATCCAAATGAGAAATCAATGGATGTGCTTTGCAAAAGGAAGCTGATAAATGTCAGAGATGAGAGATTGGAGTGTGAAAAGTGTATGGAAGGAATTCTAACGAAGACACACTTTGAGACCATGGAGCACAACAGCAAAGGGCCACTTGACTAAGTACAGTAAGATGTATGTGGACCAACTTCTGTACCTACCATTGGGGAGCAAAGTATTTTGTGTCCTTCATTGATTACTACTCGAGGAAGCTGTGAATCTATTTGATGAAATATAAAGATCAGGTCTTCGAGAAATTAAAGGCTTGAAAAGCCTTTATTGAAAAGCAGTTTGTAAGAGACGTCAAGGTGTTGAGATCAGATAACGGTGGAGAGTACATATCGAGGGTGTATAAAGAACTCTATAGATCACATGGTATTTTGAGGCACTACAATACACCTGGGGATCCACAATCAAATCGTGTTGCAAAAAGACTAAACCTGAACTGATAGAGAAGTACGGTTGCTTGTTGCTGACCGTTGGACTCTCAAAGGAATATTATAGTAAATCTATGACTATCGCCGTGTATCTCGTGATCAGACTATCATCATCGGTGATCAGTTTTAAAATTCCTGGGGGGGAGTGGACAAGAAAGACTAGGGACTACTCGTACCTGACGGTGTTTGGATGTCCTTCCTATGCTTTGTAGTAGGAGGACAAGCTTGATTCGAAGGCCATAAAGACCATTTTGCTTGGATTCCCTGAAGGAGTAAAGGTAGACATGTTGGTAGATCTTGTGTCCAAGAAGATGTTCACAAGTAGACTGTCACATTTGATGAGTTGTCATTGGTCAAGCTAGAGATGACTCTTTCAAATGATGGACTTAGTTCTAAGGAGCCCGACGTTTAGGTCAAGCTACCATCCCTGGAGATAGAGACATGAGATGCTGAGACATGACATGACCTAATTACTGAGGAAGAGCAGATACAGACATATCAAGTTCAGACTCATGGTGAGGTTCCTGCCTGGGGTTCCCTAGAGGTGTGGCAGCCATTAAGGACTATGAGAGCACTGGATAGATTAGGAGAGTGGAGCTATTCTGCTTCTTCATTTGCATTTGACGATATGTAAGCATATGCCATGAACATAGAGAATGAAGAGCCATTGACATGTGATGAAGCCCAGACATCGAGCACATTTACAGAGTGGCGACTAGCGATGGAAGAAGAGATGGAATCTCTCTATTGTCACTTGGGAATTGGTAGAATTGCCCAAGGATAAGCAGGCAATTGGATGTAAGTAGGTATACAAAGTCAAAGAAGGAGATGGCAGTGATGTGAGATATAAAGCTCGGCTGGTGGGCAAAGGATTTGCATAGTGGAAAGGAGAATACTACAATGAGATATTCTTACTTGTGGTGAGATACATGTCCAAACGTATGTTGTTGGCTTTAGTAGCAGCTCAGGACTTAGAGCTGGAGTAGCTAGATGTGAAGATGACATTCTTACATGGAGAGCTTGAATGAAGAGATCTACATGCATTTGCCTTAAGGTTTCGTGATGGAGGGGTAAGTGCCGATTGTTTTCAAGTTGAAGAAATCCTTATATAGTTTAAAACAAAGTCCAAGGTAATGGTATAAGAGATTCGATTCCTGGATGTTGAATATTGGTTTTGAGCAGAGTATAAAGGATAAGTGTGTTTATGTTCGCACACATGATGATATATAAAAGATATACTTGCTCCTGTACATTAACGATATGCTGATTGTGTCTGTGGACACGAGGAAAATTAATAGGGTGAAGGGAAAACTTGCAGAAGAGTTTGACATGAAGGATCTAGCGCTTACAAAGAAGACCATTGGAAAGAAAATTAGCATGGACAAAAAGGAGGAGGAGTTGAGATTGAGCCAAGAGGGCTATATCAAGAAAGTCCAAGCATGCTATGGAATGGAGAAGGTGAAGCCTGTCACCACAATGCTAGGGAGCTCACTTCCATCTTTCTATAAAACAGTCAACGAACATCGACTAGAAGACACGCTACATGTCAATAGTTTTCTATGATAGTAACATGTGAAGTTTAATGCATGACATGGTTTGTACATGCCCAGACTTGGCCCAGGCAGTTGGAGTCGTAAGCAGGTATATGGCGAATCTAGAAAAGGAACACAGGTATACTGTTAAGTGGATATTGAGATATCTGAAGGGAACAACTAGCATTGTTTTACGTTATGATAAGGGTGAAGGGTTGGTGATTTTTGGATTCTGTGATTCAGATTATGTAGGTGACATGGACATGCAGAGATCTACGAATGGATACGTGTTCACATTAGGCACTATTGCAGTATCCTGGAGATCATCTCTTCAATCCATTGTAGCGTTACCAACCACGAAGGTAGAACTGATAGCTATACTTGTGGTGATCAATGAAGGCACTTACCTACAAAGTCTACTGAGAGACTTGGGTATTCTACAAGAAGTGACGAAGGTCTATTGTAATAGCTAGAGCACTATTCACTTGGTGAAGCATCAGACCTACAGTTCAAGGACCAAGCACATTGAAGTACATGACTTCTTTTTGTAGGAGGAGAAGAAGGTGATAGCACTAGAGAAGGTCTCAATGGATCATAATCTTGTAGATATGCATACGAAGACCGTTCCTGCAGTCAAGCTTAGGCATTGCTTGAGCTTGATCTTTACTTGGTGAGTGGTTAACTTTTTCTGTTGTCATTGGTATTTCAAAAATACTAGATCTGGGTAGAGATGATGTGAATTAGGGTAGAGCCATTATGGAGAGCTCAGTGGTGTCTTGGTGATGTTTGGAGTGTTGTTGGTGTTTGGAGAATGTATGAAGCCGGGTAGGGTGTTGAAATTTATGCTTCAAACTCAAATTTGGACTTTACACAGCCACCAGACGTCTGATAGTATAGGACCAGATGTCTGATTCTGCCACTCCAAAGAAAGCATATCAGACAGATACACTAGATGTCTGACATTAGAGGATCAGACATCTGGCTGATGGACCAGACGTCTGGCGATTTGCCTTTAGCTGTCTGAAGGCAGGTGAATCAAAAAATTGGCTGCACTCGGGACACTGTAGCTGTATTTTTCCAGTTGGCTAGGCACCTTGGGCCAGATGTCTAATCAGCTCAAGGGTGCAGCCTTAAATATGGCACCAGACGTCTAGCCGTATGGCATCAGACATCTAACGGCTATGATTTTAGCCTAGGCGGATTCTAATCTTGGCCGTTTGATTAATTTATGGCAGTTCGAATGTCCATCATTAATGAAGACCCCTAAACCCTATTTAAGTCTTTCATAAGCCCTAAATTTTGTAGCTGTAGCCTTGAGAGATCAGCTAGGAAAAGGATGAAGAAGAAGAAGGCGACTAGAGCTTGAGAAGGTGAGATAGCCTTCTTTTTGAGTTCCTAATTAAGTTTTCTCCATTACTTGTATGTTTGAGATCTTGTAATTGCTAGAGTGCTAGGATTACGTTGTCAAGAGGGCCACATATTCTTTGGATGAGATTTGAGAGCCGGTGTAAACTCTTTCTGTAAACATCTCTGATATAGTGGAAGCCGTGACAATGGAAGACTAGAGGTAGACAATAGATTGGGCTGAACTAGTATAAATATTCCGTCTCTGTGTGATTGACTTTTTCATGTGCTGTGGTAGTTAATCTTGTGATTTTTATGATAAATCCCACGATCTGTAATCTGTTTGATTAAAGTTGGCAATACGTTATTATTGATTATCCAATGTGCACATATTAGTGTTGTCGATAGCACGTCGGTGTCTTTTACCCTAATAGCATCCACCTTCAAAATATTCTCCCAACAAAAACAAATGTTATCTACATTCAAACTAAAAGTTAGTTCTCCAATTAAATTTAGTTCCCCTCCAAAGTTTATTTCCCTCAAGATTTAGTTCCCTTTAAAATTTAAAATTTTAGTTCCATCCAGATTTAGTTCCACACAGAATTTAAAATTGTAGTTCAATCTAGATTTAATTCCCTCCAAAAATTTAAACTAAAATTTAGTTTCCCCCAGAAATTTAGTTCCACTAAAAAAATTTTAGTTCCCCTCAAAATTTAGTTGAACCAAAATTTAAAATTTTAGTTCACCAAAATTTAGTTTCCACTAGATTTAGTTTTCTCCAAAATTTTGGGGTTTCATATTCCGGTGAAATATTGCACTTTTATCTCCCTAATTCATGGGCATTTTGTGCATATTTTATAATCATTTTAACTTCTATATATGCATATTTAGAATATCATGAAGCATATCATACATTTATGCACAAAATATAAATTTTATAGCTGATTTTTTGTCTTCTCATATTTTATTGTGAAGATGGGCCTCTCACAAGTCCAACGACTAATTTTGTAGATTTTAGGAGTTCGGGAGCATCTTCTACAAAGTTTGGAAGAAGACCCCACTAGCAGGATCAGACGTCTAACAAAGGGTGGAACAGATGTCTGGACATTGAATGCTAGCGGTCTGATCTCCCGAGCCAGATAGCTATTCAGTCGGCTCCATTTGGTACACAAAGCAAAGATTTTAAAAGAAATTACAAACAATGCCACCATACGTTGAAGAAGAGGAGCTAGACATCTGGATCACTATGTAGTTGACATTCGGATAAACCAAATGTCTGAGCACTCTGCAACAAAAGACTGACTACTTTTACCAAAGGTCAATCTGCCAAGCAATCACACACCTGGAGCTACCGAAGAAAATGTCTGATCGATGCTACCCAAGCTGGAGTGGCCAAGTGATGCGTCCAAAATGTAACCCTAGAGCACAACCAAGTATGGCACAAAATACACGGAGACAAATCCCCGGCAACGGCGCCATAAACTTGATCGGGCCGGAACTAACTCCGAAATGATGTCGTCTAACCACAAGCGCATGATATAGTGGCAAGCGGGTATCGAACACGGGGAAGCGGTGCTATACTACCTATCTACTCCTAGGTTGAGTTAGACTTGTGGGTTTATTGGTGGATGTGGAATAAGGAATGTTGTAATGGTGATGGCTCCGAAGGTCATGTTACTCGATATCGCAAACAATGGATTCCACACAATATAGAAGAATAAAATATAAAAAGACTAAGGCTTTAGGACTCGCCACTAAGATCGTCGGATGTCGACGCTAGACTATGCCGCTTACGTTGCATTAGTTTTATTGGGGGATTGCAGCATCTAGAAAGTGAATTCATGCGTCTAGGCATCATGAATCTAACGTATCGCATTAACCCCGCTCTCGCGATAGGCACATACGATACATGCATTAAGGATCTATAAAGTTCTGACCACTCTCATGGTTCGAACGCTCTCAACTCGTACCACTCTCGTGGGTTAGAGCTTCGAGGTATTTTGGTGGCTCTTATTGACGCAATAGCAGTAGCCGTCAATTAGTGATATAGTTCGTCGGTGGATCCCATCAAGGCACGAGCCGGGCGTGGTCATGAGCCGTGGTTGAATCCACTAACTCTCTAATTAAATCCGTAGGATACTCCTTAAGCTAATCGATTCCACCGACCGTGGGCACGATCTCAGTACGAGTTCTCTTAGGGATTTTGCTAGATCAATCAAAATACAACCCCTTTTATACCCAACGCATCATAAAAATCCTATCTTTGCATCTAGATCCTAAAATCCTAGGGCTAATCTATTAGCCCTAGAAAAGACTACTCAAGCATAGCAAATATTATGAAGACAATAAAGATCATTGCTAACATCATAGCTAAACAATAAGAAGAACTAAATATAATTCAAAAGAATAGGAATACTTAGCTTGATAATGGGAGGGGCCTATGGCATGGCCTAACTCCAAAATAAAGTCTCCAAGAACTCCTAAGAAAATGAGATCCAAAAACTCTCCCAGGCTCCAAGGTCCCACCTAATGACGGGCTATCATTCCAATATATATCCCCCTCTCAAACCTAGCAAACAACCCAAAACTCCCCCTAAAAACCATGCCCAAAGCCAAATCTGGACGCATCTTAAGTTCTGGGCCCGCGGCGACTCGTGTCGAGTAGCCCCCTGCTCGGTCGAGTCGTTAGGAAGTCTGATTGTTCCCCAAAAATGCTGCTCTGCCTGCTCGAACTGAGTAGGGTCTGTTCGGACCGAGTAGGTAGCTGCTCGGTCAAGTAAGTGGCTGCTCGGTCGACTCGTCAGAAGTCAGAATCCATCGCCCAAAACATCGCGCTGCCTGCTCGGACCGAGTAGGGTCCTGCCCGATCGAGTAGGTGGTGGCTCGGTCCAGTAGGAGGTCAAAAATAGATTTCAGCTTGATTTGTCACTCTGCGCGGTCGAGTAGGTGGCTGCTCGGTTGAGTAGGTGGTCGAAAACAGATTTCAGCACTGCAGCATCAGATTGCAGAAATTCTCCAGAGCTCATCCAACCTCCGATTGGTGCATTCTTAGTGGCGTTGGAACAGTCTTGAAGTCTAATATATGGAAAAAATAGAAGAAAAATACTGAAAAATCCCAGGTGATAGCAGATTTGGAAAGAGTGCACGGATGTCCTGTTTCCAGCACTTTGGATCGCTCGATTCCTTCGCTGCATCATAGCTCGATCGAGTCACATGGAATCCATGAGTCATGGTATTATAGAACCATGCTATATTCATTCTCCTCTTCTTCGTCCCTTCTCTCTTGTCCCTTTCTTGCTCCACATCAGCTTTGAGTCACTGAACGAGGCGCATAAGGAGCTCTTGTGTCGAAGCTCGCACTCTCTCCTCCAAAATACTCCAAATCGCTCGATATTCCCTAAAATGCAACCAAACGCTCTTAGAGTACGATAGTTCCAATTATGAGCGTAAAAGCGTATGAAATGTGTAATTGAGCAATCATTTTGACGTGTAATCATATAGATAAAATGAGGAATATAATGACACATCAAAATCCCCCAAGCTTACCTCTTACTCGTCCTCGAGGTACACTACTAAGAAGCTAACACGGGAGAGGGATACAATGGAGATGTGAGGCGGTGGTGTGTAATGGAGACAAGGGGTTCAATCTCAAATTCAAAAGATACAAGAACCCAAGATGTGCAAAATCTCGTGAACACACGTCAATATGAAATTAGTGTAGGATCCTGTCCAAAACTGAGTTAGGATCGATAATATGAAGTTTAGACTTACGCTTGCGTACGCTGCACGGTAGTATACGAACTTCGCCTTCGGATTCGCCGCGACGGATCGAGTCTACTCACGAACGGAGTAAGGCTACTAATCCACAATCTAAATCTCTATTTTAGATTAAGAACTTGGATGGAGGGAGAGGAAATATTTCTGCAGAGCTTCGCTATGAAGAAGATGCATGCATGAATTTCATGCAAAAAATGTGTAAGGAAAATGGCTACCCTTGGGTCTTATTTATAGCCCCCAAGGTAGTTATTTTAGGGTAAGTTGTTCCTTTGGAACAACTTAATTAAGGTGTACCATGATACATGGCACATTATAAGCTTAAGTTGTACCATATGCATGGTACAACATAAGCTTAAGATATTCCCCCTTTATTAGCCATATGTCGCATGCACTTATGCATATATATAATGCGACTTTCCCGCTCATACAGAGATCCTCTCCGCAAGGGAACAGATTCCCTTTGCACATGACTTCGTGTGCGCGACGTTCGAGGTCCGTATTCCCTCGTACATCCCCCACAAGGGTGTACAAACGTCTTCCATATCCAACATCTCCCACTCACAATTGAGGGGATTGTAAGAGAACGTCTTTCCCTTAGTTCTTTCATCTATCATACCGAGAAATAGACCGTGCGACCGTCATGCGCGTAGAGTCTGTTGTTGTGCACTTGTTAGAGATACACAACGACCTCGAAGGTGCAAAGTTGAGTAGTTCAACGCATGCTTTACCCTAGATTATTTCTTCACATTTCTTGTACTTTATATTCAACAATTGAATCCCATCTGGATTACAATTGGCTGGCCAGCTTTGAATCATTAAAGTCCAAATGCGAATATGAAACCAATCTTCCTCTTCTTGCGAACCTTATGATCTTGACTTGATTCGCTTTTCTAACGTGCCCCGCCGAGCCGAATTACCATAGCCCATTAGTAACACGCTAAGATAGCGATCATCTCGTCAAATCTAAAGGAACCAATTGGAGTCCTTGAGGGTAAGAGTTAAGACCCGTATGGCCTTTGAGTCTCACATAATAGCAAACACTATTGCTACTAACTCAGTGGTCGAAATGCATACGTGGTATGAACACGTATTACAACATCACTCCTTTCCCAGGGAGAGTATGTCTTATTGATGTTGTACGGATGAAAGATCAGACACCACAGTGCCTATCTTTTGAGTCCCCTTACTACTCAGGAAATATTCCCGGACTCTCATCCTGCATAAGACAGATAGGATTATAAAATCCAATGAGATCTTTTTATCCTTGTGATACAGATCTCAGATCTTTTGTAAGCATCCATATGATGCGGATCTTTCATTCGACTATCTTTGTTAAAGTCATGACTCTAAATCATTCGTCTAATGATTTTGACTTTAAACTAGTCTCATCTCTATCTTACCCATCTGATAAGATAAGGCGGTTGCTCATGTGAGAGAGCCAACCTTAATCTGTCCGACATACACACAATTCAGCTGAGATTTCAAAAATGTACACAAACATTTCTTAAGAAATTCATATGCAATGTTGGAAAAAGAACTTATTCTTTTATTAATTTTGATCATTTCTTAGACATGGGAATATATATTTGGTACAACTCAGCCCATACGCAATCCTTGAGATAATAAGTGTTTATAAAACACATTTCTGGGGATCGCTTTCGTAAGCTGATCCTCTATCGTCTCATGCGTAGATATGTACCTTATGTCTGCCTTCTTGGTTTTATCATAGTCTTTTACAATTCTGCAGTTCCTTTAAGATACTGCATTATCCTCTTAACCGCTTTCCAGTGTTCTTGCCCTGGGTTGGATTGGTAACAGCTTACCATTTCCAACGGCAAAACAGATGTCCGGTCTCGTACACTTCATAGTGTACATAAGACTATCAACTGCACTGGAATATGGAACTTTTTCCATAATTTCCTTTTCCTTTTGGTTATTTGGACACGATTCCAGATATAAATTATCGCATATGCTTATATGAATATCAATGGACTTGCAGTCCTGCATATTAAATCGTTCTAGAACCTTCTTTATATAAGTCTCCTGTGAAAGAGAAAGAAGTTTCTTCGAACGATTCCTTGAAATCTTAACTCCAAGAATATATGCGGCTTTTCCTATGCCTTTCATCTAAAATACTGATGAAAGCCAAGCCTTGATACTCATCACAAAGCCCTTGTCATTTCCGGCTATTAAAATGTCATCTACATATAGAGACATAATAACATGCTTGCTTTTAATCCTCCTGATATATACGTAGTTATCTTTATCAAGTATGAAAAATCCATTTGATAAGACAACCTCTTGAAATCGTATCGTATATACCATTGCCTCGAGGATTGTTTAAGACCATATATGGATTTACGAAGTTTACAAACCTTATGTTCGTTTCCTTCTTTTACAAACCCTGTTGGTTGTTCCATATAGATCTCCTCGTCCAATTCTCCATTGAGAAAGGCAGTCTTTACATCCATCTGATGTAATTCGAGGTATTAGCAAGCTACCATTGCCAGAATCAGGCGAATCGAGGTAAAACGCACAACAGGTGAGAAGGTCTCTTCGTAGTCTATCCCTTCCTGTTGCGTAAAACCTTTCGCGACAAGGCGAGCTTTATATCTATCTATAGAGCCATCAGCCTTATGCTTGGTCTTGAGAACCCATTTGTTCCCAATTGCTCTATGTCCTCTGGGTGAGTTAACTAAGTCCCAGACTTGGTTAACTTTTATGGATTTCAATTCCTTCTTCATCGCTTCCATCCATTTGTCTTTTGCAGGGCATGATGTGGCATATTTGAGATTCTTCAAGTCCTTGTTGACTCGAATTTAGATCAATTCTAATATCACTCCCACTTGAAATGTTGTTAGAATTGCTCCCACTTGGATCATTATTCCCGTATGGAATAGGATAATCGTCATTCGTATAATCCATTGGTGAAGGTTGAAAAATATTTTCGTTTTCACCAAGAATTCTCCCACTCGAATGAGGTAATCCTTCTTGATCACAAATCTCAAATAGAGATAAGTCCTGACTTATCTCGCCCTGTCTTGGAAACTTGTTTTCCAAGAAAGTGACATCCCTCGACTCAAACTCAATTAGCACAACATTGTCTTCCTGACTAACAAAAAACATAACCTTTGGAGTTTAATGCGTATCGTTTAAAGATACATTTCCTTCCCCATGGCCCAAGTTTGCCATACTTATGGGAGGAAATATGTGCGTTGAATGCACAAACTCAAGGTAAAATGTTTAAGTCAGGAGACCCTTGGTTCCACAACTCATAAGGAGTGGAGCTAACTGATTTCGAGGGTACGCGGTTTAAAATGAAAACAGTTGTCAATAATGCATCACCCCAAAAGGTGATTGGCAAGTTAGCTTGCGCCATCATTGAACGGACCATTTTTCATTAAAGTCCTATACCTCCTTTCTTCAACACCAATTTGTTGAGGAGTATAAGGCATAGTTACCTGATGTACTATGCCTTTTTCATCACAAAGTTCCTTTAAACTTATTGATTGATATTCACCGCCCCTATCGGTTCGCACGACCTTAATCTTGCGATCTAATTGATTCTCCACTAAACTCATATAGTTTTTAAAGCAGGTTTAGTGCTTTCACTTTTGTGGGATATCAAATAGATATGACCGAATCGGGTGAAATCATCAATTAAAAGTGATGAAATAGGACTTCCCGCGTCTTGTCTTGACATTCATCGGACCACATATGTCCGAATGGATAAGCTGTAATGGAACCTTGGCCCTTGTGCCGGTTCCAAAACGGCTTGCGACAAGATTTCCACACAAGGCAATGTTCGCAGGTCGACTTTTCAACCTTTGAAACATTTGATAGAAGGCCACGTTTGGCAAATCTATCCATACACGTTGGTCCAATATGACCAAGCCTTGTGTGCCAACAAATTATATTAGACTCATTAGTCAAAGAATTTGTCACAAGGAAATTTTCATTACATGAGGAATCCGATATTGTACTTATTACAATAAATCCTTTGAAATACATAACCCAGAACCAATAAAAGAATTATTACAAAATAGGTCCACTTTACAATCATGAAGGAACCAACTATCACAAAGACCCATTAAATTGACCACAGTTTTAATATTCCTTTGAATATATGGAATGAAGAGAACATCATGTAGTAGGAGAGTGAGGCCGTTGTCCAAGACAAGCTTGCGAGTCCCAACGCCTTTCACTTCAACACGTGTGTTGTTTCCTACATTGATCCACTTCATTCCTTGGGTATCCGGTGATACTCCACGAAGGACCGTCTGTCCTTTGCTATGTGGTCGGTGGCACCTGAATCAATTATCCAAAAATGGATTAGATTCCACAAGAAATAGTGGACTAGAAACACATATGTAACTAGTATTACAAGTTACCTCGTCACTTCCACTCGTACACGAACGAGCATAGTGACCGAGCTTGTTGCACTTGAAGCACTTGATCCTTTTCAAGTCTTTCTTCTTGTGCCATTTCTTGTGCCCACCCTTATGTTTGGGTTCCTTGGTAGACTCAGGTTGCTTATTACGTTCATTAGAAGACTTCGAACGATCTTTACGTTTCTTTCCCCATGTGAGGAACTAGCAACCACGTGCACTTCTGCACTTGGCTTGGCAGCCGCAAGCCGCTCTTCCTCTAATTCGAGGTGCTTGGAAACGTCGTTGAAGGTCTTGATGCTCTCATTGTGAGTGAGATGCATCTTCATTTGATCCCACCCATTTGGTAGGGAACGTATGACTGCTTGGATTTGTTGCTCATCAGTGAGCACATGATCTGCGTCCTTTAACTCCGAGATAAGGTTCGCCATATGTCGCAGATGTTTCCCCATGGAATGATCTGGACGTTTCTTATATGTATCGAACTTTATAGTTAAGGCGCGAAGTTTGGACACCGATGTGCCACCGAACTTCTCCTCTAGCTTGGACCATATGTCCATGGCTAGGTCATGTTCTCGGAAGATGCGCATTATGTCATCAGCCATACTGCTTAATAACGTAATGCGCGCTATCTTATTCTTCCGAGACCAAGCATCAAAAGCTTCCTTGTCTCTTCGGTGTTGGGCCGTAGTGCCCAACTCGGGTTCAATCATTACGTTCTTTAGAGTTTCGAGCACTTCTTGCTCCTCTAAAACGTATTGTATCTTAATGGACCAAAGTTTGTAATTATCGCCGTTGAGTTTTTCACCTTTGTTTAACTCAGCGACGATATTCTTTGAAGCGGAAGACATTTTACTTTTAAAATGTTGCAAAAGACACAAAACCGAAGGTTCGATCAAAAACATTGCATAAAAAAATTCTTAAAATATAACTCCCACTTGATTTGAATTTATAGAGTATCCCATTTGGATAGTTCTAAAAATTCAAATCCCACTTGGAATTATATTATATTTGATAAGTTACTTTCGAAAAATATTGAAGGTGTTGTTCTAGAATCGAAAAGGTCTCTATGATTCCAATCACCATCTAGAACAACTTTCAATATTCCCCCATCACTTATCAAACAATAGTACTCTTATAGTACTGGCAGCGGAAAATGAGTATTTGATAAGTTACTTTCGAAAAATATTGAAGATGTTACTCTAGAATTGGAAAGGTCACTATGTTTCCAATCACCATCTAGAGTAACTTTCAATATTTCTCCCTCACTTTATCAAATGTTAGTACTCTTATAGTACTTAGCAGCGGAAAAGCGTTTTTGAAAACGTATTTTTCAAAAAAATACATTGGCTAATCTCCGTAGAGTAGAGCACAACGTCATAAGTTCATTGGCTAATCTCCGTAGAGTAGAGCACAATGACATGGCTAATCTCGCATGAAGTAAAGCATTACGGCTAATCTTCAAGGAGTAGAGCACAATTTCATAAGTACATTGGCTAATCTCCGAAGAGTAGAGCACAATGACTTGGCTAATCTCGCATGAAGTAGAGCACTATGGCTAATCTTCAAGGAGTAGAGCCCAATGAAAAACTTCATTAAAACGTTAGTCCCGTATGAACTAGTCGGCACTGTGGTTAGTCCGTATGGGCTAATCGACACATTCGAGTTTGACCAATGCCCTTTGTCACCCCGTATGGGTTAGTTGACAAATTTGCAGTCGACCCAGACCTTCTGCCAGATTGGTCGACCAAAAACACAAAATTGGTCGACCAATATTCGAACTGCAACTTCTCCCGGCCAGGGCCTCTGCCCTGGCCGGGGCTTGGCCAATGGCCGGCCAGGGCCTCTGCCTTGGCCGGCCAGGGGGCCTGCCCCCCTCGGCCAGGGCCGGCCAGGCCCTGGCCTCTGCCAGGGCCGGCCGGCCAGGCCACTGGCCGGGGCCAGGGCTCCTGCCCTGGCCTCGGCCAGGCCCTGGCCTGAGGCCAGGGCGCTGCCCTGGCCTCTTGCCAGGGCGGCCTGGCCGCTGGCCGGGGCCAGGGCTCCTGCCCTGGCCTCGGCCAGGCCCTGGCCTGAGGCCAGGGCGCCGGCCCTGGCCTCCGCCAGGGCCGGCCTGGCCCTGGCAGTGGCCAGGGTGCCGGCCCTGGCCACTGCCAGGGCCGGCCTGGCCGGCAGGCCCTTGGCCAAGGCCGGCCATTGCCGGCCCGGCCTTGGCCGGCCACTGCCGGCCTGGCCATGGCCGGTCATGGCTTGGCCATGGCCGGTCATGGCTTGGCCATGGCCGGCCATGGCCAAGGCCTTTCGGCGTTGGCCGGCCATGGCCCCTTTGGCCATGGCCGGCCACCCCCTTTGAATGGGGTTGCCGCACTTTCTCCTCCCCCTTGATGGGGTGGTCGCCGGTGGTTATTGGCCGTAGCCAACCCCCTCCGCATGGGGAGAGGGGGTGCATGGCCTTCATAGCCCATTTGACCATGGTGCACATGCACCAAATTTTCCTCTTACCCGATGGAAATAACTTCCATCATCTTCCTCGATGAAGCACCCGTTCGTCGATGAAGCACCCGTTCGTCGAGAAATTAGTTATTTCCTAATGGCCGTGTGCCAAAAAATGAATAACATACTACGTGAACGGTCGGTTCTTCCCGTCACGGAGAGTTCCTACCATATCCGTAATGATAGGAGACTCTAACGTGAAAAGAACAACCGCTGCGTTCTCTCCGTCACGAAGCGTTCCTACTATATCCGTAATAGTAGGAGACCCATTCGTGAAAAAGACAACGACTCGTTCGTAGTTTTGACGGTGCGGTGGATTGACCGGGGCGAACCCATATGGCTCCGATACCAATGTAGGATCCTGTCCAAAACAGAGTTAGGATCGATAATATGAAGTTTAGACTTACGCTTGCGTACGCTGCACGGTAGTCTACGAACTTCGCCTTCGGATTCGCCACGACGGATCGAGTCTACTCACGAACGGAGTAAGGCTACTAATCCACAATCTAAATCTCTATTTTAGATTAAGAACTTGGATGGAGGGAGAGGAAATATTTCTGCAGAGCTTCGCTATGAAGAAGATGCATGCATGAATTTCATGCAAAAAATGTGTAAGGAAAATGGCTACCCTTGGGTCTTATTTATAGCCCCCAAGGTAGTTATTTTAGGGTAAGTTGTTCCTTTGGAACAACTTAATTAAGGTGTACCATGATACATGGCACATTATAAGCTTAAGTTGTACCATATGCATGGTACAACATAAGCTTAAGATATTCCCCCTTTATTAGCCATATGTCGCATGCACTTATGCATATATATAATGCGACTTTCCCGCTCATACAGAGATCCTCTCCGCAAGGGAACAGATTCCCTTTGCACATGACTTCGTGTGCGCGACGTTCGAGGTCCGTATTCCCTCGTACATCCCCCACAAGGGTGTACAAACGTCTTCCATATCCAACAATTAGAACACATATACACAACAAATACTTAAATCTCGCTCAAATTAAAATAATGTGGATTTCAATAAATGTAATGAACTTGATAAGCGATAAACATGAGAGTAGAGTTATATCATATCATAGTTTATCATGCAATATACTAAGTTCACATAAATGAAACCAATGTCCACAACTCATTCTCTAAGCAATATAGTATGTCATGATCAAACATTTTCAAGCATGCGTGATATTTTGTTGTACTTCATGGAGTGAATTTAGCAAATTCATTCAAGGTGGGGCATCGCCACATTATGACCATGTCAAGACTCTTAGAACCCATCAACTTTGCCATGTCTTTGTTCTATATAGAAATCGAGAAAAGGATATGGGATTTTTGTACTTTTATATTGTTTTTGGCTATACAAATATTTCATATACATTTTTCTTTCTTTATATACACGAGATAACTCAGTATATACCAAAAGCGGCCTATGCATCCCAGGCCAGACGGTCTCAGGGCATTGGGTTACGAAGAACCCATAGGGCCTTTTATTCAGGATATTTGTTTGATTTTTGCATTTTTGGGATTTTTCCAAACTCACGTAAATGCGATGGAATGCAAAACATGATCAAAGATCGTTTATTGGCTATTCAAAAAAGAAAAAAGAAAAAGCATAAAATCAAGACATGGCTCAGTTTCAGGAATCCGAATCATCACTACTTTGGTTGTCGTGGGGTTATCCTATCTCTTTTTGAATCACTAAACATCCATGATGCAATAGAATTATCAATTAAATCATGCAGGAGTCAAATGATTTTCAGATTTAATTACTTCATTTTTAGCTTAAGAAATATGGTTGTGAAACTATTGATTCTACTATGAAAAAGTATATTAACAAAGATACACTAATCAAGGAATCAAAATCTAATCTAACAGATATCAGAGTTCAAAAAAATAAAATAAATCCACGATATCTCATAGAAAGTGAAGCATATGAGATATAAATATTGAAGTGAACATGGTTTGTATGGAAATTTCGAAGTGTGTTTCACGATGAAGCAAAGTGCGTGCACTATGCACTCCCCCAAGCTTAAACATCACATTGCCCTCAATGTGTGTATGATATAAATAGAGGACAACGACAAGATAGGGGGGCTACTCAACAAAATAGTTTCTCTCCTCCCAAGCTTAAACATCACATAAAAATTGAGAAGAGAGGAGAAATAAGTGCCAAATACAAGGGTGGGCATGGATGATAAATAGTGGGTTGGGTGAAAAAGATAATGGAGCCATCATATGTGGTGAATTTATTCAAGCAAATCTATACGGTCCTCTCTGCTGTCGAGTGGATTCGTGTTTATTTAAAGCATAAAATACTACATTACTGGAATGATATCACCTATAGCAAAAGACAGATCCAGTATCTTTACCGGTGTAGGCAACTGTTCCAACTGCTCCTTCTGTGGCTCTGCTAGGCATGTGTGTCCACGGAATCCATCAGATTCCAGCAATGCAGCTCCCAACATCTCTCCAAGGATTCCACCTGTACACTGGAAGAGATAAGCCGCGTCAATCTGATGTGGATAATTTTTCCCTAAAATAAAAGTATTCCAAAGAAGGTCATCAAAAGAAATATTCAATATAAAGATCGGTTGACGACACTTCCCTGAAAGTGTATCTCCACTTTCATGCACCATGACAGCCAACTCTCCGTCATTTGTCTCGGGCTTTTCAGTAGGCTTTGGCATAAAAGCGTGGGTCTCATCAGGCGACTCATCATCATCGTTAGACTCGTCCCATCGCACCGCCTGATCATATTCAATAACATCCATGGGTGCTAACTCCTCGCTCTCCTCATCGTATACGTCCCATTGTACCTCTTGATCATATGTATGTGTATTCTGCAAAAGGCATGATGAGTCATCAAAATCTGAATCATAAAAAAACATCATATACATGAGGGGAATCAAAAGCAAAGGGCGAGGGAGTAAAAGATTCTCCCTGAATGGGAGCACTAAGCTCTGTGGGATAGTCCTCAGCGTTAGTGGAAGAAAGAGGTGGATGCGGAAGCTCTAGGACCGTTGTCTCCTCACAGGTTGAAGCATCAAGGTCCTCTGCATGCAGTGCAAGAATCCTATCAAGGTACATATAAAAATATGTTGTCCCTATAATCTCAGCCATCTCTGCCATAACACCTGATCAACAAAGACAAATACCTGGAGAAAAATATCAGTGGCACAAGAAGATAGAAATAATGATAAAGCAGGTGGCGGGGAAAATTTCTCTCTCGGTTTTGTTTTGTTTTGTTTTGTTTTTTAACGCAATCTAATCATCCTAATTGTGGTAAATAGATAATATGGCGGAACGCCTCCCCGACAACGGCGTCATAAACTTGATGCATCCGAAATGTAACCCTAGAGCACAACCAAGTATGGCGCAAATACACGGAGATAAATCCCCGACAACGGTGCCATAAACTTGATTAGGCCGGAACTAACTCCGAAACGATGTCGTCTAACCACAAGCGAACGGTATAGTGGCAAGCAGGTACCGAACACGGGGAAGCAGTGCTATACTACCTATCTACTACTAGATTGAGTTAGACTTGCAGGTTTATTGGTGGATGTGGAATATGGAATGTTGTAATGGTGATGGATGCGGAGGCCGTGTCACTCAATGTCGCAAACAAGGGATTCCACACAATATAGAAGAATAAAATATGAAAACACTAAGGCTATAGGACTCGCCACTAGGATTGTCGGATGTCGACGCTAGGCTAGGACTCTTACATCGCATTGGTTTTATTGGGGGATTTCAGCATCTAGAAAGTGAATTCATGTGTCTAGGCATCATGAATCTAACGTATCAAATTAACCCCACTCTCGCGATAGGCGCATACGATACGTGCATTAAGGATCTACAAAGTTCTCACCACTCTCGTGGTTCGAACGCTCTCAACTCGTACCACTCTCGTGGGTTAGAGCTTCGAGGTATTTTGGTGGCTCTTATTGACGCAATGGCGGTAGCCGTCTATTAGTGATATAGTTCATCGGTGGATCCCATCAAGGCATGAGCCGGGCATGGTCACGAGCCTTGGTTGAATCCACTAACTCACTAATTAAATCCGTAGGATACTCCTTAAGCTAATCGATTCCACCGACTGTGGGCACGATCTCAGTACGAGTTATCCTAGGAATTTTACTAGATCAACCAAAATACAACCCCTTTTATACCCAACGCATCATAAAAATCATATCTTTACATCTAGATCCTAAAATCCTAGGGCTAATCCATTAGCCCTAGAAAAGACTACTAAAGCATAGCAAATATTATGAAGACAATAAAGATCATTGCTACCTTCATAGCTAAACAATAAGAAGAACTAAATATAATTCAAAAGAATAGGAATACTTAGCTTGATACATGGGAGGGGCCTATGGCGTGGCCTAACTCCAAAATAAAGTCTCCAAGAACTCCTAAGAAAATGAGATCCAAAAACTCTCCCAGGCTCCAAGGTCCCACCTAATGACGGCTATCATTCCAGTATATATCCCCCTCTCAAACCTAGCAAACAACCCAAAACTCCCCCTGAAAACCGTGCCCAAAGCCAAATCTGGACGCAACTTAAGTTCTGCACCCGCGGTGACTCGGGTCGAGTAGCCCCCTGCTCGGTCGAGTCATCAGGAAGTCCGATTGTTCCCTAAAAATGCTGCTCTACCTTCTTGGACCGAGTAGGGTCTGCTCGGACCGAGTAGGTAGCTGCTCGGTCAAGAAAGTGGCTTCTCGATCGAGTCGTCAGAAGTAAGAATCCATCACCCAAAACATCGCACTGCCTGCTCGGATCAAGTAGGGTCCTGCTCGGTTGAGTAGGTAGTTGCTCGGTCGAGTAGGTGGTTGCTCGGTCGAGTAGGAGGTCAAAAACAGATTTCAGCACGATTTGTCACTTTGCTTGGTCGAGTAGGTGGCTGCTCGGTCGAGTAGGTGGTCGAAAACAGATTTCAACACTGCAGCATCAGATTGCAGAAATTCTCCAGAGCTCATCTGACCTCCAATTGGTGCATTCTTGGTGGCGTTGGAACAGTCTTGAAGTCTACTATATGGGAAAAATATTAGAAAAATACTAAAAAATCCCAGGTGATAGCAGATTTGGAAAGAGTGCATGGATTTCCTGTTTCCAGCACTTTGGATTGCTCGATTCCTTCGCCGCATCATAGCTCGATCGAGTTACCTGGAATCCATGAGTCATGGTATTATAGAACCATGCTATCTTAATTCTCCTCTTCTTCCTCCCTTCTCTCTTGCCCCTTTTTTTCTCCCCAGCAGCTTTGAGTCACCGAACATGGCGCATAAGGAGCTCCTGTGTCGAAGCATGTACTCTCTCCTCCAATATATTCCAAATCGCTCGATATTCCCTGAAATGCAACCAAATGCTCTTAAAGTATGATAGTTCCAATTATGAAATGTTAAAAGCGTATGAAATGTGTAATTGAGCAATCATTTTGACGTGTAATCGTATAGATAAAATGTGGAATCTAATGACACATCAAAATCCCATAAGCTTACCTCTTACTCGTCCTCGAGGAAGACTAGTAAGAAGCTAACACGGGAGAGGGATACAATGGAGATGTGAGGCGGTGGTGTGTAATGGAGACAATGGGTTCAATCTAAAATTCAGAAAATACAAGAACCCAAGGTGTGTAAAATCTTGTGAACGCACGTCAATATGAAATTAGAACACATAAACACAACAAATACTTAAATCTCGCTCAAATTAAAATAATGTGGATTTCAATAAATGTAATGAACTTGATAAATGATAAAAATGAGAGTAGAGTTATATCTTATCATAGTTTATCATGCAATATATTAAGTTCACATAAATGAAACCAATGTCCACAACTCATTCTCTAAGCAGTATAGTATGTCATGATCAAACATTTTCAAGCATGCGTGATATTTTGTTATACTTCATGGAATGAATTTAGCAAATTCAATCAAGGTGAGGCATCACCACACTACGACCATTTCAAGACTCTTAGAACCCATCAATTTTGCCATGTCTTTGTTCTATATAGAAATCGAGAAAAGGATATGGGATTTTTGTACTTTTATATTGTTTTTGGCTATACAAATATTTCATATACATTTTTCTTTCTTTATATACACGAGATAACTCAGTATATACCAAAAGCGGCCTATGCATCCCAGGCCAGACGGTCTCAGGGCATTGGGTTACGAAGAACCCATAGGGCCTTTTATTCAGGATATTTGTTTGATTTTTGCATTTTTGGGATTTTTCCAAACTCACGTAAATGCGATGGAATGCAAAACATGATCAAAGATCGTTTATTGGCTATTCAAAAAAGAAAAAAGAAAAAGCATAAAATCAAGACATGGCTCAGTTTCAGGAATCATAATCATCACTACTTTGGTTGTCGTGGGGTTATCCTATCTCTTTTTGAATCACTAAACATCCATGATGCAATAGAATTATCAATTAAATCATGCAGGAGTCAAATGATTTTCAAATTTGATTCATTCATATTTAGCTTAACTGTTTCGAGAATATGGTTGTGAAACTATGGATTCTACTATGAAAAAGCATATTAACAAAGATATACTAATCAAGGAATCAAACTCTAATCTAACAGATATTAGAGTTCAAAAAAAAATCCACGATATTTCATAGAAAATGAAGCATATGAGATATAAATATAGAAGTGAATATGGTTCATATGGAAATTTCGAAGTGTGTTTCACGATGAAGCAAAGTGCGTGCACTATGCACTCCCCCAAGCTTAAACATCACATTGCCCTCAATGTGTGTATGATATAAATAGAGGACAACGACAAGATGTGTGGCCACTCAACAAAATAGTTTCTCTCCCCCAAGCTTAAACATCACATAAAAATTAGGGAGAGAGGCGAAATAAGCGCCAAATACAAGGGTGGGCATGGATGCTAAATAGTGGGTTGGGTGCAAAAGATAATGGAGCCATCATAAGGGGTGAATTTATTCAAGAAAATCTATACGGTCCTCTCGCTGTCGAGTGGATTCGTGTTTATTTAAAGCATAAAATACTACACTACTGGATTGATATCACCTATTGGAAAAGGCGGATCTAGTATCTTTGCCGGTGCAGGTAACTGTTCCAACTGCTCCTTCCGTGGCTTTGCTAGGCGTGTGTGTCCACGGACTCCATCAGATTCTAGCAATGCGGCTCCCAGCATCTCCCCAGGGACTCCACCTGTACACTGGAAGAGATAAGCCACATCAATCTGATGTGGATAATTTTTTCCCTAAAATAAAAGTATTCCAAAGAAGGTTGTCACACCCCGCTTCCCAAAAATATGGAGGCGAGGCGTGAGTAGGTCCGCTCAGACTTGAAGCTGCGAAGCTACAAGCCTGATAAGCGTCAATAAAACTTCAAATGACAGGTCCTTGCAAATGCGATACGAAACAAAATAATAATAAAGAAAATGAGACAAAAAGCAATCTCAGAATATCCATAAAATAAGTTTCAACATCACAGAAAAAGCCACCAGGCTAAAAGAAAAGAATCTAAAAGGCCCCAACATGGCCAACTAAAGTACAACGTACAAAGTAAAGGTGTCCCGCACCGACCACTAACAACAATCCTAAAACAAAAGGAAGCTCAGCAAGGTCACTAAGACTGGTCACCGGTGTCCACAAACTCCTCCTTGACAGACATGGGCTCGGGCTCAGCGTCAGCAAATACCACGTACTCAGCAACGGTCTCTGGCTCAGGGTCTAACATGTGACACCCAAAAGAGCAAGGGGCACATGTCAACAAGTCTACAAGAGACTTGTGCAAGGAAACTGAAACTGAAAGTAAAGCAACCTAGCAGTTCTAGCATGATGCAATGACATGACAGATATAGCATGAGTGCAACAAGTAAAGTAAAGTACGGGCATGGCATGGCAACTTGCATTTAAATCATGGCATGGATATCAAGTTTTGCAAGAACAAACACAAGGACAAGGATAAGTCTAGTAAGCACGTCGTGCACAGAGATTACGCCTTTTGGCTAGAGTGGCTGATCGAGCCAACTCCTAAGCTCAAGTGATCGCTTATCCCTACCCCTCCACGTGTATATGGACTGGCGCCCATCTTCTGGATCACGAGCCAGGAAGTGTTTTTCAATATGGCATAGGGGTGCACCTAGCCTGAACAAGGACGTACAAGTTGTAGGAAGATATATGCCCATAAGGCAATTTATCTTGATTATACGTCTTGTTCATACCGTATATGGTACGTATTATTCTAAGTATAAAATCATTTGTATTAATATACTTAGATAATATCCATAGACTTATAGTTAGGTCCTTACATATCTAGATGAGATCTCGAATATGAGTAAGTAAGCGACCGAATAGAAACGTAAGTCTTAAACGGTTCGTGATCGTAGATGTGTCGAGAACTGGATATCGACACATCGGATAGATCACTGTGTCTTCGTCTTACCTTCGGGTAATGATGATCTCATAGTCATTCAACTTGGTGAAGTCAGAGACGAGACACAGGTGCTCATTGGAGAATGAGTTCACTGAACGACCAAGTTAGAGTTATTAAATAGTTAACTTTAATGATCTGTCTTTAATAACTCTAGGGTGATGATAGGTTAGTTGATCCTTAAGACCTGAAGTCATCTGTACCAACCTGTGAGCGGACGGTGTAGCTTAGACCCATGATCTAGCTTCGAGGACCAGTCCTGATGAAAGATATTAGGTTGGGTTGCACCTGAAGCTCTCAAGGTGAGTAAATGACTAAGATGTGATTCGTCACTTCCATTAAAGGGAAGTTAGTGTTACAGGCTCAGTACGGTCTTTATGTTAATCCTCGGCCGGGGTACGTTGCAGGTAGTACAACGTGTATACAATAAAGACCGCCGTATACTGACCAATGTTGTCTAATAGGGTTGACAGAAAACCATACCCTAGGCCAACAATAAACACAGTCTTGACGAATGGATTTTAGCTAACGGCATTCATCACTGACACAGCCAATGCAAACCCTATGATACTTTTGTCAAAGGGTCGATCACGTTATGATGACTCTGAAACAGGGACGACAGCTACTGCTCGTAGTGACCGTCGTCTAGGGGTTTCGAGCCCCAACCTGTAGTAAGGTCAGGCTGTAGGGTCTCACACCGAGTAGTGTTCGTGTCTTAGTAATAGGAATATAGAAAAGAGAGAAATATCATTTGATGATATTAAACATTCACAAAACGGTTGTGAATATTGGTCGCATTAGCAATAGGGACACAACGTTGCATTAGATGCTAACCTTGACTAAACGTGTTGTAAATTAGTTACGACGAATTTAGTAGGAACAAACTTGTTGGAAAGGGTTACCTGGATGACGGGATCATATCGGTCTAAACACATGTTCAAACCGCGTCCAAATCGGAGCTCAAACGAGTCCAGAAACGCAGAAATAGTTCAAGGAGAAGTGGGTTAGACCCACTGGGCCAAAAGGCCCATGTGCAAAGGCAAAACGGGCGCCGCTCGCTGGCTGCAACGGGCGCACGCCCGCTGCACAGCGGGCGCGGCCCGCTGCACGCAGCGGGCGCGGCCCGCTGCACGCAGCGGGCGCGGCCCGCTGCACGCAGCGGGCGCCCGCCCGCTGCACGCAGCGGGCGGGCGGCCCGCCCTTGCTCCCTTGGGCGGGCGCGCCCGCTAAGCCTAGCGGGCGCGCCCGCAACTTAAGTCAAATTAGGGGTTTTTGAAACCCCTAATGACGGCTACGAATTTTAAGAAATTGCTAAACTTTGAGCAATTGTTTGAGGGGTCAAACGAAGTCGAAATTCGTCGCCGTCAGTTCCTACGCGTTCACCATTCCAAGCTCTTCTGATTGATAGCTTGTTTGGTGTTTGAAGTTTAGTATGCGAGGAGAATTAATTAGTTAAAGTTTGACTTTGTGAAAGGCTAACTTTAAAGTTGAAATTAAGCCAAATGGCTTAAATTGAATTTTTCTCTTCATGGGGATTGTCCCACATTGCCCGCAAAGAGAAGTTGAGTGCTCACTCCCTATATAAATAGGGGTGCACTCTCCTCGTTGAAAAACACACTAGTCAACGATCGAGTAGCTCCAGAATTTTAGAGCAAGCTCGATTCGCGACTAAACTCTCTCTCTATTTTCCTGTTCTCCGGAGTAGTCCTAGCACGACTACGAAGGGGGTTTGGATTTGATCCGGACGTCTAAGACGCGGGTTTCTTCTCAAGTGAAACTTTCTACCGCGTGTGATCGGCTCGGAGGCGAAAGCAGCTCGGGCGGATCAATGCGAGGGTGCGAGGCGGCTCAGGCAGATCGAGTCAACGCGGCTCGGCTACGAGGAGCTTCTCAAGACGGTGCGGTACATCTTGCCTGCTCCAGGGCCAAGATTTTAGGTATGTGGTTAAGCATTTTAGTGTAGATTTTAATTAGTCGCTTTTGTGTAGATCCTTCTTAGGGTGGTCAGATCCACCCCAAGTTGGCATAGATCGGGCTAGGTTCTGGCTCCCCAGAGCCTAGCTAAATAGTTTAGCTAGTGTAGAAATTTTGATTTCTGGTTTTCCGCTGCGCTTTTGTGCCTCCGTGGTCCGTCCGACTTAGGACGGATACGGATCTGAGCTCTGGGGGTCCGCCAAAACCCAAACAGTGGTATCAGAGCCACGGTTATGCTATAGATCTATTATAGCGACTTCTTAAATCTTTAAAATGCTATTTTTAACATGTACAAACTATTTTGCTTAATGTTAAATAGTTTTAAAAATTGTTTCGTGTTTTAAAAAATTGTTTTTGCAACACGGAAATTTTTTTTGGACTATTTACTTTATGCGATAAATTTTAAATAGGTCTCCAACATTTAAATACTTTATAAATTTTTTTTATGAGATATGAAATTTTTTTGGGGGTATTTAAAGTTTATGTAAACTTTATAGAAAAATTTTATTTTTGAAATTTAAGAATTTTTCTTTAGTTACATAAAAGTTAGAGATCTTTAAAACTTTATTTGAAAGCTTCTAAAAGGATTTCTAAAAGTTTTAAAATTGTTTTAAAATTGTTTTAAAATATGTAAGTGATAGAAATGTTTTTATTTCATGAGATGAAACATAAATTAATTTCTTTTTATTACATAGATGTTTCTAAAATTATTATGTGATATTTTAATTTTAGAAATAAGGTTAAAAATTTTTAAAGGCCTAGGTTTAAAAATTATTAGATACTTTTGTACGACCTAGTTTTATGCGATAAAATTTTTTATGGAGGCTTTAAATTTTTAATCTTTAATTTTAAGTGTTAAAATTTAGATTTGCATGTTTGTATTATGTAGATAATTTTTAAACTTGCAAATACATTTTATATGTCACTAAAATGAAACTTTCTTTTATGCGGATGAGTTAGTTGTTTCATTTCATGTTGAATAATGTATTCACAAACCTTATTAGGTTAGCCATTAAAATTTTATAAGATGAAATTTTAATATGACAGTGACATGCTATGTTTGATAAAACAAAACAACATCGAACCTAATACCAGATTAGGGTAGTCCCTTTGTTTGTAAATCATTTCATTAAAACGTTTAATTAATGATTTTCATAAAAAGACAATGTTGAATTGTTTTATTAAAATCCTAATTAGATTGGGGTAGTAAGTTGAATGAAGAACCTTATAGTTGATAAGGACTTAATAAAAGTTGTTCAACCAATCCGAAATTTTTTGAATTTTAGGATCCACTAGTTGATAAGGATTAACTAGTTCTCTTAATTAAAAGCCATTTAGTTGTTTGGAAAACATAAGATTGATGACAACTCCTTCAATGGATCATGATGTCGGTCAATGTGCTTGGCTAAAGTTTTTGGACCAACCTAGCTAGACTGGGTAACAAGTGGTACTGGCTTAGTCAATTCCCTGGCCGCGTCCGCTGGACCGCAAGGAGTCGATTCATGACTATGTAAGTCCATCGACTATACCTAAGTCAATACGATAATAATCTTGTTCAAGATAAATCGTAGCCCTCCTTGTTTTAGGAGTTGGCAACTGTAAGAAACATGTTTCAGTTGTTGAGCTACACTCAAGCCGTGACATGTCAATCTTATAGAAACCGATTTCTTGATTGACATCTTAACCTGACTGAAACCGTTGTCTCATCCCCCGAGCTTCGGCATAAGTCTAACCAAGAATGTAGTCTAAGACCTGACCCAAACCGACGCGTCGTGCATACACCGAGCAAAGGGGCAAGTCAGGCTAGACACGAAAACAAGGGTCCGACTAGGCTAGCCATTGTGATCCGGTTGAGCACACTCATGATCACAAATGACTAGGGGTAAAATCGATAGGGAATCATAGATAATATGATTGACGACAAGTTCGTCTACC
The DNA here is from genome assembly GCA_030789695.1 of Scilla litardierei. Classification (NCBI taxonomy): domain Eukaryota; kingdom Viridiplantae; phylum Streptophyta; class Magnoliopsida; order Asparagales; family Asparagaceae; genus Scilla; species Scilla litardierei. The sequence continues at coordinate 160,611,069 of CM061133.1, forward strand.
GACTGCAGAGCCGGACAACTTGTTGAGATACACTCAAGGTTGTCAGACTCAGGGTAGTAGGATCCCTCTCTCACAAATGTTATTTTATAATAAATTGTTTATTATTATGGCTTTAAATAAATTTAGTGGGAGAATATAGTTTTATTAAAACCATTAAAACTATACTACGAACATATACTAACTAAAGTATCTATAAAATGCAGAATGGAGTCAGGTCTAAAATACATGGTAGAAAAGAACGTGCTGGATGGAACCAACTACAAAGACTGGCTTAGGAACATTAAGTTGGTCCTTTCCCTAGCTGGGATTGGATACATATTGTTCGAGGACGCTCCGGAGAAGCCCGATGATGATTCGACCCACGAAGAGAAAGAAGCCTTTAAGTTGTACCAGAGGGATGCAGAGAAGGCAAGGTGCCTTACTCTAGCTTCGATGACCAACGAACTGCAAAGGAAGCATGAACATATGGATGTTCAGAGCATACTCCTTAATGCACAAGAGTTGTATGGCAAGCGATCCAGAGCTGCCAAGTTCGAAGCTACTAGCAACCTCTGGGGCACAAAGATGACGACAGGGCCCGTACAAGATCATGTAATCAAGATGATCGGGTTCGTAGAGGACGCCGCCCAGTTAGGATTTTTCCTGGACAATGAGATGTCCACAGACATTATCCTAAAGTCTTTAACTCCCGAGTTCAAGCCCTTTATAACTGGCTTTATAATGAACAGCCTTGAGACGGATCTTCCTGGTCTCCTCAATATGCTCCGGCAATTTGAGGAGATTGAGAAGAAGCCGACTGCACTGGTTGTTGGCTCTGCTACTTCCGAACAGCCGAAAGGCAGGGGAAAGAAGAGGCAGGTCCCACAACCTGCGAAGGCTAAGAATGGGAAGAAGAAGAACAAAGGGGCCACGTCGAAATCTGAGTGCTTCCATTGCCACAAGATTGGCCACTGGAAGAGGAACTGCAAGATCTATCTTGCAGAGAAGAAGAAGGGGCATACTGATGCCTCTACCTCAGGTACAAATTAAATTCAATTAAATGCAATTATTTCCATTCATATAGTATGAGATACTTATTGTCATCTGTGTAATGTATACAGGTGGCTGATATGAACCGGAGATTGGAGAAGTACGGAGATCGGTCGGCAATCAAAGCAACAGTTACTGCTGGGACCGCTCAAAGACTTCTGGAGACGATGATCGTGATGGAGATGATATTTTTCTTATTTGAATAAAATGTATCATCTTTAAGGATCGAAAACAATGAATGAGTGCTTTGCACTCAAGGTTTATTTTTGATAAACAAGTTAAGGTTCTTTTCATGAACCCGTTGTTTGGGAATGGATGTCTCGTTTGTTGCAATTGAAATTGAATCGGCTTAAATTCTGTGGATGTGGCTTTTCTGTGATGGTTGCGTATATTTTCGAATAATGGTGTATAGCTTCGATAATATTGATTTTGGAGCTGACTAAATGTTAAATGTCAATCAGTAGTTAAGTATAGGTTCCAGGGGGCATATAAATTGTGTGCGATCACAATAATACGCATATCAAGATTAATTCTTGATAATCTGCATCTAGTTATTAAAAGGTTAATGCTAAATGTAGTTAACAGGAACAAGTACAGTGTAGGACGTTTTGATTGAACGAGTCAATGTCAAGATTCCTTAAAACGATCTTGACTTGACTCATTCGTCAAACCGAACCTGACACTTGTGCATTCCATCTGAGGCACTTACCAAATGGTTATTTTTGCACATAAATCTAAATATGATTTAGATATTATGTTGAAGAAATTTAACCAGGTAATTCTTAAAGTCAGTGGGAGCGAGCTCATATACTTAGTTCCGTTTTTGTGACTAAGTAAAAAGGATATTTCACTTTAATGAATCTTCTATATAAATCATTAAGTCAAAATTGTTTTGATTTAATCGTATATATATAGAGACTTAGGGTGTCAAATATGTGCTTGACATATTGACACAATAAAGTGGAGTGAGCTAGAACTGACTTACGGAAATGTTAGACCCCACATCTAAATCGTATAAGCTAACTGTTAGCTATACGAAGTTAGGAAAATTGATCCAGATCATTTTTCTAAAGGATCAACCCTGTGTGATCAAGAGATGTGATTTCAATCCACTAAAATTCGTTGTAGATACTTATTAGTAGAACCATTCTTAGGTTTGCCATATCAAATGTCAAAGTGACTAATATGCTATAACGGTATGAGATACCGAGATAAATAGCCTAAGTGCAAGTGGGAGATGTAGGAAGATATATGCCCTTAAGGCAATTTATCTTGATTATACGTCTTGTTCATACCGTATATGGTACATATTATTCTAAGTATAAAATCATTTGTATTAATATACTTAGATAATATCCATAGACTTATAGTTAGGTCCTTACATATCTAGATGAGATCTCGATTATGAGTAAGTAAGCGACCGAATAGAAACGTAAGTCTTAAACGGTTCGTGATCGTAGATGTGTCGAGAACTGGATATCGACACATCGGATAGATCACTGTGTCTTCGTCTTACCTTCGGGTAATGATGATCTCATAGTCATTCGACTTGGTGAAGTCGGAGACGAGACACATGTGCTCATTGAAGAATGAGTTCACTGAACGACCAAGTTAGGATCTGTGGGAGAGACTTGTCATCTCTATTTGGATACCCCAAATGAGTCCTATGAGAGCACCGAGGAGACCACAGAGCTTATGCATACCGGCGAGGAGGATGTGCGTGAGGACGACGACACCACGACCACATACGAGGGGTCCCCTCCACATCCACCTCCACAGCCATCTCTGTCACAGCTTCCTCCTTGGTCGGTGGTCAACCATGAGGATGTCATTCAGGACATCGAGCAGATGGAGAAGCATGAGCATATCGTCGAGGAGGATGTGCATGAGGGCTTGGATACGATCGTCCACTTCATGGAGCCCGAGCCACATCTACCTCTACCGTCACGCTCCACTTCTTCTACGGCTGAGCATCTACTTGAGCATATTGCCCCTATTCAGGGAGATTTTCATACTCACTCTCACTCCACTTTTGAGTCTCGCTTTTCACTTCCTATTTCTTTAGACTCGTATATATTTGACATACCATATCTCTCGCAGGACACAGGATCTACTTCCCCTGAGGTATGCTGCGGTGTGTCACCACCTGGAGAGCCACTTCTCATGGAGAGCGAGGATTTGGTCGTCGCTAGTATAGAGGATAGCGACCCATTCTCAGGGAGTATTCGTCACACTTTCACTATTTTTCAATCTTATTTTGACGATTATCTCTGGGATACTTTTATTTTGGGGAAAGATTTTTTGCCATGGACTAATGCACCTCGTCCTTTGCAGGTCGCAGGTGGACACCTACGAGGGATGCTTGGAGGTGCATTGCTTGGGTCCATTGGCACACGTGGCATAACGCTTCTGGCGGAGCCACAGAAGGAGCAGTTAGAGCAGCTACCTGCCCCACTCCAGATCTTGGATCCGCCTATGCTCAGGTGTATCTAAATCCAGTAGTGTAAAAATTTACCGCTGTCTAGTTTAGATTTGAATAATCTCGTCTCCTCTCATTAGCGAGGGGAGCGTATCTAGGATTTGCTTTTGCATCATAATAACCCTTCATGTCGTGCCCTTCTATCATTTCACCCCACATCCTCTTCCGATGAGAATGAGCACACTGTCTCTCCTGCATTTTGATTTCTTTCTTTTCCGATTTTCCCCCTAGCATATCTCTACTTCCCCATTGATCATATCATTTTGCTAGCATTGTCATGTTCAGCTTGGGGGAAATCGACTTTTGTGTGCATGTTTTTGCGTGTCGTTGTTGTGTGTCTGTGTCTATGTGTTCTTTTGTCGTGTTTTATATTTTTTATTTTAGTGTTTCTTTTTCTTTATTTTTTAGTTTTGCTCATGTGTTTTTCGTGTTTTTCATTTTTTTTGTGTCGGTGCGTAACTCCCCCCCATTTTTATTGCCCTCCCGTATTCACTACTATTGCATTGAGGACAATGCAAGTTTTAGCTTGGGGGAGTCGCACTTCGTGCGTCTTTTGTCTCATTTTCTTCGTTATTTGAGTCGTTTTCTCCGTGTTTTTCTTTTTCTTTTTCTTTTCTTCTTTTTATCTCTTTCTCCTAGAGATGAATCCTATGATGAATTGCCACGAAAATCACACGCACACTCAGCATAGCTTCGATAATCACATTCACTAACCCTAGGAAGCCGAGTCCATTGCATTTCATGCTTCGTGGGTTCACCTTGCTTTTGTGTGAGTTGTTTGTCGTGACTAGCTAGGGGTGTACTTCTATTTTGTGATTTTGATTTATATACCTATCCTTGGTTGACCCCTAGATTATCATGCTTCGATTTGAATGTGCGGTATCTGCTTCTACTGTCTGCTTCTATATGCATGCTATATTTATATCGTATATTTCAATTCGCATGTGTCGGGATTCCACAATTAAGGACTAGGATAACCCACTTAGCCCATGCTCTAATTAGCGAGAATAGTTTCCTTTGCCCAAGTGTTTAGATTCCGATTTCTTTTTTGTTTTACTTGGTGTAAACCCCCTCGTCGTGTACCGTTCTCCCACTTGGGAGAGTACACATGTATATACCCCAATATCCAAAAATCCAAAAAAGGAGAAAAGAAAAGAAAAACCCAAAAAGAAAGAAATGAATAAAAAAATTGTATAGCCAAAAATCCAAAAAAAATACAAATACCCAAAACCCAAAAAAAAATTCCAGTGTGAATATTTTTCCTACTTGCCGAGAATAAAGGGAAGGCGAGAATTTGCACCGAGTGTTCTTCTCCACATCATCTCAACCCCCATCGTTTTCGAAAACACTTGGCGTAGGAAATTTTTAGTTATTATCTAGGCTATAGTGTGGTGATTTCCTTAACCCTAGTTGTGGAGTCCCTAACGCATGATATGTTTCGATTCTCTCTCTATTCTCATGCATGCTTGAACCATATATTCACCGCTTAATTCAATTTGAATCGATATTTGGGTCTTTCTTTGGGTATGTGTATATGGAGCTTTATTGCACATCGTAGATAGTGACACCGTCTGCTAGCACACGACCACGCTCACTCGCGCCTCACCGCGTGGGCCCACGGCACTTGTCTGGACTCGCTTTCCTAGGTTTAGTGGTGTGATTTGACGTTTGCTTGCTTGGTGTGTCGTTTTCGATTTTGGTAGCTCTGATGGACGATCTAGGGTTTAGAGTTTTCTTTTTCTTTCTTCCTCTCTATTTTTCCCTTCCGAGCTCCTACTCTCACTCGTCTTCCTCGAGGACGAGGAAGAGTTCAGCTTGGGGGATTTTGACGTGCGTTTATATTTCATATATTTGCGCACGTTTTCTTCCGTGTTTCCCCGTGTTTTTCCGCCGTCTTTTATTCGTTTTCTTGTATTTTCTCGTTTTCCTTCACTTTTCTTTGTTTGCCCATGTTTGCAGGAGATTGACCGTGTAGGGGACGTTTAATGACGATATCCCAAGTCCCCGGAGCAACGGGAGGAGTCACGCGTGATCCAGGGGTCAAACGTCAAAGAATTCATCTTTCAGCCCCCCACCCGGTCGGTTGGCCATCTCCAACCGATCGGGTGATGCACGCGTGCACCACCCGGTCTCTGCCGCAGCTCATAAAGAAGTCACCCGACCGGTTCACAGACCGGTTCTGCGGGCGGCTATTCTCTGTTTTTTCGAGCAGAATTCCAACCGATCGGGTGACTCTCACTCGATCGGTTCATCTGTAGCTGATGTTGAAGAGTTGAAGACACGGGCGTCCAACCGATCGCTTCACCCGACGACTCCAAGATCCAACCGGTCACTCAAGAACTCACCCGACCGGTTCATCTGACCGGGTGAAGCGCCGCCGTTTTCTGTTTACTATTTGTAACAGATCACCCGATCGGTTGACTTGTCAACCGATCGGGTGACGCTTTTCCTGCTGGTTTGGACCCGAACCACTAGGGTTTCGAAGTGGGGCTATAAATACTCGAAGTTGGCCGACTGAAAGGGGATCTCTTCTCAGTTTTTAGGGCTTTTGCCCCCCTTTTCTTGGGAGTTCTAGGTTAGTTTTAGATTAGGTATTTTGTTCAATAAGTCTTGTATGGGATCAACGATTCACTCAAGATAAGTATTTCTTTCTCCTGTTCTCCATTTTTTGTGTTGTATTTCTTTTGCTCCATGATGAATGTTTGTGTGTGTTTTGAGTTGTTTGTCTATATGTTTTTCATCATGGAGTAGTATTGATGAACCCTAATACGGGTTAGGGTAGGATTGTTGCTTGGAAATTTACATTAGACTTGATTGCATGGCACGTGTTCGATGAAATGTGTCAATGGGGATTTCTAGCAATCTGGGTCCAATTCGTTCGGCAACACACTAGATGTGTTGGGGATTGGGGTCCGGTGCTTGTCCTGTCAAGATCCGCTTCGATGTATTGCTAGAAATCACATTTGACCTATTTGGCCATTAGGGTTACGCGGGGGTGTTTCATTGTCATCGGCGGGAAAAAGACCGCCTTTGACCGTCGGGCCGAGGGGGAATAAACTTGGCGGTTGACCCCCTAGCCATAGCTCACGCCCCCAGCGTAGACATCGAGTCCTCGCGCGCGGGAGCGGCTTGGACGAAGTGTTGGGAGATATCATTGTGGCCTTAATGCTCCCGGTTGCGGAAGGTGTTTATGGACACGGGAGTGCCCACCGTCCGGAACCGGTAGGCCTAGCGTGCTTGGCACCGACCGGAATATCGGGCCATGGACGCTAGGTACCACCTTTTGGGGCAATGTCTCACCCTGGATCAAGTCAAATGCCAAGTGTCATGAGTGCTCTAGCCCGTGTTAGTGGGGATTCATTTCGTGTCTTTTTCATTTCTTTCTTTTATTTCTACATTCCACCCATATCATCCGCGTAGCTAGCACACGACCTAGGCGAGGCTAGTAGCCACTCAAGCCATCCACCTCCCTGTGTTCGATATACCCGCACCCTACACTAACCGTGCACTTGCGGTAAAACGACACCGCGCCCATACCGTAAACGGGGCGCCGGTCAAAAACACACCAGTCAACGATCGAGTAGCTCCAGAATTTTAGAGCAAGCTCGATTTGCGACTAAACTCTCTCTCTATTTTCCTGTTCTCCGGAGTAGTCCTAGCACGACTACGAAGGGGGTTTGGATCTGATCCGGACGTCTAAGACGCGGGTTTCTTCTCAAGTGAAACTTTCTACCGCGTGTGATCGGCTCGGATGCGAAAGCAGCTCGGGCGGATCGGTGCGAGGGTGCGAGGCGGCTCAGGCAGATCGAGTCAACGCGGCTCGGCTACGAGGAGCTTCTCAAGACGGTGCGGTACATCTTGCCTGCTCCAGGGCCAAGATTCTGGGTATGTGGTTAAGCATTTTAGTGTAGATTTTAATTAGTCGCTTTAGTGTAGATCCTTCTTAGGGTGGTCAGATCCACCCCAAGTTGGCATAGATCGGGCTAGGTTCTGGCTCCCCAGAGCCTAGCTAAATAGTTTAGCTAGTGTAGAAATTTTGATTTCTGGTTTTCCGCTGCGCTTTTGTGCCTCCGTGGTCCGTCCGACTTAGGACGGATACAGATCCGAGCTCTGGGGGTCCGCTAAAATCCCAACATAAGTATTGTAGCGTGTGCTACGAATGCAACATTCAACTTGGATGACATGTAAGATGCAATGCATGGCAGATAATAGTTTAATTGCATACAGATAAGGAATTTAAACGTGGCAGGCAACAATGCATGAATGACATGGCAGGGTGACAGATCTAGCTTCGTTGTCAAGCTAGATCTTAAAGTTGCGCCTAGACAGCTATCATTTCACTTTCTAGTCTCTTTTACGCTAAAAACAAGGAAGTGGCCTAAAACATGGCCTAAAGCAAAGGTTGGTAAGTTTCACTTGCCTGCAAGTCAAACGTCTGAAAAACACCGTCCAAAAGAGTCCAAGTCACAAATAACCTACGTGCACAAGTCCGCCAGCCTACAGTCCCATATTATTAATCTTGATTAGTGAATTTAAAACAATTTAAAACATCAATTTTAGTCTTGATTAACAGGCTGTGGTTGGAGGGTCCTAGGGGTGCAAAACGTTACCTCAACACGACGCGAAAGCTACACTGGTGTCGGGTAGCAACGTCAGGGGTTGGAATATAAGAACGCGCTCCTAGTTCAATTTCCAGATCAGATTCCTCGCTCGAATAGTCTGGGCAGCAGCCAGATCAACGAACCAAGATTCCAATGCTAGCACGTGCGACGACGGGCTACGACGTATCGCAACGTCGTAATCGGCAAATCCACGTAGAGGAGACACCTAGGTGGGACCCACAGTAGTGCTAGGGGCCAATAGGGGACCCACAACACCTCTGGAGAACTTGGGGGGCCCACGGTGGCAAGCGGTGTGGAAGTTGCGATGTTGCGACGAACGTCGCTCGGTCAGACCGAGCCGCTACGAGGGAATCTCTCAGTCAGGCCGAGAGAACACAGCGCATGGGGTCGGTCGTCGCAGTGGAGAGCGTTGCAAGGCGGGGACGTTCGGTCACAGCGGGCCGGTGCGAGGGGATCTGTCGGTCGGGCGCTTGGGGAGGGCGGGCAGCAGCGATGCGGGCTGCAACGGAGCGGGGGTTGGTGCGGTGCGTGCTCGTGCGTCGGTCAGACCGATGGAAGGCGTCGGTCGAGCGCTTGCAGAGCGGGGTTGCAACGTTGCAAGTTGGAACAGAGCGGGATGCGGGGCGATGCGGGCGGGGCTCTCGGTCAGACCGAGGAAAGTTCTTGGTCGCAGCGGGGGCTTGCGAAGCGGGCAGCTGGGTGCGGAGCGCTGCGATGTGGATGCGGGGGTGGCTTTCGGTCAGACCGAGAAAATGCGGGGATTTCTTTCGGTCGGTGCGGGCGGCTGCGGGGGAGCGGTTGCGACGAACGTCGCAAGTGGGTTTTTGAGTTGTGGGGCGGCTAGGGTTGATTTCTTGAGGGAAATGCGTATCCTAAGCCTCCTATATATAGTGTAGATGGGTTTGACCAAGTCTAGGGTTTAATTTGAATTAAAATTGCTTTTTAATCCGTTTAAAACCCAAAAACTCACCCACACTATCTCTCTAGCTATAGGGGTGCGGCCAAGGGGCTCGGATTTGGGTCAAAAATATTTTGGAGAGTTATAATCTAATAGAAATTACATTGGGTTGAAAATACTTTAAAACTTAGTATTTAAAAATATTTAAAGCTTGGCCAAAAATGTAAAATGGGTCAAATGAAGTCCAAAAATTGTGAAATAAATATTGGAGTGATTGGGACGACGAGAGAAAGAAAACTAAGAAGACGGATCTCAATTTCGACGTCGAGGGACGAAACTAAAAATAGAAACGTCACACGTCAAAAGTGAGAATCTTGACGTCTCTTCAAATAAGATCAAATCGTGGGAGAACGACCCGAGAAATATCGTTCCAAGTTAGTGACACAATTTAATACTCTCAGAGACGATCACAACGACATATCACACCTTAGTGTTCAAAAACAAACAAAGTCTAAAACAAACACGTGCACGGTCAAAAGCACGTGCACGAACAGAGTACGATCGGAAAGCGACCGTGACATCCTCCCCACCTTAGAATAAAGTCCGTCCTCGGACTTTCTAACTATACATATAACCCTAGCTAGACTAGCAGCTATCACATCACACTATAATTCAATCAGGTATAGTCATTACCGATGCTTATACATACACTAGGTAGTCAACCAATAACTCTGCTAACATGTATATATTCACGCACATATTTCAATCATATGCATACATCCCTTATATAACTACTACTTACCTAGCACAAACAATAGTTCAGATACTCACATAAGATTAGTCTCACACTAGCAAATACAATCATTGCTCTACGTATAGATAGCTACCTATGCACAAAACAAACATGGGTATACTACTCCCTAATATTCATCCGATACCAAACACCTTAACACATGTAGTCACACCATACCATTATTAAATCAAGTTTACTATATCTAATATACATTCATCACTACTATAATTTCACAATTATATAGTCATTCAAATGCATACACATATTTCACTATAACTTCACATCTCATACGGCCCTATAACTATACTCACGACACGTCACACATATCATAGTCACCAAAACTTATAACTAGGCACATACTTACCCGTGCATGGTGCACACCCACACGCGCTAACATTTCATTCATATATACCAATCATACCACTATATACTTAGCACATCTACACACCTAGTTTAGCTAGCACACATACGTTCACACAGGCAAGTCCTTAGTAAAGAACTATACCACAAGACCAACACCTATAACTATATACGGGTATAGCGACCCACAATCATGTGCGTAACCCAACCAGGCACAAACACTCCTATCACTATACATACATCAAACATTGCTATATGCAAACTTCAGACATACATAACTATATACTTAGAGTATACCCACTCAAGCTTGAGTGAGACTCGAAACACAAGTCAGAATACTCTATATACGTAACACGGTATTTATACCTATACCAGCACCACTCCAATGTATACATATCTACCAATATAACCATATACATACCATATGTCAATCACACTTAATATTTAGTCAGGTAACACCCACATAGTTCAATCACTCTATATACCATAATAATAATACAGACATCAGCACTCGTATAATTATAATACCTTCCCTAATACATGCATTCACCGTATAGTCACACACATGTAGAACATATATTCACTCCATATTCTACTACCTATAATTAGTATACCAACACATCTACTTCATACATAGTTAAGATATACAATAGTCGTGTATACCTCATGGTATACACGCATACAACATCCCGTAAAAGCAAGCAATACCAATCAAAATTATAATCCTACTATCATACGTATATCACATATATACTCATACAGCAAATACATAACTACTTACATCTAAGCACAATACGTATCTACGTACGAGCACATACTCGCACGTACTAACATATAGGTCATATAATAGGCCCACTCACTTAACTATACGTACACCTATTATTATCACACCTATCATACACATAACTTTACCAACATATTATTTCAACCATTATAAGTATCTCCAACTACATACACCCCATTAGATATTCCAACACTGATCCTTATATGCACAGACGTCCCTAGAGTGGTATAGCTATCCTCACACATATCTATAAATACTAACACACATACAACTTCATACATCATAAATAACTCAGAGTATGTATATATCACACAATAGGCAAACATTAATATACTACAGGGGAGTACACTCGTTCGAGCCCACACACTCACTTAGGTACATGCACCACGACAACATCACAAAGGTCCAAGGGCCTACTAACAAATTAGAGTTGACACAGTCATTGACGAGCACTAAAGCCTAAGCAATAAAGGGAGATCGGGGTCAAAAGCGTGACGAGAGAAGGATCGATAAGCACGAGTTCAGATAGGACGAATACAAGGAGACAGCTTGATTAGGTGAAACAGTGACTCAATTGTGAATGTTTAGGTAGAGGAAAGAGAGATGTAGTGATACCCTTATAGGATACAGAAGGAAAATAGTGTAAAAACATAAGCTAAAATACGTGAAATTTGAAAATTGTTGTACTTCAAAAGTTGGAGTCCTCGTCTGTATAAAAATATTTGGAGGTCGATAAAACAAGTTGTTCGAAACAAGTTTGAGTCGAAAAGATATAATAAGAGAAAATGGTTTATTGGCTTATATAAAATTATCAGGAGGGAAGTAAATCGTTCACACGAACATTAAGGACGTAGTTTAGAAAATATTATACGGCAGTAATTTAATATAATTTCGGCAAAAATTTTGAAATTCAAAGAATGAAATTAAATTAACTGAAGAATTTAAGATCATGTTAAATGCTTTCAAAGTCTTCAAGCTAGGGAAATTTTTTAAAATAATCAATATTGAAACTACTTTTAGAGGAACCAGGATTTGCCAAAAAGAAACTGATTTACACAAAGTTCTTAACATACGAGCACAACGAGCCTGGTACGGATATATAAAAAATAATTGAAATTCTATTTAGTTTAGAAATTATTCTAAAGGTATGTATGGTGAACGGAAAGATAATAATAACTTAGTAGTAGAATTATCAAAATTGGTAATAAAGCTTTAAAACCAAATTATGGAGGGTCTAGATCAGGAAATGGTTACGAAATAGTAATTTTAGAAAAATCTGAAATAGGGAAAACGATGAGCATAAAATCGACTTGCTGGAAGCTGAAGTCCCATGTGACTTGAAAAGTATATTAAAAGTAAGTGCGATGTGTCATTCGAATGGCATAAATAAGAACAGAAAATTATAAATCGAATTGGGCAAAATAAGAGTACGGTTCAGAATAAAATTAGTATATGAAGGGACAAGGTATTGACATAGGTATGAGAAGTATCGGTTGGAAAAATATCATAAGCTAGTATTCAAAAATCTCGACAAAAGATTTTTTAAAAATTTAAGTCAACGAAAGAGTATGAAGTCTAAGTATATATATATTAAAATTTTTGAACAAATTTAAACTTAGGAAAAAGAAATCGAAAAATACTTTCAGTAGATTCAAGGTTTGTAACGGAGAGATTCGAAAATTGATGACGATCGTCATGAGGCGATCTCGTGAATCGAGGCAAGGAAAATGGTCGGATGATCAAAACATACATACGCCTAGGATATGACCTAGGAAAGTCTACGAGGAAACTCCTACGGTCGACCAACTAAAGATTAAGAAACTATGCGCTAAGACTTTCTAAGGAGCTAGATGGTAATGAAATGCATTCAGCTTGGCCCGAAATCGATGGACCCAAGCGAACGACTAAAGAAATTCTAGAAGTTTAATATGGTCAGAGTTAGACAAAAACCACTAAGGTAACTCCTACGACGATTAAATCAATTCCTAGCAGGGAGTCTAGCTAACAATCAGGGACCTCTAACTAGCAAGCTCAGACGTCTAACTAAGTCTTCTTACCATCTAGTGACATAGAAAACGATTAGAACTAGGCTCAAGGCTTATGACTCGGATGTTGCAATTTATTTAATGGACATTCCATAGTTATTATCGTTGTTCCGATAATTCGCAGTTACAAGACGGACCTGCATGGGCCACCAACAAAACCTGTCACGCCCCGCTTCCCAAAAATATGGAGGCGAGGCATGAGTAGGTCCGCTCAGACTTGAAGCTACGAAGCTACAAGCCTGATAAGCGTCAATAAAACTTCAAATGGCAGGTCCTTGCAAATGAGATACGAAACAAGATAATAATAAAGGAAATGAGACAAAAAGAAATCTCAGAATATCCATAAAATAAGTTTCAACATCACAGAAAAAGCCACCAGGCTAAAAGAAAAGAATCTAAAAGGCCCCAGCATGGCCAACAAAAGTACAACGTACAAAGTAAAGGTGTCCCGCACCGACCACTAACAGCAATCCTAAAACAAAAGGAAGCTCAGTAAAGTCACTAAGACTGGTCACCGGTGTCCACAAACTCCTCCTTGACAGACATGGGCTCGGGCTCAGCGTCAGCAAATACCACGTACTCAGCAACGGTCTCTGGCTCAGGGTCTAACATGTGACACCCAAAAGAGCAAGGGGCACATGTCAGCAAGTCTACAAGAGAATTGTGCAAGGAAACTGAAAGTGAAAGTAAAGCAACCTAGCATTTCTAGCATGATGCAATGACATGGCAGATATATCATGAGTGCAACAAGTAAAGTAAAGTACGGGCATGGCATGGCAACTTGCATTTAAATCATGGCATGTATATCAAGTTTTGCAAGGACAAACACAAGGACAAGGACAAGTCTAGTAAGCACGTCGTGCACAAAGATTACGCCTTTTGGCTAGAGTGGCTGATCGGGCCAACTCCTAAGCTCAAGTGATCGCTTATCCCTACCCCTCCACGTATATATGGACTAGTACCCATCTTCTGGATCACGAGCCAGGAAGTGTTTTTCAATATAGCATAGGGGTGCACCTAGCCTGAACAAGGAAGTACAAGTATTGTAGCGTGTGCTACGAATGCAACATTAAACTTGGATGACATGTAAGTTGCAATGCATGGCAGATAATAGTTTAAGTGCGTACAGATAATGAATTTAAACGTGGCAGGCAACAATGCATGAATGACATGGCAGGGTGACAGATCTAGCTTCGTTGTCAAGCTAGATCTTAAAGTTGTGCCTAGACAGCTATCATTTCACTGTCTAGTCTCTTTTACGCTAAAAATAAGGAAGTGGCCTAAAACATGGCCTAAAGCAAAGGTTGGCAAGTTTCACTTGCCTGCAAGTCAAACGTCTGAAAAACACCGTCCAAAAGAGTCCAAGTCACAAATAACCTACGTGCACAAGTCCACCAGCCTACAATCCCATATTATTAATCTTGATTATTGAATTTAAAACAATTTAAAAAATAAATTTTAGTCTTGATTAACAGGCTGTGGTTGGAGGGTCCTAGGGGTGCAAAACGTTACCTCAACACGACGCGAAAGCTACACTGGCGTCGGGTAGCGACGCCAGGGGTTGGAATATAAGAACGCGCTCCTAGTCCAATTTCCAGATCAGATTCCTCGCTCGAATAGTCTGGGCAGCAGCCAGATCAACGAACCAAGATTCCAATGCTAGCACGTGCGACGACGGGCTACGACGTATCGCAACGTCGTAATCGGCAAATTTACGTAGAGGAGACACCTAGGTGGGACCCACAGTAGTGCTAGGGGCCAATGAGGGACCCATAACACCTCTTAAGAACTTGGGGGGCCCACGGTGGCAAGCGGTGTGGAAGTTGCGACGTTGCGACGAACGTCGCTCGGTCAGACCGAGCCGTTGCGAGGGAATCTCTTGGTCAGGCCAAGAGAACACAGTGCACAGGGTCGGTCGTCGCAGCGGAGAGTGTTGTAAGGCGGGGGCGTTCGGTCACAGCGGGCCGGTGCGAGGGGATCTGTCGGTCGGGCGCTTGGGGAGCGGGGGCTGCAGCAATGCGGGCTACAATGGAGCAGGGGTTGGTGCGGTGCGGGATCGTGCGTCGGTCAGACCGATGGAAGGCGTCAGTCGGGCACTTGCGGAGCGGGGTTGCAATGTTTCAAGTTGCAACGGAGCGGGATGTGGGGCGATGCGGGCGGGGCTCTCGGTCAGACCGAGGGAAGTTCTCGGTCGCAGCGGGGGCTTGCGAAGCGGGCGGCTGTGTGTGGAGCGCTACGATGCAGATGCAGGGGCGGCTCTCGGTCAGACCGAGAAAATGCGGGGATTTCTCTCGGTTGGTGTGGGCGCCTGCGGGGGAGCGGTTGCGACGAACGTCGCAAGTGGGTTTTTGAGTTATGGGGCGGCTAGGGTTGATTCCTTGAGGGAAATGGGTATCCTAAGCCTCCTATATATAGTGTAGATGGGTTTGACCAAGTCTAGGGTTTAATTTGAATTAAAATTGCTTTTTAATCCATTTTAAACCCCAAAACTCAACCACACTATCTCTCTAGCTATAGGGGTGCAGCCAAGGGGCTCGGATTTGGGTCAAAATATTTTGAAGAGTTATAATCTAATAGAAATTACATTGGGTCGAAAATACTTTAAAACTTAGTATTTAAAAATATTTAAAGCTTGGCCAAAAATGTAAAATAGGTCAAATGAAGTCTAAAAATTATGAAATAAATATTGGGGTGATCGCGACGACGAGAGAAAGAAAACTAAGAAGACGGATCTCAATTTTTACGTCGAGGGACGAAACTAAAAATAGAAATGTCACACGTCAAAAGTGAGAATCGTGACGTCTCTTCAAATAAGATCAAATCGTGGGAGAACGACCTGAGAAATGTCGTTCCAAGTTAGTGCCACAATTTAATACTCTCAGAGACGATCACAACGACATATCACACCATAGTGTTCAAAAACAAACAAAGTCTAAAAAAAACACGTGCATGGTCAAAAGCACGTGCACGAACAGAGTACGATCGGAAAGCGACCGTGACAAAGGTCATCAAAAGAAATATTTAATATAAAGATCGGTTGACGACACTTCCCTGAATGTATCTCTGCTTTCATGCACCACGACAGCCAACTCTCCGTCGTTTGTCTCGGGCTTTTCAGGTAGCTTTGGCATAAAAGCGTGGGTCTCATCAGGCGACTCCTCATCATCGTCAGACTCGTCCCATCGCACCTCCTGATCATATTCAATAGCATCCATGGGTACTAACTCCTCGCTCTCCTCATTGTATACGTCCCATCGTACCTCTTGATCATATGTATGTGTTTCCTACAAAAAGCACGATGAGTCATCAAAATCTGAATCATAAAAACATCATATACATGAGGGGAATCAAAAGCAAAGGGCGAAGGAGTAAAAGATTCTCCCTGAATGGGAGCACTAAGCTCTGTGGGATAGTCCTCAGTGTTAGTGGAAGGATGAGGTGGCTGCGGAAGCTCTAGGACAGTTATCTCCTCACAGGTTGAAGCATCAAGGTCCTCAGCCTACCGTGCAAGAATCCTATCAAGGTACACATAAAAATATGTTGTCCATATAATCTTATCCATCTCTTCCATAACACCTGATCAAAAAAGACAAATACCTGGAGAAAAATATTAGTGGCACAAGAAGATAGAAATAATGATAAAGCAGGTGGCGGAGAAAAATTTCTCTCTCGGTTTTTTTGTTTTGTTTTGTTTTGTTTTGTTTTGTTAACGTAATCTAATCAACCTAATTATTGTAAATAGATAATATGGCGGAACGCCTCCCCGGCAATGGCGCCATAAACTTGATGCGTCCAAAATGTAACCCTAGAGCACAACCAAGTATGGCCCAAAATACACAGAGACAAATCCCCAGCAACGACGCCTTAAACTTGATCGGGCCGGAACTAACTCCGAAATGATGTCGTCTAACCGCAAGCACACGATATAGTGGCAAGTGGGTATCGAACACGGGGAAGCGGTGCTATACTACCTATCTACTCCTAGGTTGAGTTAGACTTGCAGGTTTATTGGTGGATGTGGAATAAGGAATGTTGTAATGGTGATGGATCCGAAGGTCATGTTACTCGATATCGCAAACAATGGATTCCACACAATATAGAAGAATAAAATATAAAAAGACTAAGGCTTTAGGACTCGCCACTAAGATCGTCGGATGTCGACGCTAGACTAGGACGCTTACGTTGCATTAGTTTTATTGGGGGATTGCAGCATCTAGAAAGTGAATTCATGCGTCTGGGCATCATGAATCTAACGTATCGCATTAACCCTGCTCTCGCGATAGGTGCATACGATACGTGCATTAAGGATCTACAAAGTTCTCACCACTCTCGTGGTTCGAATGCTCTCAACTCGTACCACTCTCATGGTTCGAACGCTCTCAACTCGTACCACTCTCCTGGGTTAGAGCTTCGAGGTATTTTGGTGGCTCTTATTGACGCAATGGCTGTAGCCTCAATTAATGACATCGTTCGTCAGTGGATCCCATCAAGGCATGTAACGACCACTTTTCGTTGTACGTTGTTCGTGCACGTGCTTTTGTCCGTGCACGTGTTTATTTTAGACTTTATTTGATTGCGAACACTTTTGTGTGATATGCCGTTGTGAACGTCTCTAAGAGTAGTAAATAGTGGCACTATCTTGGAACGACACACCTCGAGTCGTTTTTCCACAATTTAAACTTACTCGATGAGACGTGACTATTCTCACTCTTGACGGGAGACGTTTCTATTTTTAGTTTCATCGTCCGACGTTGAATTTGAGATCCGTCTTCTTAGTTAGCTCACATTCGTCATCACGATCACCACGATATTTATTTTATAATTTTTGGAGTTTATTTGACCACTTTTATATTTTTAACAAGTTTTATAATATTTTTAATAATTTATTTTTAAATTAATTTCGGTCAAATAAAATTTATTTGAGTTTTAAACGTTTTAAAGAATTTTTGAGCCAATTTCCAGCTCATTTGGACCAGGTCAAATCCTTGGATGAGTTGGAGAAGTTGGATTTCAAATTTTAAATTATTTTAAACTTCTAATCCTATTAGATTTAGCCCTAGACCAAGTCAACCCATCTATACTATATAAGCAACCCCTAGGAAGACCTATTTTCGCAAGAAATTAGCCCTAGCCTCTTCCAAATTCGAAATTGGACGTTGCGACGATTCGTCGCAACGTTGCGACGTTCATCCACCGCACGACCGAAGAAAACGGCCCCGTTCCCCCGCTCCGACCGAAGGCCAACCCCGCATCCATCGCCGCCCGCACGCTGCAGCAGCACCGCTCCGTTCCCTCGGTCTGACCGAGGGATTGGCCCGCATCCAACAGCCCCGCATCGCAGCACAGCGCCCGCATCGACCCCGCTTGTCGCCCCGCTCCGCACCCCGCACGACCGACTCTCCCCATCGACCTGACCGACGAGAACCCTCGCATCCAGCCACCCCGCAGCCGCTGCACACCCCAAATCGCCGCAGCCCCGCATTCTCAGCGCACGACCGAGAGTTCTCCCCGCATCGGCTGTGTACGACCGAGAGCCACTTGTCGCAACCCCGCAGCCGTCGCACCGCTTGCCACCGTGGGCCCCCCAAGTTCTCCAGAGTTATTGTGGGTCCCCCAAAGGCCCCTAGGGCTACTGTGGGCCCCACCTAGGTGCTTGCTCTTCGAGGATTTGCCGCGTACGACGTCGTCGCACGTCGTAGCCCGTCGTCGCACGTGCGAGCTTTGGAATCTGGAATCGTCGTCCCGGTTGCCTGCTCTGAAATTTCCAGCGAGGAATCTAATTGGAATCTGGACTTGGAGCGCGATCTTTTATTCCAACCCCCGGCGTCGCTACCCGACGCCGGTGTAGCTTTCGCGTCGTGTTGAGGTAACGTTTTGCACCCCTAGGACCCCCAACCCAATTACATGCTAATCAAGACTAAAAATCAGTATTTTAAAGTATTTTTAAATGTTTTAGCAACCACTAATCAAGATTAATAAAACGGATGTAGGCCGGTGGACTTGTGCACGTAGGAATCGTGACTTTGGACTCGTTGGACGGTGTTTTCTTGACGTGATAGTTGCAGGCAAGTGAAACTTGCCAACTCTTGTGTATGGCCATGTTTTTAGGCCACTTCCTTGCTTTTAGCGTAAAAGAGACTAGTCAGTGAAATGATAGCTGGCTAGACGCCCACTTGATCTAGTTTGACAACGAAACTAGATCTGTCACCTAATCGATCTAGCTTGACAACGAAGCTAGATCCAACCCTTAAAACTTGTTGTTCATGCATACTAAATTGTCATGTTTACTTTCCTTACCTGTACGCCTTACTACTTGCCATGTCATGTCATCCATGCATTGAATGTCGCATTCGTAGCACACGCTACATACTTGTACTTGCTTGTCCCGGGCTAGGTGCACCCCTACGCCATACTAGTTAAAAACACTTCCTGGCTCGTGATCCAGAAGCGAGCATTACCGTTCGGGGGTAAGGCCCTGGCTCGATACACATGGAGGGGTAGGGTTGAGCGACCACTCAGCGTAAAAGTGTGCCCGTACAGCCTCTTTAGCTGTAAGGCGTGAACTCTGTGTACGAGGTGCTTACTTTTCTTGTCTTGTACTTGTCTTGTGAATGTCATGCCATGCTCGTACTTTACTTCGCTTTACTTTACCTGTCGCACTCATTAGTTTAACTGCCATGTCATTACATCATGCTAGAACTTTTAGGTTGCTTTTACTTGTACTTTCAGTTTCACTTGCACAAGTCTTTTTAGACTTGCTGACATGTGCCCCTTGCTCTTTTGGGTGTCACATGTTAGACCCTGAGCCAGAGACAGGTGTTGAGGACGAGGTCTTTGCTGACGCTGAGCCTGAGCCTACGCTCGTTGAGGAGTACGAGGACACCGGAGACCAGTCTCAGTGGCTGTGGAGTTACTTTTGCTTTAGCTTGCTGTTAGTTGTCGGTGCTTGCACCATTTCCTTGCTTTCGTACTTTGTACTTTTGTTGGCCATGCTGGGCCTCTTTTAGACTCTTTTATTTTAGCCTGGTGGCTTTTCTGCGATGTTGAGATTTATTATTATGGATATTCTGAGATGTTTCTTTTGTCTCTTTCGTTATTATTATCTTTGTTTCGTTTCGCGTTGCAAGGACCTGCAGTTAAATTTGATTGACGCTTATCGGACTTGCAGCTTTGAAGCTTCAAGTCTGAGCGGACCTTCTCACGCTTCGCCTCCACGTTTTTGGGAAGCGGGGCGTGACAAGGCACGAGCCAAACTTGGTCACGACCACTAACGCACTAATTAAATCTGTAGGATACTCCTTAAGCTAGTCGATTCCACTGACCGTAGGTACAATCTCAGTATGAGTTCTTCTAGGGATTTTGCTAGATCAACTAAAATACAACCCTTTTTATACCCAACGCATCATAAAAATCCTATCTTTGCATCTAGATCCTAAAATCCTAGGGCTAATCCATTAGCCCTAGAAAAGACTACTCAAGCATAGCAAATATTATGAAGACAATAAAATCATTGCTAGCATCATAGCTAAACAATAAGAAGAACTAAATATAATTCAAAAGAATAGGAATACTTAGCTTGATACATGGATGGGGCCTATGTCATGGCCTAACTCCAAAATAAAGTCTCCAAGAACCCATAAGAAAATGAGATCCAAAAACTCTCCCAGGCTCCAAGGCTATCTTTCCAATATGTATCCCCCTCTCAAACCTAGCAAACAACCCAAAACTCCCCCTGAAAATCGTGCCCAAAGCCAAATCTGGACGCAACTTAAGTTCTGCGCCCTTGGCGACTCGGGTCGAGTAGCCCCCTGCTCGGTCGAGTCGTTAGGAAGTCTGATTGTTTCCCAAAAATGCTGCTCTGCCTACTCGGACCGAGTAGGGTCTGCTCAGACCGAGTAGGTAGCTGCTCGATCGAGTAAGCGGCTGCTCGGTCGAGTAAGTGGCTGCTCGGTCGAGTCGTCAGAAGTCAGAATCCATCTCCCAAAACATCGCACTGCCTGTTCGGACCGAGTAGGTAGTTGCTCGGTCGAGTAGGTGGTTGCTCGGTTGAGTAGGAGGTCAAAAACAGATTTTAGCATGATTTGTCAATCTGCTCGGTCGATTAGGTGGCTGCTCGGTCAAGTTGGTGGTCAAAAACAGATTTCAGCACTGTAGTATCAGATTGCAGAAATTCTCCAGAGCTCAACCGACCTCCGATTGACCCGTTCTTGGTGGCGTTGGAACAGTTTTGAAGTCTACTATATGGAAACAAATATCAGAAAAATACTGAAAAATCTCAGGTGATAGCAGATTTGGAAAGAGTGCACAGATGTCTTGTTTCCAGCACTTTGGATCGCTCGATTCCTTCGCCGCATCATAGCTCGATCGAGTCACCTGGAATCCATGAGTCATGGTATTATAGAACCATGCTTTCTTCATTCTCCTCTTCTTTGTCCCTTCTCTCTTGCCCCTTTCTTTCTCCCCAGTAGCTTTGAGTCACCGAAAGTAGCGCCTAGGAGCTCCGGTGTCGAAGCATGCACTCTCTCCTCCAATATACTCCAAATCGCTTGATATTCCCTGAAATGCAACCAAACGCTCTTAAAGTATGATAGTTCCAATTATGAGTGTAAAAGCGTATGAAATGTGTAATTAAGCAATCTTTTTGACGTGTAATCATATAGATAAAATGTGGAATGTAATGACACATCACCAAGCAACTAGACGTCTGGATTGCCTTTAACAGACGTCTGGACAGCTCAACCTAAAGCTAGCCTTGTCAGCAGAGCCAAACATATATATATCCATCCACAAACATTTGATGGCTATCTTCTTGGTGATTATTGAAGAGATTTCAGCCGAACCCAACGCATTTTGAGATGTCGATTCTTGTAAGCTAGGGATGAGGTTTTAGGGGTTTGTGGGCAGTATAAATAGGAAGCTTACGGCTTAATTTTCATTATATTTGGATGAGTAAAACCTAGGGGACACCATTGTTAGAGCTAGGGCTTAGAGGAGCTTAAGGGAGAAATTGTGGGTTCATCTCTGTCCTCAAAATGTAGATTTAATCCCTCTCTTTCCATCTCTTGTGTATTTTGATTTAGATACATTATAGTAATGATTTGGATTATGTTTTAGTATAAGAATATTTACTTTCTTATTATGATGCACTAAATCATTCTTTGTGTGTTATGGAAATTTTAGGGGTTTTTATTGTGAATTCCATTGTCTCCATGTTACTGAATGCTTAAATCATTAAATTAATAGGTTGTTTATATTCTCATTGCATATGCATTACCCGTGAGAGGTTCGATGAGGATGGTGTGCCACGAGGTATCACCTACTTGTAATAGTATTACCCGTGAGGTGTCCCAAATGGATGATGTACTGCGAGGTGCTATCTACATGTGTTTACACTATCCATCAAGGGATCTAATAATGATATGCCGTAAGGCATCATCTAAACACATAAGACCCATCGAGGGGCCCTAGTTAAGGGTGGTGTGCGCGAGGCAATGCCTATAGCAATTAGGATATAAAACTCATGAATCCAATGAATACTCATGTTGCTATTATGTTTTAACCACCATAAGGGCATCTTCTGAAGGTGCATACCTATAAGATCCACCATCGAGTGATATCAACCCTCGTGCACACTCTGAGAGGATGCACAAGTGACTTCGATATCACAATAGCAATAACCTTAGGTAAACCCACAACACATGCAAATCCTCCCATCATTTTTTCTCCAATAGGCCAACCCACTTTAGCGAATCCTAGATCACAACCCACACTTTCCCTACACTACCACCAATTTTGTTGGTGAGACGGATCTCTTCTCATCATTTATTTTACTTAATCGAATAAACTTGCATAATTGTCGAACGAATTGTTCATGTGGAATACATCCCCAGACCCAAAGGGATTTATTTCTTCTTGACATCCTTTGCTTGGGAGTAGCACTTTTTACAGGCAATCAAGTGTTTGGCACCGTTGCCGGGGACAACAGTTTCTACAATTTTCATGTTTGATTAATTTTGGATGTTTTAGTTAGATTAGTCCATCTATTTACTGCGAGTCTTTCTACTTCTTTATTTTACACTTATCGAGTCATTTTATTTTCTTTAAATTTTCTTTTCTTTGAAAAATTTGAAAAATTAAAAATATTATGGATTAAGATGCATATATTTCAGGCTTTATTTCTGGGTTGATCTAAGTCCTACTGATCTTACACGATATGGAGGAGGAGAACCCATATTTACATTTGCAAAAGTTTAAAAATATATGTTGCACCATGTTTGTTGGGAACATGTACATTGATTGATTATTTCTCAGATATTTCCCATATTCATTAAAAGATAATGCTATATATTGGTTCAATTCTTTGCCTCATGACTCACTATCAACTTGGTTATCTTTTCAGGCTGAGTTCTATACCACATTTATACCTGCCATCTTGAGACATGCACAAGGGCAGCATGCATTAAGACATCAGTTATTGAACTTTGCCCAAGAGGACAAAGAATGTTTCTTTTAGCCTTGGGGGAGGTTCAATGGATACTTGCGTGACTGCCTACATCACTGATTAGGGGCGCACCATCTTCTTGGATTCTTCTATAAGAGACTGCAACCACATGTGCATGAATGCTTAGAGATGATGAGTGATGGCACATTCTTGGAAATGGAGCTAGAGGATGCCTGTAGATTTATGATGGACCTTACAGAGTATGAGAAGACTGCGCCATCTAGATACCAGTAACTTATACATGAAGATGATGGCTAGTGAATTCCATTTGAGGATGCATTTCAGCAGGTCCAGGGTGAACCTGAGGAGGCATTTGTAGGCTATCTTCCATGTGACTCCATGAAATTTCAAGAGGAACCAAATGAGAGGGTGCATTGGAGCCAAGTAAAGGAGATAGATTTTCAACTTTTGGATGAGCACGAGGAGACAGATGATGGGGTGTGTGTTGATTGTGTGGGTGACATAATGCATTTCTAAGTCAGAGGTGATGATGAGGTGGAGATGAGTGAAGGTGAAAGTGACATTGATGATGTTAAGGATCCTGAGCCCTGGTCCCCCTCTGATTCACTCCCCATCATGAGGTGTACGAGTACATTGGTAGGACGGTTGAGACTTTTTACTTTGACGATGATGAGGTGCAATGGAGAGAGCATACAGCCCAGGGTAGAACCTGACCCATACCTCCTTTTATTTTCGTTTCAGTAGCTTTTATTTCTTCTACCTCAGGATGCAAACCGAGCCATCATCCATGAAGATTTTTAGGGAGAACCACAGAGTTCAGGAAGGCTTACAGAGCCCGCATTTTCTGATGGAGAGTATGAGGCAAGTGAGGGCGGTTGCGAGATGACCTACACTGAGCCTGAGCCATTTTCTTCTTTAGATTTGCCATTGTAGCCACTTCTTCCTCCTCCTAAGGTAAAGTATCAGACCATGTGTAACGACAAATTTCAGGGAAGTTCCCAACAACTCATGCCGGTGGAAGCGTAGCTCCAAATCAGTTGGTGGAGGAACGAAATGAGCTGATAGAGCAGCTACCTCCAATGCTAGATATCCAGGATACACCATTTTATCATGGTGTGTTCACTCCAGTAAGGTAGATAGATAAATAAAAATTTATTTTATCGTGCATTAAATAATCCTATAATATTTCAACATTGAGGACAACGTTTTTCTTTAAGTTGGGGAAGAGTATTTGTTAGTTTTATATGTATAGATATATTTAGATTGTTGTGAAGGTGACGACTACTGAACCCGTAGCCCTATATTTATAGGAAAAGTTTACATAATAGGTGGATACCCTAGTGCTACGTGGGCTTCACATGGGCCGACAAAAGCCCGTTCATTTTACTTCCCCTTATCCATCCATCGTTGTAAGCTTGGTATATGAATACTTCTGGATTCATAGTGCTTATTAGTATCATGAGGATTTGGATACTTCTGGATCCTAAATTAGGAGGTCTTGCCTCGTTTAAACCTTTGGCTATGGAAAACCCAGTGTGAAAAAACCAATAGCTAAGAGACAAGTGTACAAGTTTCCTTAACTTCCCCTGATATGTGGATATCACTAGGGGTGGATACTTCTGCATCCATAGTTAATGTGGTTGCCTCGTTAAAAACTTTGGCTATGGAAAACCCAGTGGGAAAAACCAAAAGCTATGGAAAAAGAGCACACCACAACATTTAACTCCCCCTTGTTGTGTACACGCTTCAGGCTTGTATGTCTCTCATATGTCTCATTCCAATCCCTTTTACAAGATTCATAAAAGTACATCGAGGTAGTGCTTTAGTAAACAGATCTGCTATTGCAAGAGTGGATTTTCTTTATGTCGATCTGTTTGTTCCCTTCTAGTTCGTGCGTCTAGAAGAGCTTGGAGGAGATGTTCTTCATCCTGTCACCCTTGATGTGGCCACAGCTGAGCTATGCAGGCTGCATTGTCTTCGAACATGGTGGTTGGTTCAAGGTCGCCTGTCTTTAGGCCGGTCGTCAGTAGGATGTGGTGAATGACTAAACGTAGCCAACAACATTTTTTGCTAGCTTCATGGATCGCTAGGAGTTCAGAGTGATTGGATGAGGTTGCCATCGTGGTCTGCTTCACAGATCTCCATGAAATTGTCGTCCCACCGTAGGTGAACACGAACCCAGCCTATGACTTTTCAGTGTGGGGATTGGACCTGTAACCTGCATCTGTATAACCAATCAAGTTGGAGAATACACCTTTCTGGTAATATGGTTCCAGATCAATTGACCCTTGGAGATAGTGCAGAAGGTGCTTTACTATGTTCCAGTGGCGCTTTGTGGGCGCTGCACTGTATGTGGCTTGTAGGTTTACTGTGAACACTATATCGGGATGCGTGCAGATTGCCAGGTAGAGGAGTGCTCCAATTGCACTTAGGGAATGTACTTTAGGACCAAGTGTTTCATCCCCCTCTTCCAGCAGTCGGAAGGGGTCTTAACGATCTGACGACCATTGGTGTGCTCAGCGGATGACATTTGTCCATATTGAAATTTTTCAGCAATTTCTGTGTCCAAGTGGATTGATGTAACATGATTCCACCGCTAAGGTGTTTTATCTGTAATCCAATATAATATTTTGTTTTACCTAGGTTATTCACTTCAAAAGTCTTTGTAAGGCTTTCAGATATCTCAGATATCTCTTCAGGAGATCCGATGAGATTTAAATCATCTACGTAGACGATAATTATTACAAATCATGTTCCTTTTGCTCTTATGAAGATGCAAGGGCAGACTTTATTATTGGTGAATCCTTGTTGTACAAGGAATTCACTAAGTCTGTTATACCACATTCTTCCCGATTGTTATAGACCATACAATGATCTTTGTAGCTTAATGGAGTAGAGGTCTATCTTTCATTTCTGTTGGTAATTTAAAGCCATCAGGAGTTTCATATAGATATCTTTATCTATATTATTGTATAGGTATGCAGTCACAACGTCCATGAGCTGCATAACAAGGCCTTCCATAGCTGATAAGCTTATTATAAATCAGAAAGTGATCGCATCCATAACCGGGGAATATGTTTCTTCATAATCTATTCCCGGTCGTTGGAAAAAACCCTGGGCTACAAGGCGCACTTTGTAGCATACGATCTGATTATTCTCATTTATCTTTTTTACAAATACACATTTGTATCCCACATGTTTTACACCTTTTGGTGTTGGAACTACTGGTCCAAATACTTTTCATTTCATGAGTGAGTCCAGCTCTACTCTTATTGCCTCGTTACATTTTGGCCAATCCTATCTGCGTTTACATTTCACTAGAGAGTGTGGATCATCATCGTATTTAGAGACATGAATGGCATATTGAACGCGAAATCATCATCGATGACAGTGCTTTTTCTGACCAATACCTCCCCAGTATGTACATAGTTTAATGATATTTTTCCTATGCTTTCCTCTTCTGGGGAATGGAGGAGGGGAGAGGTATTTGGGCTGAGCTCAACATCCTATGGTGGTATCATTTTATTTTCTCCAGGAGTCTTTCTCTTTCGAGGAAACTTATACATGGAGCCTGGGGGTCGTCCTCTCTTTAATTGAGGTGCGACCGCTTCTACTATAGGTGGATTGCATCTATCTTTGGGTATGTAAATCATAGCTGGCGTGTTTGTAGCAGGGACGTGTGGTCTGATAATCTTCTGGTTGTTAGTAAATTTGTCCAGTTGTATGTGAACTATGTTTTGTATTTGGAGGATCTTCAGGATCTCTTCTTCACACTGATTTGTACGCAGATCAAAGTGGGACAAAGTCTTGGTGTCCTATGAAATGGTCTCTGAAGCTTTAGGCTTCGTATAATTTAAGCCTAGTTTGGGAAAATTATTTTCGTCAAACTCACAGTCTTCAATACGTGCCTTAAAAGCGTCCCCCATTAGTGGTTCCAGGTATCTAATTATCTAGGGTGAGTTAAATACTAAGTAAATACCTAGACAAAGGTGAGGACCCATCTTTGTTCTCTGTGGTGGTTCAATGAGGATATAGACTGTGCATCCAAATACTCTCAAGTGAGAGATATTTGGTGGAGTTCCATATGCGAGATGCATTGGGGAATATATTTGACTTCCAGTTGGTCTTATTCTTATAAGTGATGCATCATGCAACATTGCATGTCCCCATGCAGTCATAGGCAACTGAGATTGCATTAACAATGGACGAGCGATCCATTGTAGTCTCTTTATAAGAGATTTTGCCAATCCATTTTGGGTGTCAACATGAGCTACATGATGTTCAACTTCAATGCCAGTTGATTGTCAGTAGTCTTGAAAGACTTGTGATGTAAATTCTCCAACATTATCCAGACAGATTTTCTTAATATGGTTGTCTGGAAAATTTGTCCGCAACTTAAGGATTTGTGCCAGTAGCTTTGCAAAAGCTAAGTTGTGAGTGGACAGTAGGCACACAAATGACCATTTTGAAGATGTGTTAATTAGTACCATAAAGTACCAAAATCTGCCACTTGAGGGGTGAATAGGCCCACAAATGTCTCCATATATTATTTTAACGAAGCTAGGAGACTCCAAGTACACTTTAAGTGGGGATGATCTCTTTATCAGTTTTCCTTTGTAACAGGAGGACAAGGAAAATCACCCTTTTAAAGGATCTTCAGGTTCTTCAAATTGTGTTCACGTGACTGGGATATGATGTGATGCATCAATACTGATCCGGGGTGTCCGAGTCGGTTATGCCAAAGTAAGAACTCTAGTTGATTTGTGCACTTCTGGTGATCAGTTAGTTTAGCTTCCATTGCTCGAATTTTTATATAATAGAGACCCGACGGGAGTCCCTTGAAACGCTCAGCTGTGGTTTTAGCACCGTCTTTTTGAGTTGTTACATACAAGTACTCATTATTATTGATGTCCACCATTTCTAGGCAGTATCCGTTAAGGCAGATGTCCTTGAAACTTAATAAGTTTCTATTCGAGCTCGGAGAGAGTAGAGCATTTTTATTGTAGTTTGTGTACTAGTGGGGAGCAAAATATTTGCTTCCCCTGATCCTTCTATAATAATCGATGGTCCAGAGATTGTATTAATGGTGCCATCATAAATATTAATGCTTAGCAAAAAGCTTTTGTCACGAAGGATCATGCGCGCAGATGCATTGTCCACTATGCATTTATTATCCATCTATAGCAAGAAAAAGTTGTAGCATAATAAGACACAATAATCTAATTTATTAATGACATAGTCTGGAAATAAAAACATGCTAGCAAAAAGCAATAATATATGAAAAGAAATTGTTTTCAACTACATTCAATTTTCTTAAAGAGACAAAATGGAGCATCAGTCTAGGAGGTCATCGTTCGAGAAGTCCTCGGCAGTGAACCGAGTTGGAGCAGGGCATGATTTTCCACCAGATTTGTTTCAGCATTAGGCTTCAGGCTTTCTTGGTACAAATCCTGAAGGTGGCGTGGAGTACGACATATCCTGGACCAGTGACCAGTCATACCACATCTATGGCATTTGTCTTCACAGTCTTTCCTGGGGGTAGATGTCTGGCCGGTGTCCTTTTTCCTACACAGAGCTATCATTTTCTCCTCATTATTGTTCTGTTGTGGGGGACCTCTGGCCTACTTCTTCAATGATTTTCCCTTCGAGGGGTTGCCCTTGTGTTTGTTCTTCTTCTTCTGGGAAGAAACAGTGTGTGCCTCAGGCAAAGGAGCAGTGCCAGTAGGACGTAGATTATGGGTGGCCAGCAAAAGATCTCTGTTCTGTTTTGCCATTAGAAGACATGAGAGAAGCTATGAGAATTTTGTGAATTTTTGTTCACGATACTGTTGCATGAGGATGGCATCCTTCTTATGGAAGGATGTGCAAGTTTTCTCCAACATGCGTTCCTCCGTGACCTTTCACCACACAACTTCAGGAGTGAGGTGATACTAAATAACGCCGAGTTATAATCAGCTATGGACTTGAAGTCATGTAGTCGGAGGTTTTTCCATTCATAACGTGCTCGAGGGAGGATAACATCTTTCTGATGTTTGTATCGCTCCTCGAGTGCAGTTCATAAATCATTTGAGTCTTCCACTGTCAGATATTCGGCCTTCAAGGTCCGATCAATATGGCGTCTGATATAGATAATGGCTTTCGCCTTATCTATATCACTCACCTTATCATCAATAGTGATGGCTAAACTCAAGTCATGTGAGCGTAGGTGGAATTTAATATCTAGTTGCCAGCTCAGGTAATTCTTGCTAGTGGCGTCCAAGGCATCGAAGTCAATGCTCCTATCTTTGCCATTTTATCTCTAGATCTGTCCTCCATGTCTAGCGACGGTTGACAAAGCCTCCGCGTGGAAGATGATGCTCAAATGTGATGGATCTACCGCCTTCTTGTTGCTTTCACAAGATCGGATCTTCAGAAAATTTTAAAGAATCGTGGTGAAAACGTGTTATGAAGGTGATGGCTACTGAACCTGTAGCCCTATATTTATAGGAAAAGTTTACATAATGGGCGGATACCCTAGCCATACACGGGCTTCACATGGGCCTACAAAATCCCGTTCATAACATAGATGTTTTTGTTAAAAAAATCTTTTTTAGACACAACATCAATCATGTCACATGCATATCTTATTTCCTCCAACCTATCCATCTAAATAGCCTAGTCTCTTGTGCATATTTGTATGAACTTTTTCAGAACATCAATTTTTTGAAGTGATTATGACATGATTTAGATTATATTTTCTTATAATTTGGTATGATGATATGTCATTTATGATATAAGTGCATGATTTCCATGATTTGAGTTCTCGAAACAACTTAAGATTAGTTTGTATAAATTCATAAGATGCATGATTCATTTGTTGGAAAATTGACTTGAATAGATAATAGTCTTTATGGATTTGGCTTTTAACAATGTGAAATCTAGTACTGATGAGTGATTTTGATTTGCTAAGTCATGGTATAATAAAATAAAAAAAATGATGAATAAAATACATCGTTCTTTCAACTTTTGTTAAGTAGCCATGTCTTCACTCCTCAAGAAGCAATGAATATTCATGTCGAAAGACAAAATTTGGAAGAGTGATAAAAGAAATGTAAGTTGTTTGAGTTAATAGGTCCAAGGGCTCCTTCTTGGCCCAATGCCCTAAAATGATCCGATTTGGGAGTCATTGACCCAACGCTTACTACATGTACCATTCTAATCTTTCACACCAAAAAGAGAAAGAAAAACAAAATAATCATGACTTAGCTTGTCAAAATACATGAGTTAAGGAAAAAAGACACATTTGTGAATGCCAAATTCCTTCGGAGATTCATGAAACTAGGATATGTCATTTTTCCCTACGCATGATGATTGCATAGCATCAATTTATATATTGCTAATTAAATGTTGGTTAGAGAAAATTTCATGGCATTTGCTCTTATTTATATTTGTCTCATATCGTTTATCAGATTATATGGAGAAGCGGTACCTATGGTTATGCCATGGTCATTTAATAAACTTTTGGCGTGCTTATAGTTAATTCTGAATAAGATCGCTTACTTTCCTAGGACTAGCAAAAAGCTAATCGGGGGTGTGATTCTAATGAAATATTGCAAATTTATCCCCCCTAATTCATGGGCATTTTGTGCATATTTTATAATGATTTCAACTCCGTTATATGCATATTTAAAATGTCATAAGATATTAGAGCATATCACACATTTATGCACAAAACATAATTTTTAAAGCTTATTTTTGTGTTCTCATATTTTTATAGTAAAGATGGTCCACTCAGTACTTAAACAACTATTTTTGTAGATTTTTAGGAGTTTGGGAACATCTTCTACAAAGTTGGACACCTCAAGTAGGATCAGACGTCTGACATGAGTGCATTAGACATCTGAACATTGAACTCCAAATGTCGGCTCCCCCAAGTCAGACAACAATTCAGTCGGGTCCATTTGGCACGCAAAATAGAGAGTTCAGAAGAAATTACAAAAATACCACTAGACAATTGAAGAAGAGGAACCAGACGTCTGGATCACTATGCAGTTGACTCTCGGATTCACCAGATGTCTGGGTGCTCCACATCAGACGCATGACTGCTTCACCAAAGTTTAAGCTGCCAAGCAATTAGACGCCTGGAGCGACTGAAGCAGATGTCTGATCGATACTGCCCAAGCTAGAGTCGCCAAGTAACTAGATGTCTGGATTGCCTTTGTCAGACATCTAGACAGCTCAACTTCAAGCTCGCCTAGTCAGCAGAGCCAGACGTCTAGAGGGCCTTTTCCAAATGTCTGACGATTCTTGGTGATTTTTGTGGTGATTTCAGCTGAACCCAAAACATTTTGAGCCATCAATTTATGTAATCTAGGGCTGTAATTTTGGGGGTTTATTGGTACTATAAATAGGAAGCTTAGGGCTTAGTTTTCATTATCTTTGGATGAGCTAAAACCAAGGAGATCCCAATGTTAGTGTTAGAGCTTGGAGGAGCTCAAGAGAGAAATTGGGGCTTCATCTCCTTCCTCAAAACTCGGATATGATCCCTCTCTTTTCCTCTCTTGTGTATGTTGATTTAGGTACTTTGTATTGATGATTTAGATGATGTTTTTGTATAAAAATATTTCCTTTCTTATTAGGATGTATTAAATCATTCTTTGTGTGTGTTGTGGATAGTTTAGGGATTGACTATTGTGAATTCCATTGTCTCTATGTTATTGAATGCTTAAATCATTAGATTGATGGGTTATTTATATTCCCATTGCAAATGCATTACCCATGCGGGGTTCGATGAGGATGGTGTGCCACGAGACATCACCCACTGTAATAGGATTACCCATGAGGGATCCTAAAGGGATGATGGGTCACGCGACATTATCTCCATGAGTTTACACTACCCATCGAGGGATCCGAGAATGATATGTCTCGATGCATCACCTTTATGCATAAGACCTGTCGAGGGGTCATTGTTAAGGGTGGTGTGTCGCGAGGCATTAACTATAGAAATTAGGATATAACAACCATGAATCCAATGAACACTCATGTTGCTATTAAGTTTTAAGCCCCATAAGCACATCTTCTAGTGGTGCAGGCCCATAATGTTGACGTGTGTGTATGTTTTATATATCCACGCACGTCTTCTTTGTGTTTTTCCGCTATTTTCCACCGTCTCGTATCCATTTTCTCGTGTTTTCTCGTTTTCTTTCACTTCTCCGTGTGTTTGCGTGTTTGCAGGAGTTTGTCAGCATAAGAGACACATAACGAAGATACCATAAGTCCCCAGAGCAACGGGAGGAGTCACACGTGATCCGGGGGGGTCAGACACAAAGATTTCTATCTTTCAGCCCCTCACCCGATCGGTTGGATACAGCCAACCGATCAGGTGATGCACGCGTGCACGACCCGGACAACAGCTGAAGTGAAGTGAGTGTCAACCGACCGGGTCGGAGACCGGTTCAACCCGACTGATCTCTCGGGAATTTGAAGCTGAACTCCAACCGATCGGGTGACCATCACCCGATCGGTTCACATGTAGCCAATTTTCCCAAAGAGATGACCCGAAGAGCTCACCCGATAGCTAGCAGACCATGCCAAAACATCCGAAGTTTCTGTCTTTTTGGGCGACAATTCCAACCGATCGGTTGATTTATCAACCGATCGGTTCACCCGACGACGCCAAGATCCAAACGGCTAGAAGCTTCTGCCAACCGACCGTGTCGCCTGACCGAGTGAAGTCCTGAAGATCGCTGCCAAAGTTCGTAGCAGGTCACCCGATCGGGTGATTCTTCACCCGATCGGGTGATGTCGTTTTCTATATATAGAATCCCTAGGTTTCCAGAAACCAGCAGTTGTATTTTTCCTGTTTTCTCTCCATTTTGTGACGGCTGGAATTTATTTGATATTTGTAAGTTGTCTGATCTTTACCAAACTTTGATATAGTGTTATTTGCATTGCTCTTACTACTTTTCAATCGTCGGATCATGTTTTTAACGGTCGATTTTCATGTAGATTGCTTTTTACCTAAAATGTGTGAGTAGTTTCCAAATCTGGGATTTTGGTGGAAACCCCTTCGTGGGTTCTCCCTAATGCGTCCATAGGACTAAGAAATCGATAGGGATTAGGAATCTATAGGTTACGCAGGGCGTTTCATTGTCATTGGCGGGAAAAATACCGCCTTTGACCGTTGGGCCAAGGGAGAATAAACTTGTCGGTTGACTCCCTAGCCATAGCTCACGCCCTTAGTGTAGACATCGAATCCTAGCGCGCGGGAGCGATAGGATGAGATGTTGGGAGTTATTGTTGCGAGCTTAGTGCTCCCGAAGTCAGTCAGTGTTAATGGACATGGGAATGCCCACTGACCGAACCCGGGAAGTCCGGCATATCATCCTGGGCACCGACCGGAATATCGGGCCCATGGGACGCTTGTATCACTCATAGAGGCAACGTCTCACCATTAGACCCTAATTCCAATCGTTATCCTATCCGTAGGCCGTGTTAGCGAGAATCACATGATAGGGTGGAAACCGAAGTCCCAGTTTCCTTTGTTATTGTTTAACCCCTTACCTACGATTCGTGACAAACCATCATTTGATTCGGGCTAGCTCACCTCTAGGGTGAATCCGGTCCTTTCTGACAAAAGCACAACCACGCCTCCCTGTGTTCGACCCCCAAGCCACACTACAACACCGTGTGCTTGCGGTTATAAATATTTAAATCTCACGCCCCAATCACATATTATTGCACACTTGCATGTCACAAATGCGGGGGACATCAAGCTTTATGGCGCCGTTGCCGGGGAGGCAACGTGCTTGTTATTTTTGGATCTTTTGAACCATTGAGTCTAGCTCACATCTCTATCACGCGATAATTTTCGTATTCTTCTTTTTCATTTTTATTTTCTTATTTTTATTTTCTATTTTTATCTGTTTCTATCCCACTTTAGCTTCACAGGTGTTTGTTGCTTTTCATGCGCAGGAGTTCAAGGAGTCTCGACGACTTGATTCCTGTTGATCCGGAGATAAACGCCACCCTGAGGCGTCTTGCCACAGAGAAGAGAAGAAGAGAAGAGTCCGAAGCCATGGGGAGAACACCCCACCTGACAAGTCCATGCTGGAATACTCGATGCCATCCATTGAGTCCACCTCCACCATCCGACCTCCTACTATTACGACGCAAAGCTTCGAGCTTAAGCCGTCTTTGGTGACGTGGAACCAGCAGTATCAATTTTTTGGGGCACCCAGGGAGAGCCCCATCGAACATCTGGACTCCTTCCTCGAGAAATGTGACACCTTCCAGATAAATGGTGTCACAGAT
This sequence comes from Scilla litardierei, assembly GCA_030789695.1. Lineage (NCBI taxonomy): Eukaryota > Viridiplantae > Streptophyta > Magnoliopsida > Asparagales > Asparagaceae > Scilla > Scilla litardierei. The sequence goes on from CM061133.1 coordinate 160,645,833, forward strand.
GAAGCTATCCGTCTGAAGTTATTCCCCTTCTCTCTACGGGATAAGGCCAAGCAGTGGCTAAGGGGAAAGGACCCGAACACTTTCAACACTTGGGAGAAGCTCTCGAATGCGTTCTTGACGAAGTTCTTTCCTCCGGGGAAGACCATGAAGCTGAGGAGTGAGATCTCATCCTTCTCCCAGGCCAGCCACGAGTCCCTGCATGAAGCTTGGACGAGATACAAAGAAATGCAGCAAAGATTCCCTCATCACGAGCTTCCCAAGTGGCAGATAATTAATCTGTTCTACAACGGATTGTGGGATGATATAAAGTCGTCAATGGACGCTGCGGCTGGGGGTCCTTCATGTCCAGAAGTGAAGAAGATGCCGGACAAATTCTTGAAAACATGGCATCGAACAATGAGCGGTGGTGTGACGAGCAAGCCACACGTAGATCTAGGGGTATCCACAGGGTCGAGGACGTCGAAAAATTATCCAACAAGTTTGACTTGTTGTCGACCCAGATCTCAGTACTGATGGTAGGAGCCGGTGGTGCCGGTACACAACATATTGCGGCGGTAGAATCCGAAGTCATAGGAGACTTCGAGGGTGGCGACATCTCACCTCCATTGGACCAAGCGAGCACACTATGCTACAATCCAACGGGGAACACGCCGTACCCTCCACGGACTAGCTCCAACCCGGCCTACTCTCCAAATAACCGGAACCACCCCAACCTTATCTACCGGGCACCGTATCAGCAGCCGCCGCCTCAGCAGCAGCAACAACAGATATATCAGCCGGCTAGGCCTCAACAACAGCAGTTTCAGCTGCAGCAGCAATTTCAACAGCATCAGCCTTCACAACAGTATCAGCAATATCCTCCAAGGAACCAGCAGCCCATTCAGTAGTTGCAGCAACAACAGTATGGCCAGCAGTGGGCCATCTCTCTGGTTGAGTCCCTCTTGACTCAATACATTACCAACCAGGAGAAGATAAATTTGAAGCTGGAGATGGGTCAGCGGGCTCTCACCGACCAAGTAACCCAGTTGGGGTTACAAGTGGCGAACCTTCAAAGGTCGCAAAATCTATTGCCGCCACAACCGGAAGTGAATCCGAGGGGAGCAAACCAGAGTTTGGCACTCACGCACGAGCATGCGAATGTGTCTGCTATCGTGCTGAGGAGCGGAACACAAATCCCCACAAGAGTGCATGCCAAGGAACCGGAAGCACCGTTGGTCGTGGAGCGACCAATTGAAAAAGTCAATGACAACGGTGCTTCGTCGCCAAGACCTACGACTCCGGAAGGAGTCCCCGAAGAGGAGAAGAAGAAGGACGAGAAAGGGAGCCTCAAAGTGTTCAAGCCCGTTGTGCCTTTTCCACAACGGCTAGCCCAAGCCAAGATAGACGAAAAGTATGGCAAATTCTTTGCCATGGTCAAGGATCTAAGCATGCAAATCCCCTTCGTTGAAGTTATAGAGACCATACCCTCATACGTAAAATTTTTAAAGGATTTGTGACAAAGGGATCTAGAAAGGAGAAGGTCGTTCTGACGGCGGAGTGTAGTGCTCTCATCCAGCGAGCAAATCCGCCTAAGCTTAAAGACCCGGGGAGCTTCTCTATCCCTTGTGCGATCGGGGAGGTAAAGATCCATCGCGTGCTCGTCGATCTTGGAGCGAGCGTCAGTTTGATGTCCCTGTCGATGTATAAGAGGATAGGGATGGGCGACTTGGAGCCCACCGGTATGACCCTACAGCTTGCAGACCGTTTGGTCACATATCTGGTGGGGGTTGTAGATGACCTGCCTGTCAACGTAAGTGGGGTGCATGTGCCAGTGGACTTCGTCGTCATGGACATGCCTGAAGCTACGCATACCTCCATCATCCTTGGATGGCCTTGCATGGCCACTGCCGGCGTCTTAATAGATGTGAAGAAGGGGAAGCTTTCCCTTAACGTCGGCGATGAAAAAGTCTAGTTTGACTTGGGGTTATCAATGAAGCACCCCAACCCCCCGGATGATCCAGGATGCAATATGCTGGAGTTAGAAGAAGAGAGAGTTGTGGAAGCCGCGGCCTGGGAAATTCTTTCAAGGAATCCCCCCGACAGTTTAGGGGACCTTGAAGAACGTGACGGCATGAAGAAAGATGATGTTGCTGGGAAAGCGGATGCGGCACGTACGGTCCCTCCCGAATTTCAAAAAGTTCCTCCGACAAGGAGGAAAGGGAAAGAGCCCATGGGGCTCACCGGTGAGGATATTCGGATCTTAAAACGAGTGGCGGTAGACGCCAATATAAGGGAGAAACCCCCGGATCCCGTCAACGAAGGGAGGGTCGTTGAGCAAGTCTTCTTGTCGCCGACGACGACACCAAAAGCCACCAACTCAGAATCTGAAGCGATGACGATCTTAGGGCATCACCCCCGTCTGCCTTGAATATCATCTACGGGCATCGAGCAAATGACGTTAAACAAAAGCGCTTCATGGGAGGCAACCCATGCTCTAAACTTTTATCTTTGTTTTGGGTTTATTTTCAGCTTTTTTTCTTATTTTAATAAATAAATCCAGCCGCAGGAACTTCCGTCTATAGACTAAGGCCATTAATGAATTTTTGCAGGAAACAAGGCCTCACCCGATCGGGTGATTATTCAACCGATCGGGTGAGACGTATTAGACAATGGCCGTATCTGTTCTCCAACGAACCGGTCGGGTGAAGCAAGCTGAGACCGGGTGGCAGACCGTGTGAGCTGGGCTGAAGTCTCGAAAAATTTTGGGATTTGATCAACCGATCGGTTGATACGAAGCATGATCGTGTGACTGACCGGGTGAGCTGTACTGAACTTTCGGGAAAAATCTGTGAAGCGACGAACCGATCGGGTGAGTTATCACCCGATCGGTTCGCCTGGAGCCTCTTTTCAGCAAAAATTTCGACCTAATTGTCAACCGATCGGGTGAAAACTCACCCGATCGGTTCGACTTAAACCCAATATAAACCCAGCGCCCTCACCCGTTCATCTCCCTCGCCCGATCTCGATTCTCTCTAGCCGTTTCGACTTCCTCTCCCTCGCCCAACTTCGTTTCTCCCTCAACCGACCACAAAACTCCCCTCAATCGATCTCTCCACTCCCCATCTCCTTTGCTCCTTCGATTTCACTCTCCCCACCTTCGATTTTACCCATTCAAAAACCCTAATTTCTGCCCAATACTCCCCCATTTCGAAATTTCGCTGAAAGGAGTTGCTGCGGCTTCACATTTATTCCCTTTGTGTTGCGTTGGGACATCTACGAGCAAGGATCCTCAACTCTACTGGGTAACTTCGCTCCTTAGCTCAATTTTATATTTTGCCCTAGAAATTTCTATTTGCTCGATTGCCTGTGTGTGTGTACATTCATCACATCTTGCATACACTCACTCACACACACTCACATGGCCAAAGATCAAGATAAGGGTAAGGGTATCATGCGAGAGGAGGGGTCGTCTCGCAAGAGGCGCAAGACCACACGTCCACCACACTCACACCCTCCTCCTGCACAGCCTGTACAACCCCAACCCCAACCCCCACCTATCATCCCAGCTGAGGACCCACTGATGGGCCCATGTGGCTACCGCTTTAGGAATCAAGAGCACAAATATTTTTACCATACACTTGATGCACGGGGGCATCTCTCGACCAAATTTGCCTACACCCAAACGCTCATCGATCTCGGTGTATTCACCGAGGTCGAGACTCTCTTCGCAAATTTAGGTTGGTTAGCTTTCTTAAATGCCAACGCGGTATCCTACCCCTCCCTCACACTCGAATTTTATCCACACTTGTCTGTGAGTCGGGGTCGGTCGTCATATTTCGGGTCCGTAACAGAACTATTCGCACCCACCTGGATACAATCAATGACATCTTTGGTTTCCCCATCCTTGGGGACGACGCTATCTGTCCATACTGGCATCCCCCCGAATTTGACGTTGATCAGTTTTGGTTCCGCCTCACCCTACATGATTACTATCCCTGAGGTAAGGCCAAGGCCTCCTCCATCATTCACCCCGTCTTCCGTCTGGCCCACCAAATCATTTCTTGCACGTTTTTCCCCAGGGATGAGTCTGGTACCGTGACCATCCCTGATCTCTTCATTCTGTGGGCCATGACCTTCCCTTTCGTTTGGGGTGATGACGTGATTTCTTTTAGGGCCCCTACCGTTCCCGTCCATGCCGGTGCTTGGCTTATTTTCAAGCTTCTTGAGATTAGCCGCGCCGGCAAGGGTAAGTTTTGTTGTGGGGGCCTTATCACGATCATAGCTTCTGCTCCCAAGTATAACATTGTCATCCCCCGAGATCTGCCCACTGCCGCAGGACCCTCACGTCTAGATCTCGACGTCATGCGGCATATTCACATGATTAAGCCCCACCCCGATGGCCGTTTCACCTTCCATTACAGGCACCCCCCATCTCCCCATACAATTCTGCCCAACCCCGCTCGCATGACCATCCAGCTTGTAGGAGACTGGACTTTCCCACTTGATGCTAATTTCTTGGGGGGTTGCGCCTTCCATTCAACCCGGGCGCAGCTAGACCACCTTCCCCTGCCGCCCACTTAGGCGTACAAGATATCCCTGCGTCCCGAGGAGATCCTGACACTACAAAAAAAGGACTTTTGCCAGCGTTTATTTTAACATTATCCAGCGTTTTTGAAGCGCTGGTAAATGTTTTTCCGGTGTTTTACAAAATGCTGGAAAGACGTTGGGAAAAGGAGGTGTTGCTAAATGTTTTCTCGGTGTTTTGGTAAAACGCTGCAAAATGCCCACTTTTGCCAGCATTTTCTAAAAACGTTGGGAAATGCCCAAGACATTTCCCGACGTTTTTGTAAAACGTTGGAAAATGCCCAAGACATTCCCCGTCGTTTTTGTGAAATGTTGAGAAATGCCCAAGACATTCCTCGGCGTTTTCTTGAAACGTTGAGAAATGTCCAAAACATTCTCCGGAGTTTTCTTGAAACGTTGGGAAATGACCAAGACATTCTCCGGCTTTTTTCTTGAAATGTTGAGAAATGCCTTTGATACAAATTAAATACAAATGTATTTTAGTAAAATGTCACTAGTGTGTTTCCTAAACTTAGAAATCAAAGAGTTAAGCGCTCACACATGCAACAACAACTCAGTTTCTTTGTGTAATTCCATATGAATAGATGAAATAACGAGAGAACAAAATAAATAAATGTAATTTCCCATTCTCCTCACCAACACATAAGAGTAAAACATGATCAGACCTTGCCAGTTTGAAAAAGATTGTACAAATACTTGGCATTACAATTAAAAAGTTTAAATGCTTCTAAAAACATCAATAATTGCAGGACAATTATGTTGAGCAGACCACATTTGTTGCACAATCCTACAGTTACAATGCAAAGTCGAAGTTTTTGAAAAGAAAGCAAAAATCGTAACATCTGCATTGGTTCAAAGTATTTGGCTCAAAGTCCTTATGCACTTCATTTCAGTCGCATATGATCTCGAGGTTACATAGATTCTCCACCGTACTTAAAATAGTAGACTTGTATATCCACCTAGTAACACTATCTCGGGTCTCATCTTCTCTTCCTGCAATCCAAACATTGAATATATCTATTAGTCAAAACTTGGATGGTGTACTCTCTAAACATGGTATGAGTGTTGGATTATCATAGGCACTTAACCTCTTTAATCCCTTAAATTATGTGTATTAGTCCCTTAAATTATGTGTATTTTGATATTAGTCCCTTAAATCTTTGTAATTTGAATTTAGTCCCTTAAAGGGACTATTTAGGTTAAACTTTAAACATTTAAGGGACTATTTAGGTGATCAAAAGGGACTATTTAGGTTAACGTTAAACATTAGTCCCTTAAATGTTTAAAGTTTAACCTAAATAGTCCCTTTAAGGGACTCAATTCAAATTACAAAGATTTAAGGGACTAATATCAAAATACACATAATTTAAGGAACTAATATGAGAAAAACCCGATCTGCAAATGGAAAGATCATCACATCTTAAAAGTATGTTGTCACTCTTTTAAATATTGAGATCGTATATATATGGATTATCAAACATTTTATAGAAATAACTTTGCATCACAATCACAAGATAGAAAGGATCCGGCTTGTGCACACCATAAATCCGATGCAACAGTACTTTGCAAAAAGAGAAGGTATAGAACACAAATGAAATGAATCCTAAAAGAGATGGACGCAACAATCTAGACTTAGGTAACAAATTGCCGACACCTATAAGAAGACACTTACATAAAGCTGTGTTCTAATGCATACATGTCTTCTTACAATAGGAAATGGACTTCTTACACTTCCTAGGGGAAACATATGGATATATGTGTCTATGTTCAGAATTTTTCGTTGGAATCGGTTGTTAATTATATGAACTGAAGGAACTTTGAAGAAGATTCATATTTCAAATGCCACTTTACCAAGACTATGAGAAGAAACAAGTGTATTTCATGCTGAATCCCAAGTAATACCTGGTAAGCTTTCTTCTGTTTGCTAGCTTCATATGTGTTGAGGTCAGCTTCAATCTTTGCCTTGACAATAGAGTGAAACTCAGGATATGGTTCATAGCCAAAGAAATTTTGTAGTACCTGGATAAATAATAATGTTAGTAAACTCCAAACCAAATAGATCCTATTAGATTCAGACATCACATGGTTACCTCAAGCAAAACAAAGAACAGAGCCATCAGAAACGCTTGACAAAAGAGTTGAGGTTGCCTACTCCCTCAACCTATAATGGATGCATTTTTGTAAGAAATTTGGTAGCAGCAGCTGTTAAGCTGACCTTAAAATTTTTACAACTTGTTGACTGTGTCCCATGGATGTGTTCCTGGTCAAAATACCGCAAATAGCTATTTTGCCTTCTGTAGTCATGTGCATATTGAAGTAAATAGGATCCTAATAGCAGCACCTATTTAAAATATGAAGGCATCACTTAGTGTTCTGAGATATACGAGGTTGCAATTGCACCATGCCAATTGTTTGCACTGTAGGGATTCCAATATCCCGGATGTGTTGAAGGCCTGCAGAAATTGGTATGATTTTGGTAAATATTACTTGTTGCCTACCGTATTGGATCACACCTGGTTCCTTATCTAGTGGATGTGGGACTAACAATCACTAATTTCACTGACGAAAAGACCTTACCATCAGTGAATGAGGATATTCATTGACGATGCTGCAGTGGCAGTCAAAGATTTATGCATCCTTCAACAAACCAAGCAGTTTCATTTCATACGCTATTAGTCGTTTGTGTCCAGCAGGAGCATTTACCTCTGCATGAAATTTATCTATTGTTTCTAGATGGTTAAGGAAAAGGCTTAATGCCCACTATATTGTTGCTACATAAGTGTCGGTGCATCTGATAATGAGAACCTGCAAGATGCAAGCTTGAATCAAACGACAAAGGCATAAGTGAATATATACCACCATCATTCCCTTGATGACTTGATCAGTGTAGTCCATTGCTTCTGTTTCTTGCAGTGAGAGCATGGCATCTAAAATTGTTTGCAATTCCTCTTATATCTGCTTGTTAGTCTGTTGAATGCCACGTCACTCGTCAATCATGCCCTGTAGCAACTCATCGAAATCTTTCTCCATCTTCATAAATTGAGGAAAAGATGTCAGTGGAATCACACAAAAAATGGAGGAAGAACTTATTTTAATCTTTTTGGAGTTCAGATATATCTTACCAAAGATCTTTAGATCTGCATTTTGTTAGTGTGTGTCCAGTAGGGTAGGGGGTTTTTAATGCTATATTCAGACAGATGAAGCATGCAAAACAAGTTGCCCATAAATAGCTATCATATTGTGGGCATGGTAATTCAGGGTACACAATGAATCAGGATTTAATGGTGGAAAATATATCTAGCAAGCTGATGAAACATATTACACGTGATAATATTATGAAACACACTCCAAAATGTGATGCGATCTCCCCTAAAACTAAAAAATTCTAGTATTTTTCGAAATCTAGACTTCAATCAATATAGATAATGAACTCATCAAATCTCTCTAAGGTTTAAGTCCTGAACGAATAATTAAAAATAAATAATCTCGAATCTTTTTCAGTGCCCAAAAGAGAGAGAATGGCCTCTGCAATCTGACACTCGAGAACCACAAACAAAGTTGTAACTTAAGAATCTCAAAAGCACCACTGAAACCAAAATAATAATTATCATTCTGATGATGGTAGAAATAATGCATCTCCAATAACCTCACAACCTCAAAACAAGACAGATACATAGAAACAAAGGAACTAAAATCCAAGAAAATAATCTTTAAACAAAAAGAGAGATTTTCAGAGCTCACCTCTTCAATCTGCTTATATCCTCAAAATACCCATTTGGTCTCCATCCACCTGAATTCAAGTTCAAACACAGAAACAAAGCTCAGAGCAAAAAAAACCCCACTCACAAAAAAGTAAGAAAACTGAATTTCATAAAAAAACACAGTGAACAAAACTGAATTTCATAAAAATACACGGTGAACATAATATAGATGGTTTAGCGGAGTTAATGCTAGGACCAGGCAGTTGTTTCGTTTTAATAGAGAAAGAATAATTCTTAACTATGCACGATCCAGCACTCACTTCATGTTTTACGATGAGCAGCAAACTAGCCTATGGATAATCATATTATATAGAAATTTGGTTTCTGATGGTAGATTGAATTAGAGTACAGACCAGAGTGAATGAGAAGAAATATATGTGATACTATCAAACATTTTGAGTGTTTCTTCTAGAAAATCTTGAACTCACCACAACATTTTCCCCACGTTTGAGGAGTGGTGCAGGAAAATAAAGATTACATTGTGGTCCAACCATCTGCATATATATTCCAGAAATTTTTATAAGAATGTAACAGATACGAACAAAAATGCAGTATAGAAACAACATAAGAAAAACCAAGTCTATATCACCAGCACAAAGAAAGCAAACTTATTAGCCAGAATCTTCCTATATTGAACTTGTTCACAAAAGCAACGCCTTTATTCCAACCACAGAATGATATGAATGTATCTTTAATTTGATCGTTTGATTCAATAAAGAGACGACCTTGATAAAATCTTGGTTCTTGTGAAATGTGATCTGAGGCATTCCAGCGCAACGTGTTTTATTATCATCAACAGAATTAAAAAATGCATAAATGCTGCAAGATCATGAAGGAAATAGGAGTGCACAGACAGAGGTATGAATACACCATTGACTTAATTCATGCAGCTAAAAATTGATCGCCTGGCGAGTTGATATATATGTCAAACATTAGATTTGATCGGCTAATCTTGCAGAAAGTACTAAACACCACAAATTAAAATTCTAACTATAACACAGTTAAGATGAAGTATATGTGACCATTTTATTTTAGTAAATCTCTGTGTAGGAAAGGAGTCTTGCTAAAAATTGCAATCCACAAATTAAAATCCTAAACTCCTGGTGGTGATGCTTGTAGCTTCTCTCCAATAAGATTTTTAAACTTAACACAAGATAGGCCTAATGAACCACTCCCTGACCAATTAATTTTAGTAGCAAAAGGAGTAGGAAAAGGGTGATTAAGAACTAGAAGAATGTTCAACAAAAGTGACGATCAATAAAAGGGTGTGTATGTGAGCATGTGTGCATGAGTTGATTGAGAGAGGCAGAATAATTGAACCAAGAATTCAACTGTGTATATAAATATACAGTTATAAGTCTTACAAACTGTAACAAGAAGAGAAAAACTTACGAAAATTTTCTTTTGTGTGTTCCCTCAGGCTCAACAAAGTAACCAGAAGTAACATAAATCTCTTGCATCTACAGTCCAAATAAAGCAAGTGATAAATGATTCTCAAATATCAAAGGTAATTTTCACATAAATAAAAGATTCTACTTAATACAAGGATATGTCTATATCATTATAGTTAACCAAACAGGATACCAATTGGGACAGATATACATATAGAACTAGTTCTTACCAATCAATGGACCATCAGATTTAACTCTTTTTTTGCCTTAGGGTTATGTCTGACTAACAACAAAAATTGCATCATAAATAACTATATACATAGTAAATTTTCAGATGTCTGGAGACCATTATAGCATTATCAAACATTTTTAAGCAAATTCCATACGTCTCAGAATTATTAACTTAATATAAGGATACGTCTATATCTTTCCTGGCTTGTGTGGAAGCTTTTGATGTACTTCTTGATATCAATATACAGAATTGTCTTGCCTTCTTTGTTTTGGCCTTGTTTCAGATCCAGTAGCCTGGAATTGGCAGCAAAGTTAAGATAAAACAATAAGCTCCCTGAATTGTAGACTACAGCAGATTATTTCAGACCAAATGATCTCATATTTTTAAAGACAAATGAAGGAAATTTCTCAGATTTAATGATTTAACACACTGCATTGAAACTTTGATACTGCTAAACTAATACAAGCCCAGTAAACATAACACTAAATCATAACCGGTAAAGATTATTATCATATGAATAAAACCCAAAAAGGAATTTTTTTTGTTTTTAAAGAAAAAGAACCCCAATAAAGAAAGACTAATTAGAAATACCAAGGCCCAGGGTGGGATCAAAAGAAAGGAACATGTAAAGAACAAAAGATCCATCAAATTAGGCATCGGATTGTGAAAGATGCTTCCTTTTCATGAGAAATGTAACCCCTGAAGCAAAAAGAGCAAACTTGATCAATAATGATTGATGAAGTTAAAAAATCCAAACAAGAAACCACAAAGGATCAGAAACCCATCAAAAAGGGAGGTGTTATGAGGAAACAACAAAACGTAGCAGAGCCCATGATAAAAGACATCGGATCTCACACAAAGAAACACGACCCATTCGATCAAAACCCAGAAAAATACAGTCAAAAGAGGAGAATGAAGAAGAAGAAGAAGAACCTAATAACAAGGGGATCGATGGAGAGCATGCGGAGGATGGAAACTTCTCTGAGAGTCGTCGAGGGACGCCTTCTTCGTCTTCGGTAAGCCCTGTCTTCTTGAGGGGCCGACGCCACCACCTGAACTTAGGGTCAGGATTAGGGTTTCGGCGCCGACCGCCGCAAAACCCGAGCCCTAAAGTAGATGTGAGAAAGAGAGAGAGAGAGAGAATAGAGGGGCAGAGAGACCGCGGGCAAGCAGAAATAAAAGGCCGCTCTCGACCGCCTAACAAATTAAGGATTTGCATAAGGTTGATAGACGTAAACATCAATCTCAATTCTCCCATCTAATTGAGCAATGGTTTAATCGGAAGGAAGCTGACCTTACATTGATACGAAAAGGATTTAGTTGGCAACGACGAACTTGACGGTGATCGGCGGGGTCGGCGATGGGGTGACGTCAAACACGGCTACGGGGACGACGAACACAGCGGAGGGGTCTAATCTTCTGGTCGACTACGATCTGAAATTTTTTTATCGATGACGGAGAAGGAGAAAATTGGGTAAATAACACTAGTCAACGATGAGTTTTAATATCTACCACCCAATTTAAAAAGTTTGCAAGAATATCATCCCCTTAAAAAAAGAGACTAAAATACCCTCTTCTTCCCAAACACTAAAACCCAACAAAATCAAATCCCTTTGCGAAAACAAGTGCAGCGAACGACGTTCTCCCTCCGGCGAGCGAAGCCCAGCACCTGGCACCGCCTCGAACTCCCCTCGACAGCCTCGACACCGCTCATCGTCGCCATCCCACAACCCAACGCCGACACCACCCCCCATAAACGTCTACATCGACGCCGAACTCCGACCACCCCGCTTCGCCGTACTCCGACCACCCCGAATCTACGGCAACGCCTCACCGTACTCCGACAAAGCCATATGAGGCAATTTGCGCCAATTTGCGCCAATATGCGCCAATATACGCCAATATACGTCACGAAACGTGACGTATATTAGCGTATATTGGCGCAAATTGGTGCAAATTGGCGCAAATTGGCTCGTAGGACTTTGTCGGAGTACGGCAAGGCGTTGCCGTACATGCTATATATAAATTTAGATTAAAATTACGAAATTTATGAACTTATGTATTGTGAGTGCACCAGAATCTGCAAGGTAATCGCTGAGCCGCTTGAGAATATCGCTTTTCTGTGTGTAAAATGTGGTGTATTGATGTATGCCCACAAAATCCAAGGACCCCCTTGATCAAACTAGACTCGGGCCCTGTAAACTTTGGCAATCTGTTGCCAACTCTTGATCTCATCGAACCTGGGTAGTCTCCAAAGAACAATGGATCCATGAACCTGTGATGCAATTTGAACACGAGTCAAAAGAATTCTATATGATCGATGAATCTATATCACATGTTTATGCTCACCAGCCGAGCTGAAAATCTTGTGCTCTAAGTGTTGCATCAATGTCATCTAGGTTCGAACCAAATGGCATCAAGTGTTATCCCAATTGATCATTGCTGTGTTGCCCGCATACATATTTTTCATGTCCCAGTAGCAATACATGCCTCGAATCCAAAACATATGCAAACTGCAAGCCGATGCCCCCGTGAAGGCATGAAGCATCAATGAATTGTCCCTGCACACAACAAAGCAAATTGGCCCAACGCCGACAATACCTCTACGTCGACGCCGAACTCCGATCACCTCGCTTCGCCGTACTCCGACCACCCCGCATCTACGGCAACGCCTCGCCGTACTTCGACAAAGCCCTACGAGTCAATTTGCACCAATTTGCGCCAATATACGTCAATATACGCCAATATACGTCACGAAAAGTGACGTATATTGGCGTATATTGGCGTATATTGGCGCAAATTGACGCAAATTGCCTCATATGGCTTTGTCGGAGTACGACGAGACGTTGCCGTAGATGTGGGGTGGTCGGAGTACGGCGAAGCGGGGTGGTCGGAGTTCGGCGTTGACGTAGACGTTTATGGGGGGTGTTGTCCGCGTTGGGTTGTGGGATGGCGGCGATGAGCGGTGTCGAGGCTGTCGAGGGGAGTTCGAGGCGGTGCGAGGTGCTGGGCTTCGCTTGCCGGAGGGAGAACGTCGTTCGCTGTACTTGTTTTCGCAAAGGGATTTGATTTTGTTGGGTTTTAGTGTTTGGGAAGAAGGGGGTATTTTAGTCTCTTTTTTAAGGGGGATGGTATTCTAGCAAACTTTTTAAATTGGGTGGTAGATATTAAAACTCATCGTTGACTAGTGTTATTTACCCAATTTTCTCGACGGAGAAGATGAAGATTTTTGATCGACATAGGGTTTGGATTATAATTGGGAGGATTTTTTTTATCGACAGTGTGATTTTTGATCTATTTCTCAAAGATTCTTTCCAAAGCCTCTATTTTTGGGGGAAATTGGAATATTATTGGGGAGAATGGCGGGATTTGGCGCGCCCTATGTTTTGGCAGACTGCCAAATTTTTAGGCATTTTATTATATATTTTCTATTAAAGATAGATATAAATATTTACACGAATGTTATTTAAACATTTTGGATTTTTATTACAAATTTACAAGGTCGTGTATTTACAAGTTTACCATTAAAAATTTAGAAGAATACCACTAGAATTTTTTCCTCCTTACTGTAAATATTAGGCACTAGATTTCTCAACATTTTTAATAAAGCACTGGGAATGGTCAATAATTTGCCGGTGTTTTTAGTAAAGCGTTGGGAAACGCCAAGCATTTGCCGACGTTTTTAGTAAAACGTTGGGAAAGGTCCGGCTTTTGTCTGCGTCTTAAGAAACGCCGAGAAAGGTCCCGCATTTACCGGCGTTTATATGAATGCTGGGAAATGTTGAGACACCAATAGACATTTACCAACGTTTCTTTAAAACGTCGGTATAAAAACGTTGGTAAAAGTCAAATTTTTAGTAGTGTGAGGCAGGTCCTAGTCATGTCATCCCAGCTTCTGTCCCGATCACCACCGTCGCCACCTCTCCGGTCTGTACTACCACCTCCTCCTCCTTTCGTCGAGCCACTTCTGCTCATCTCGCTCTTGAGAGTGAGCTGGCTTTTCTTCGCACTGTCGTTTCATCCTCCACCCCTCCGGACCCATCCCCTTCGATTTTCTCTCACCCACGCTTCTTCGCACTTGAGAGGGACGTGGCCACCATCCTCCGCATTCTCACTCACGTCCACGGACCGCCACCTCCCACACCACACCCCTCTCCACCACCTTCACCCCCTCGACATTTTTCACCTCCACCATCACATTCTTCTCCTCCATCGTCACCCCCTAGGCGACCATCTCCCCCTATCGCAACATCCACTGCCACCAACTCGTCTACTCCCACCGTTTCCATTCCCTCCACTGTCGTCCCCACAGATCCACCACCCTCCACTTCCGTCACTCCATACGTGCGTCGCAAGAAATTGCAGGTGCAATCGCGATCACTTCCCCCACCATCCTCTTCTATCGCCGTATCCACCCCATTCATCGTCGTTTCTACCCCATCTACCACCGACTTGGTCGCCCTTTCACTCCCACTCACCATCACCACCACGACTCCACCCATCATTCACACATCCACACCCACCGATCCATTACCCCGACCACTTTCTCCACTCCTTTGTACACCAGTCGCCTCTCCCACCCACTCCCCCGCATCCCCCACATCTTCCATCGAGGAGGACGAGGACGATTCCTCTCCTGCTTTTTGATTTCATTTTTGTTTTCTGACCTCCCCCTTGCATATCTCTGCATTTTCATGATTACATCATATTGCTAGCATTGTCACGTCTAGCTTAGGGGAAGCCAATTTTTCTGTGTGCTATCGTGTGACGTTTTTTTTCTATGTGTGTTTGTTTATTTTTGTTGTGTCGTGTGGTTTTCCTTTTTTTATTTTTTATTTTCTGTTTATATGTCGTGTGGTGTGATCTTTATCTTTATTTTTATTTTCAGTTTCGTATGTGTGTTTTTCTTGTTTTTAGTGTCTTTTTGTGTCGGTGCGTATTCCCCCCCCATTTTCATTGCCCTCTCGTATTCACTTTTATTGCATTGAGGGCAATGCAAGTTTCAGCTTGGGGGAGTCGCACTTCGTGCGTCATTTGCGTCTTTTTCTTCGTTTTTGAGTCGTTTTCATCGTGTCTTTATTTTTTCTTTTCTTCTTTGTATCTCTTTCTCCTAGAGATGAACCTTATGATGAATTGCCACAAAAATCACACACACACCTAGCATGGCTTCGATAATCACATTCACTAACCCTAGAAAGTCGAGTCCTCTTGCATTTCATGCATCGTGGGTCCACTTGCTTTTATATGAGTCGTGTGTCGTGTCCAGCTTACGGTGTGCTTCTACTTAGTGATTTTGTTTTATATACCTGTCCAGGAATGACCCCTAGATTATCATGCTTCGATTTGAATATGCGGTATTTGCCTCTCTTATCTGCTTCTGTATGCATGAATATATATATCGTATGCTTCATGTCGCATGTGTCGGGATTCCACACTTAGGACTAGGATAACCCATTTAGCTTATGCTCTGATTAGCGAAAGATCTCACTTGCCCAAGTGTTTAGAATCCGATTTCTTTTTTATTTTACTTGGTGCAAATCCCCTCGTCGTGTACCGTTCTCCCAATTGGGAGAGTACACACGTGTATATACCCCAAAATCCAAAAATCCAAAAAAAGAGAGAAAAGAAAAACCCAAGAAAAGAGAAAAGAGAAAAGAAAAAAAATACATATGTATAGCCGAAAATCCAAAAAAATACATATATCCAAAACCCAAAAAAATTGCGTGTGAATATTTCCCTACCTGTCGAGAATAAAGGGAAGGCGAGAATTTGCACCGAGTGTTCTACTCCACATCATCTCAACCCCCATCGCTTTCGAAAACACTTGGAATAGGGAATTTCTAGCTATTATCTAGGCGATAGTGTGGTGATGTCCAAGTCCCTAGCTGTGGAGTTCCTGACACATGATACGTTTCTATTCTCATACTCTTCTCATGCATGCTTGAGCCATATATTCACCGCTTATTCCAAATCGAATCGATATTTGGGTCATTTCTTGGATTTGTGTATATGGAGCTTATTGCACGATGTAGAAAATGACACCGTCTGCTAGCACACGACCACTCACTCGCGCTTCACCGCACGGGCCCATGACACTTGTCTAGACTCGTATGCCTTGGTTAGTTGTTGTGATTCGTCGTTTGCTCGCTTGGTGTGTCGTTTTTGATTTTGTTGGCCCTGACGGGCGATTTAGGATTTAGAGTTCTCTTTTTCTCTCTTTCTCTCTATTTTCTCCCTCCGAGCTCCCACTCTCACTCGTCTTCCTCGAGGACGAGGAAGGGTTCAGCTTGGGGGATTTTTACGTGTGTGTATGTTTTATATATCCACACACATCTTCTTTGTGTTTTTCCGCTATTTTCCACCGTCTCGTATCCATTTTCTCGTGTTTTCTCGTTTTCTTTCACTTCTCCGTGTGTTTGCGTGTTTGCAGGAGTTTACCAGCGTAGGGGACACATAACAACGATATCATAAGTCCCCGGAGCAACGGGAGGAGTCACGCGTGATCCGGGGGGGTCAACCACAAAGATTTCTATCTTTCAGCCCCTCACCCGATCGGTTGGATACAGCCAACCGATCGGGTGATGCATGCATGCACGACCCGGAAAGCAGCTGAAGCGAAGTGAGCATCAACCGACCGGGTCGGAGACTGGTTCAACCCGACTGATCTCTCGGGAATTTGAAGCTGAACTCCAATCGATCGGGTGACCATCACCCGATCGGTTCACCTCTAGCCAATTTCCCCAAAGAGATGACCCAGAGAGCTCACCCGACCGCTAGCAGACCGTGCCAAAATGTCTGAAGTTTCTGTATTTTTGGGCGACAATTCCAACCGATCGGTTGATTTATCAACCGATCGGTTCACCCGACGACACCAAGATCCAAACAGCTAGAAGCTTCCGCCAACCGACCGTGTCGCCTGACCGGGTGAAGTCCTGAAGATCGCTGCCGAAGTTCACAGCAGGTCACCTGATCAGGTGATTCTTCACCTGATCGGGTGACGTCGTTTTCTATATATAGAATCCCTAGGTTTCCAGAAACCAGCAGTTGTATTTTTCCTGTTTTCTCTCCATTTTGTGATGGCTGCAATTTATTTGATATTTGTAAGTTGTCTGATCTTTACCAAACTTTAAGATAGTGTTATTTGCATTGCTCTTACTACTTTTCAATCGCCAGATCATGTTTTTAACGGTCGATTTTCATTTAGATTGCTTTTTACCTAAAATGTGCGAGTAGTTCCCATATCTGGGATTTTGGTGGAAACCCCTTCGTGGGTTCTCCCTAATGCGTCCATAGGACTAGGAAATCGATAGGAATTAGGAATCTATCTATTACGCTGGGTGTTTCGTAGTCATCGGTGGGAAAAAGACCGCCTTTGACCGTTGGGCCAAGGGGGAATAAACTTGGCGGTTGACTCCCTAGCCATAGCTCACGCCCTTAGCGTAGACATCGAATCTTAGCGCGCGGGAGCGGCAGGATGAGATGTTGGGAGTTATCGTTGTGAGCTTAGTTCTCCCAGAGTCGGTCAGTGTTAATGGACATGGGAATGCCCACTGACCGAACCCAGGAAGTCCGGCGTATCATCCTGGGCACTGACCGGAATATCGGGCCCATGGGACGCTTGTATCACTCATAGAGGCAACGTCTCACCATTAGACCCTAATTCCGATCGTTATCCTATCCGTCGACCGTGTTAGCAAGAATCACATGATAGGGTGGAAACCGAAGTCCTAGGTTTCCGTTGTTATTGTTTAACCCCTTACCTACGATTCGTGACAAACCATCATTCGATTCGGGCTAGCTCACCCCTAGGGTGAATCCGGTCCTTTCTGACACAAGCACAACCACGCCTCCCTATGTTCGACCCCCAAGCCACACTACAACACCGTGCGCTTGCGGTTATAAATATTTAAATCTCACGCCCCCAATCACATATTATTGCACACTTGCATGCCACAAATGCGGGGGACGTCAAATGTCCACCATTGAGTTATATCAACTCTCTGTATGCTCTGAGAGATGCACGCGTGACTCTGGAATCACAATAGTAATAACATATGTGAACCCACAACACATGCAAATTATCTTATCTTTTTCTCTCTAATATGCCAACATACTTTAGCGAATCCTAGATCACAACTCACACTTTCCCTACACTACCACCAATTTGTAACTTGAGATGGATCTCTTCTCAGCACTTATTTTCCTTAGTCGATTAAACTTGTATAATTGTCAAATGAATTGTCCCTGTGGAATATGACCCGGACTCATCGGGATTTATTATTTCTTGACCTCCTGCTAGGGAGTATCACTTTTTAAAGGCAAGCATCCCCCCCCCCCAAATTTTTTTTTCACAAACTCTCATCGTATCCATTGATTCCTCAAGATTCAATCACAGTCGTCTTTCTTACCCACCTTTTATCCTTATCAACAATCCCATTCAAAAACATCCCTCAATAGTACAATTGATAAAAGTAATATGGAGGTCAGCTAGCAAAGGAGGAAATTTCCTCCTTGGCTAGCTTATGTGACACCATCCCATATATTTTTTCAACGATCAAATCTGTGTAGTATATTTTTTATGTTCTAAAACCATAAACTACAAATTTTATGGTAAACTCTAAGTATTTTGATCATTCATCTAACCACTGCAAAAAGTTCTATTACGCCAGAACATGTAAAATTGCTACGAGTGGATGAACAATTAATACTCCTAGTATTCACTTGGAAATTAGTGACATGAAGGTTTAGAATATGAAGATCAAAATGAATTATTTAGTTCAAATGTAAAGGGGAGTGAGGGTTTGAAGCTAACCAAATTTCCTCCTTGGGTAATTGATACATACATACGTACATACATACATATGCACACACACACACAATGACAATAATGGAAAACATAAAATATATCTGACTAAGCCACATTTATCACCCTCTAAAACTCCATCTTTCCATATTATTTCAGAAGATTGAAACCATTTATCTTGTTCGACACATTCTAAAACCATAGAATACCAAATATCGAGTGAATCCTACGGGTGTTGCATGTTCATCCACCCAACACAAAAAGTTCTATTCATGCAAAATCATTAAGCTTATAAAAATCTAAGGCAATTGAAGCTTACTCAAAGGCAATGTAAGCTCAAGAACCTAAGGCATGGAGAAGATGGACTTCAAGCTACATCTAGATGGTATTTTGATGTATTATATGTATTCTTTATCCCATGACCTTAGATATGTTAAATCATATGATATGAAGATCCACACACTTAGAATAATGTTATAAAGCTTATAAAAATTGTTTTGAAATTTTTTTGGACATATTTTAAGTGTGTCACTCATCCATGCTACATGTCCATGTACCAGGAGGGAGTCAACTCCCAGATGAATTGGAGTTGGCTCCTAGAGTCTTGAAAGACCTAGAGTGGTTTCAGCCACTGGCTGGGAGTTGACTCCTTCAGTGTAGAAAGTCAACTCATATAACTATTGGTTGACGCCTAAATAAACAGTAGTCGACTCCTAAGCCCCAAACGTCATATTTTAACTGCTTCTTTGATTGACATAATTTGTCGATTTTTAGCAGTTAGGAGATGATTTTCCATGTTTTTTGTGCAAAAATTGTCTATAAATACTGAGAGTCTTTACAAGGTTTTATCGTCAATGAGCAAAGATTTTAATAATGTTTTCTAAGTATTTTCTGAAGATTTTCAAAGCTCTTAATCCCTCTTGCTTTCTTAATTTTTAGGCCCATTTTGCTATTGATTTCAAAAGCTTTTAAGCAAATTAGTTTTGGCCTTCTCTTGATCTTAATCATTAGAGTTTCATCTCTAACCTTTGAGATTGGATCAAGATATGATCTTTAACCCTCAACTGATTTTTCTTCTTTAATCTTTTCTTGAGATCAATTGGCTATATGATCGTTGTAATCACTGCAACGAGTAAGTATAATTACAAGGATGGTTGGTAGGTAAGTTGTTTGTACTTGGAGATTGAAAAGCCTCTTACATGAGGTCCTTACACAGTGAGGTTATTAGTATTAGTTGTAGAAGCGCTCTTATCAGAGTAGAGGCAAGGTAGTAAGAAGATCTCTAATTGAAGGCAAGTTTACTCTCACTTGAGAGTTAGGTCGTAGAAATCCAAGTTGGTTGGCTTAGTACTAGAGGTAGCCCAGGGGTGGGTGAATTAGTATAATTCGATATGAGTTTGCGATTGGTATTATCTTGCATATTTCATAAATCTCGTCTGAGTTGTTTAACTTCTGCTGCCCATTTTCATTCTATTCCAGGTAATTTTGAGTAGTTGACTAATTACCAAGTGGAGTAACATCTGTAGGAGACTTAGTCGTTATAAGAAGAATTTTTAATACGCTATTGTTTTTAGGAGCACTATTCAACCCTCCTTCTAGTATTGCTTGCCGTCTACGGGATCCTAACAAATAGATCTGTCTAACACGTACATAATGGTTAGCTTTATCAGAGGGGCACATGTTCTGCTTTGTTAGAGGGGTGCATGTTCAGCTTTATCAAGGAAGTAGTTACGACGGTCAAAACTTATGTCGTGACAAACTCTCTGATGGGTTTTTTTACAAGGGATGTGAGGAATCTTCTGACATGGCATAACCATGCCCCGATCCTATAAAGCCAGAGAAGTGTCTCATGCATTAGGTATCTCTCAATCTTTGAATCAACTCTTGCATCTATATCTCCAATATTTCATCTCAAAACCATAGCAGCAGCTATACTCAACCAACACTCCCTCCATACTCCACTTGCTACTAACTTAAGCATCATGGCGAATTGGAGGGCCACCACCATCCCTTTCCTCTGACGTGTTTTCTATTCATTTCTGACGATGTCCAAGGAATTTCTCTGTCGCGACCCAGTGAAACCATTGCCTGGGCTCTCAGTTACGTGATTATTGGCCTCAATAGCCGCACCTAAGCTCAGCAAGATTGTAGGCATCAATAGGTGGTAATCAAGCAACAAGTTAATATATCTTCTTCATACAAATACCAATAATAGTTTGGCAATTGACACCGATGTCCACAGTCAATTTTTGGAAACAGATTAAGAATAGGAGGACCTTTATAAGGGACATACAGGAGCATCGGCCACCCAATCCTCCCCCTTAGCCATGGCAGAATCACATACGTATGTCGGAACATATAGGCCCAAACTAGCTTGGCACAACATTACAAACCTTCTGGAAGCCAAAGAGGATATCCCAGCACTGTTGGGCCTCACAGTCCATTCTTAACATATTTTTGCAGCAATGGCAAGGAGCCGATTTTGCATCATTGTTTGAAATTTGTTGTGTCAACAACATCTAGCAATCCTTGATGTTGCCTCTGGTGAGCCTATGCCAGCATTCATCAATGGTCTTACCGGTGCTCAGGGAGCCCGAGGCGAGCAAAAGGAATAATGTTGCTACCGCTATGGCATGCATGGCCGCGTATGCCACTGCCTGTAGGCTGCCCACCCTTTGCTTCTTGCAAGGATGAATGTGAATTTATACGGGTTACCATGATCTTTGCTATTATAATGCAAGCGCATCAATCTATTAAATTTCCTTTACTAAACCACAAGTCTTTATTTCAAATGTGTGTTCCAGTGAAAGGTGGAGTTAAGAAAGATAAAGAAATAAAGTCTTGCGAGAATAACCGTTTGATTTGACGAAAATTTGATGGAGTCATAAAAGTCCTCATAATATTAGTGAGTAATGTAAATGCAACACTACTACATACCCAGCCTTCAGCCACGGGAAAAAAAATTCTGTGGCAGATAGTGTGGTTGCTAACGGGGCTTTCGGCCATGAACATTTCTGTGGCCGATAGGCCACCACAGAATAACGGCCACAGAAATCCGTGACCGGTAAAAAAATAAAAATAAAAATATTAAAACATCTACCACAGACAAATCTGTGTCCGATTATCCTCTTCAGCCATGGATCAATCCATGGCTGATATACATTAGCCACGGATAATGTGTACACAATAGGCATAATCTGTGCAGAATTTCCGTGGATATATGTTATCAACCCCGGATAACGTGCACAGAATCAGTGCAGAAGGTATCTGCCATGGATTTTATAAACATATTTCATGCTGACACTTATCAGCCATGCAAAAATTCGTGGCGGATTCTACTCTTCAGCCACGATTAGTCTGTGGGTCATACTTATTAACCATGAAACTGTTGGATCTGGATCTAGGCCTAGAGGGGGGAGGTGAATAGACTAACAAAAATATTCGTGTAACCCACACAAAATCATATGCAGTTATAGCAGATCAGAGTAAATAAAAAGCAATCACAGAGTGCACAGTAGATTTACCCTGGTTCAGTCGTCCCCACGACCTACGTCCAGCCCCGAAAGAAAATACTAGATTAATATGTTATCTGGTACAACTACAATGAGCTAGAGCCCCAATTCACCTCTCACCTAGTTTGTATGAGCTCCCCAAAGTTCTCAACACTATCAACCTAGAAGATGCTCTCTCTTGACGAGCCCCAACTCGTCAAGGCCCTCTTGTCTAGCCCCAACTAGACAAGACCCCAAAACACAAGTATGATAAAGTTTTCCATACAAAGTTCGCTACACTACTACATAGATATAATAATAAAGAGTT
Organism: Scilla litardierei; assembly: GCA_030789695.1. Lineage (NCBI taxonomy): Eukaryota > Viridiplantae > Streptophyta > Magnoliopsida > Asparagales > Asparagaceae > Scilla > Scilla litardierei. The sequence goes on from CM061133.1 coordinate 160,668,402, forward strand.
TAGAAAACCTCAATTTGTGTAGCCGTAGTCGTCTCTGTTGATCAGCGCGTCGTCAGCTTCACGCTGGTGCAAATGGTTGTTGGATCTGGATCTAAGCCTAGAGGGGGGGTGAATATGCTTATAAAAATTCTCGTGCAACCCACGAGAAATCACACGCAGTTATAGCACAATCAACCAGATACAACGTATAGAAAAGCAGTCACAGCATGCACATGCGATATACCCTGGTTCGGTCGCACCCACGACCTACATCCAGCCCCAAAAGCAATACTAGATTATTAAAGTTAACTGGTACAACCTGTAGCTAGAGCACCAACCCTACACTCACCTGGCCCTCAGTACCTGCACTCACCAAAGTGCCCAAACAATAACAATACTAGTAAAGCCTCTCTCTCTTGGCTAGTCCCAACTAGCCAAGTCCCCAAATCAAATAATAAAATAGTTTTACAGAGATCACAATACCAAATCACAAATAAAATAAAGTTCAGAGTTTAGAATTGCTCAGTCGTGACGGTGTCGATGTCTCTGTCGTTCAGCGCATGGTCAGATCAATCTGACATATAGTAGTCCCCTCAGGAGTCTCCAACAGTCAGCAGGTTGTGTCACCCTCAAGATCAGAAGCAGGTTGCGACAGCCTTTATAGGTCAACAGATTTGCGTCTCCTCACATGAAGATACAAGCTGGTCTGCTCTTGGGGATTTGCTCAAAAAGATTTTGTGCGGCGCCTTTCTTCAATTTGTTGCGGCTATCCCCTAAAAATAAATGCAAACAATTATGCAGCTCTCTGAAAGAAAAGAGGGACAAGCACAGACTTCGGCCAAGGTGTTGCGATTGCTCTGTCTTTGCTATTTTGCCAAGGAACAAAACATTAAAAATAAACCATGCTCTCTCCTCTTGGAAATTATTTAGTGGAGAACAAAACAGAAGTGGACACGCAAGAGGCCATGAAACAATTTTGATGGGATCACCAAAAGCTTAATTAATTTGACTTGCAGCACTCGTAAGATATTTTTATAAGTTTTCCTCAAGGCCATGAAACCCTATATTTTTATAATCTTTTGACTTGCAGCACTCGCAACCCTATTTTCATGGAATCACCAAGGCCATGAAAAAATTGATGATCTCTTTCACCCAACAGGAGGCTGCGACTATACACAAGAATCCCTAAAAACAATTTGACACCCGCAAGATATTTTTCTGTGCTCTCCGAAAAGAAAACCTAAACGCACGGCTCCTCTCTTTTTTGTGTCGGCTTTCTGCTCGGAAAATTAGGTCACCCCTGCTTTTTTTTGATGATAATCTCAGGGGGTTATTCAGAAAACAATTGATATTGGGCCTGATCTTCTTAAAATGAGTAATTAAAATGAGCAACGTTGGGCTTTTTGGAAATGTGAGGTCGGCTTGTGTTTTGATGTCAAAAAAAATGTTGGCTGCTTGGAGAATGGTAGGGGTTTGACTCCAATAAATATAGGTTTAGGGGTTTGACTCCAATAAATATAAGTTAACACAAGTTAGGTACTCCCCTGTCTCCATTGCACATTCCCCAAATCTTTTCCGTGAAGTAACCGCACGTTCGCCGTTCCTGAAACACTTAACACACACGTTAAAACATTCACACACGTTTGTTATCATCAAACATGAAGTTCACAGATCGTTGCTACCAACAATCTCCCCCTTTTGATGATGACAAACCAAATATAAGATTTGACCGATAAGCTTTTCAAATAGTGTGTGTGAAAGTGTGACGATAGTGGGTGACATGCAATAAGATATAATGATGTGCAAGCACCGACATGCAAAGTTAGTAATATGCATGCTCCCCCTATTTTAATGCTTCCCCAATATTCCTTAATGCTCCCCCTTAATCAAACGATCATATTTTCACGAGCATTAATATCAAATCTTTCCCTGAATTTTCTCCCCCTTTGTTATCATCAAAAGTCATACCAACAAAGTCAAAATCATATAGTAAGCAAAAAGAGAGTATTATTAACCATTTCCAACATTTTCATGCATACAGTCATAGAATATTCAAGTCAAAATCCAATGAAATTAAATAGCTAAGAATTCAACACCAACGTGTAAAGTGTGATGATTAAAATTGAAGCACATAGGGAGAACCATTAAGAAAGTCAACCGGAACCAATCCACATTTTCCAAATAACATTCTATCACCTAGGATTGATTTTTCCCACCTCATTAAAAATGAGTTCAAGGTATCACACCCCAAAAACATAGCCTACAAGGACTCTTAGATGCGGGGGTGACATTGCTTGACGAGTAAAACACCAACGCTAAAGTTTACCCATAAAGCTTATGTTGGATACTCGTGGGTAATACCTTTGCCAAGGATTGTATCCATTTTTCATACAGAGCATGTATTTTCTTTTTCAATTTTTATACTTGTAGGAACATGTTTTTAATGCTCAATTTTTATCCATGGCAAGGTATATCATATCCCTTAGATTTTCAGTTAAGTTTTCCTCCTACATTCACATTTCCAATTTCAAAAACGATATCTCCAAATGTGCAACAATAATAATATATGTGGAAGTGAAATAGGTGGTGTAGAAATCAAGTTATTTTCAGTCATTGAACATGCCATGAATATTTAGAAAGATGGACATGCGCATGTAGCAAAAGAAATAATACAACAATTTCTACGTAGATATGAAAATCATTCATGAACACTTCTTTTAATGAATCAAAGAGAAAGATACACATTGAAGCACCATTTTTTATTTTTCGTTTTTCTTTTGAATGCATGAGATACTAAAGCAAACATGAGATGCAATCACACAAATAAAAAAAAACCATGCATACAGAACAATGCAACTACTAGCACACAAACAAGAAAAAAGTTCAAGCATACATAAAGCATGGAGTCTCGTACTAAGTTTTATCAATAATACCAAGCTCAAGACGAAGACGACAAAAACGAGCCTCAACCAAAGGTTTGGTGAATATGTCTGCAAGTTGAGATTCCGTAGGAACAAACTCCACAGACACATCCTCTTAAGTGAGGTGATCTCTAAGAAAATGGTGTCTTACGTCAATATGTTTAGTACGAGAGTGGTGTACGAGATTATTAGAAAGATCTATGGCACTCTTGCTATCACATCGAAGAGGAACTCTTTTAAGAGCTAGTCCGTAGTCAGATAATGTTTGCATCATCCACAGTACTGGAGCACAGCAACTGCCGAGGGCAATATACTCTGCTTCAGTAGTGGATAATGCAACACTATTTTGCTTACGGCTAGACCATGAAACTAAAGAGTGTCCTAGCATAAAACATGTGCCACTAGTGCTCTTTCTATCAGTTAAACTTCCCGCATAATCAGCATCAGAATAACCCACCAAATCAAAGTTACCACTAGAAGGATACCAAAGGCCTAAAGTAGGTGTACTGATTAGGTACCTAAAGATCCTTTTAATGGCTTTCAAATGAGATTCTTTTGGGTTTGATTGAAAGCGTGCACACAAACATACAGCAAACATTATATCAGGCCTAGATGCAGTCAAGTACAATAAAGAACCAATCATACCTCGATATAGCTTTTGGTCCACTGCAACTCCTTGTTCATCCCTGTCCATTTTCGTGTTGGGGCACATCGGCGTTCCAATTCCTTTAGACTTCTCCATCCCAAACTTTTTCAGAAGCTCCTTGATGTATTTGGTTTGAGATAGAAAGATGCCTTCCTTTCCTTGCTTTACTTGGAACCCCAGAAAATATTTCAGCTCTCCCACAAGGCTCATCTCAAACTGATCCTGCATGAATTTCTCAAACTTTTGACATAGAAGATCGTTAGTAGCACCATAAATAATGTCATCAACATATATTTGCACAATGAGAAAGTCTTCAGATTCATGCATCAAGAATAGTGTATTATCAGCACTCCCTTTTATAAAATTATTTTCCAACAAATATGTGCTTAGACGGTCATACCAAGCTCGTGGAGCTTGCTTAAGACCATACAAAGCTTTTTTTTAATTTATACACATGGTTTGGAAAATTATGGCTTTCAAAACCTGGGGGTTGCTCGACAAATACCTCTTCTTTTAGGTAGACATTAAGAAAGGCGCTTTTTACATCCATTTGTTTTAGTTTGAGCCCTTTATAACTTGCAAAAGCTAGCAAGATTCTAATGGACTCAAGCCTGGCAACTGGTGCAAAAGTCTCATCCACATCAATACCTTCAATTTGGTTGTACCCTTTAGCTACCAACCTAGCCTTGTTTCTAATAACATTACCAGATTCATCATGCTTATTTTTAAACACCCATTTAGTACCAACTACAGGATAATCAGTGGGTCTAGGTACTAGTTTCCAGACATTATTCCTGACAAATTGATATAATTCCTCTTGCATGGCCAAAACCCAACTTTCCTCTTCTAAAGCAATATCCATAGTCTTAGGCTCTATTACAGAAATAAAGTCACCATAAATACATAGAGCACAAAGATCTCTAAAAGAGGAACGTGTGCGAATACCTGCCGTAGGCTCACCTAGGATTAAGTCTGGTGGGTGGTTTGGAGTGAATCTCAGCTCTCCTCTGGTAACTGCTTCATCTCGTATTTCTGTCGTGTCAGTTTCAGCTTCCTTTTGTATTTCAGGTTGCTCCTCATTAACTTTTGGAATGCCTTGTTGTTCTACATTTTCCTCTTCAATGTTCTGCCTGCAATCCAAAGAATTTATATCAGATTCATCAAACTTTACATTTATAGATTCAACAATTGCAAGTGTGCGTTTATTATAAATCCTGTATGCTCTGCTCCTTGCTGAATATCCTACGAACACTCCCTCATCTGATTTTGATTCAAAGGTGCCAAGCTGATCTGCAGTATTTAATATAAAGCACCTGCATCCAAAAACTCTAAAGTAAGAAACTTTCGGGGTGTTGCCATGCCATAGTTCATAAGATGTTTTATTTAGCATAGGTCTAAGCATAACTCTGTTGCATACATGGCATGCCGTATTAATGGCCTCAGCCCAAAAAGACATAGGCAAGCTATATTCATTTAACATACTCCTAGCCATCTCTTTTAATGTGCGATTCTTTCTCTCGACCACCCCATTTTGTTGAGGTGTTCTAGGAGAAGAGAATTCATGTAAAATTCCTTTTTCAAAACAAAATTTTTCAAAAATAGCATTTTCAAACTCACCTCCATGATCGCTTCTAATTTTTACAATGGAAGAATTTTTCTCATTAGAAACTTGTATGCAAAAGTTTTGAAAATGGTCAAATGAGTCTGATTTTTTGGCTAGGAAGTATACCCATGTATATCTAGAGAAGTCATCCACCAATACTAAACAATACTTTTTACCTCCTAGGCTAGCAATGTCTGTTGGACCAAATAAATCCATGTGCACCAATTCCAATATACGTGTGGTGGCAATTTCATTGATGCTAGAGAAAGTGGATCTAGTTTGCTTACCTTTGGTGCATGCCACGCACAACTTACCATTCTCATATGTCTGATGCGGTAGTCCTCTTACCAAATTTTTGCTTTCGAGCTTCTTTATCAATCCCATGCTTGCATGTGCTAATCGTCTATGCCATAGTGTGGCCTCTTCTTCACCTACAAGCAAGCATTTAGAAACAGTTAGTTCTTCAATCATAAGAGTATATACATTATTCTTTCTATTTGCAGTAATAATAATGTCACCTGTGGATCTATCAATGATTCTACAAAGTTTTTCATCAAATTCAACTTTCATACCTTTGTCACACAGCTGACTGATAGAAATGAGGTTATGTTTCAACTTTTCAACCAATAGGACATCTGTAAGTCGAAAGGTGTCGTTACCTACAACACCTTTACCAATTACCTTGCATTTTCCATTGTCCCCTAAAGTAACACTTCCTCCTTCATGCTTTGTAAGGCTAAGGAACTTTTCCCTTTCACCTGTCATGTGTCTTGAGCAGCCAGAGTCTAAGTACCACTCACACTTTTGTTCCTTAGCCGTGACATGTACCTACACATAAGAAGAGCATGATATGTGTGACCTAGGAATCCAAATAGGTCCACTAGTGTTAGTCACTTTATTTTTTGGAACCCAAATTTGCTTAAATTTGATGTTGGTATTCCTATACTTGCAATTATAATAAGCATGACCAACACCACCACATGTATAACATTTAGCAAACATGCTTCTTCCTATGCCAGTTTCTCTTTGATTCTTTCTATAAATTTTAGGCCCCTCATCAATTTTATTTCCATATCCCAAGCCACGCCTGTTATTTCCTTGTATCTGATTACCTAGAATAATGTCTAGTGAATGCTTTCCAACACCAAATTTTTTAATAGACAATTCAAGATCAGATATTTTAGACTTTAAAAACATATTCTCATTAACAAGCATGGTACATTTACTAATGAAGGCCTTTTTGTTCTCTTCCTCACTCTTTTTCAGATTAGCCATCTTCTTTTCTAGCTCTTTATTTTCATTTATTAGCATGCAAATTTTCTCATTTAATAATTCATTTTCAACTTCTAGCTTAACCATATTTAGTTTAAACATGCTAATGTCTTTAAGCAAAGTGGAGCAATTCAGACACTCAGTTTCAGTAGGCATACAAGATTTTCCCTTTTCCAAAGAACTAATAGTAGAATTACATGCAACAAGTTTTTCTTTAATTTCATCAACTTCTAATGACATATTATAATTGTCTTGTTGCAATTCAAAATTAGCATTTTTAAACTTCTCTACATGAGATTCAAGTAACTCAACAGTTGATTCCAACCTTTCAATTTCATCTTGCATTTCTTTAAAGGTAGTCACTAGTTGAGCTTTAGTTAAAGATTTTACCTGATCTAGTTCTTCCATCAGACAAAGAGAGGAATGTGCAACTTCCTCTTGAGATTCATCCTCGCTGTCCATATCCCATGTGAGCACCAATGATTTTCCCTTTTGTTCCACAGCGTTATTCTTTCCTTGAGGGCATTGCTTCATAAAATGTCCCTGCTTTTTGCATTTAAAACATGTAACCGGATCAGTAGTATTCTGCTCAAAAGATTTATTATTAGAATTGAATTTAGAGCGATTAAACCTTTTTAGCATCTCTGATCTCCCGTTGCCAGTTCTGATATATTTCTTGAAGCTCCTCACCAAAAAGGCCTCCTCTTCATCTCCATCTTCATCCTCTTTAGCCTGAAGGGCTATTGCCTTTGAAGTCTTCATTTCATCTTTCTCTCTCAGTTCAATGCTCTGCAGCTCCAGCTCGTGGGACATCAGGTTCCCTATCAGATCCTCCACTTTCATCTGCGATAAATCCCTTGCTTCCTGAATAGCTGTAATTTTAGGGCGGAAGGAGCTAGGCAGCGCTCTCAAGATCTTTCTAATTTGTTCTAGGCTTGAGTACGGCTTTCCAAGAGAAGTGGATTTGTAGACGATGTCTGTGAACCTCGCAAACATCTCTTTGATTGACTCTGATGGAAGCATGTAGAAGCTTTCATATTCAGTGCTGAGTAGCGCAAGTCTGGACTCCTTAACCTGCGATGTACCTTCATGAGTCACCTCCAGAGTATGCCAAATTTCCTGCGCAGTTTGACATTGAGATATACGGTTAAACTCAGCTTTATCTAAAGCACAGATCAATGCATTCATAGCTTTGTTATTCAATGAAAAACGCTTCTTATCAAAGTCATCCCACTTATCTTCTGGTTTTATCATTTCATTATTAGCAACATTAATGGTGGGAGGTTTATAGCCTTTTTCTACAATGCTCCATACATCATAATCAACAGCAGCTAAATAAATCCTCATCCTAGTTTTCCAATAAGCAAAATCAACACCATTAAACTTGGGGGGACGGGAAATAGACTGTCCCTCAGCAAAAGCACTATCAGACATATTCATAGACATGATCAACTAGGCTAGATCCTCTAAACTGGCTCTGATACCACTTGTTGGATCTGGATCTAAGCCTAGAGGGGGGGTGAATAGGCTTATAAACATTCTCGTGCAACCCACGAGAAATCACACGCAGTTATAGCACAATCAACCAGATACAACGTATAGAAAAGCAGTCACAGCATGCACATGCGATATACCCTGGTTCGGTCGCACCCACGACCTACATCCAGCCCCAAAAGCAATACTAGATTATTAAAGTTAACTGGTACAACCTGTAGCTAGAGCACCAACCCTACACTCACCTGGCCCTCAGTACCTGCACTCACCAAAGTGCCCAAACAATAACAATACTAGTATAGCCTCTCTCTCTTGGCTAGTCCCAACTAGCCAAGTCCCCAAATCAAATAATAAAATAGTTTTACAGAGATCACAATACCAAATCACAAATAAAATAAAGTTCAGAGTTTAGAATTGCTCAGTCGTGACGGTGTCGATGTCTCTGTCGTTCAGCGCATGGTCAGATCAATCTGACATATAGTAGTCCCCTCAGGAGTCTCCAACAGTCAGCAGGTTGTGTCACCCTCAAGATCAGAAGCAGGTTGCGACAGCCTTTATAGGTCAACAGATTTGCGTCTCCTCACATGAAGATACAAGCTGGTCTGCTCTTGGGGATTTGCTCAAAGAGATTTTGTGCGGCACCTTTCTTCAATTTGTTGCGGCTATCCCCTAAAAATAAATGCAAACAATTATGCAGCTCTCTGAAAGAAAAGAGGGACAAGCACAGACTTCGGCCAAGGTGTTGCGATTGCTCTGTCTTTGCTATTTTGCCAAGGAACAAAACATTAAAAATAAACCATGCTCTCTCCTCTTGGAAATTATTTAGTGGAGAACAAAACAGAAGTGGACACGCAAGAGGCCATGAAACAATTTTGATGGGATCACCAAAAGCTTAATTAATTTGACTTGCAGCACTCGCAAGATATTTTTATAAGTTTTCCTCAAGGCCATGAAACCCTATATTTTTATAATCTTTTGACTTGCAGCACTCGCAACCCTATTTTCATGGAATCACCAAGGCCATGAAAAAATTGATGATCTCTTTCACCCAACAGGAGGCTGCGGCTATACACAAGAATCCCTAAAAACAATTTGACACCCGCAAGATATTTTCTGTGCTCTCCGAAAAGAAAACCAAAACGCACGGCTCCTCTCTTTTTTGTGGCGGCTTTCTGCTCGGAAAATTAGGTCACCCCTGCTTTTTTTTTGATGATAATCTCAGGGGGTTATTCAGAAAACAATTGATATTGGGCCTGATCTTCTTAAAATGAGCAATTAAAATGAGCAACGTTGGGCTTTTTGGAAATGTGAGGCCGGCTTGTGTTTTGATGTCAAAAAAAATGTTGGCTGCTTGGAGAATGGTAGGGGTTTGACTCCAATAAATATAGGTTTAGGGGTTTGACTCCAATAAATATAAGTTAACACAAGTTAGGTACTCCCCTGTCTCCATTGCACATTCCCCAAATCTTTTCCGTGAAGTAACCGCACGTTCGCCGTTCCTGAAACACTTAACACACACGTTAAAACATTCACACACGTTTGTTATCATCAAACACGAAGTTCACAGATCGTTGCTACCAACAATGGTGTCTCAATCCGATGTCAGGATCTCAAGATATAGCCTTCCGAAGTTCAATGCGCAAATCTGCCCGAATCTGGTCTGTGCGTAAATCAATTCTTTGTTCTGCAGAATCGGCAACAGTCTGTGCGTAAAGTATGTTTCTGCCATGTCTTCCAGAAATTGTAGTAAATCGACCCAAGCTCAGAAAAATCCGAATAAATACTCGTTAGAATTGTAAGCTCGTCCTCTTTGACTAAAAAATAAGAAAGATCGGATTTGGATGATCTTGTAGAGAGGAATTCTCAGATTTTTGAAGTGCATCCTAGGGCTTGGAATTTGATCTCTTGGACTTTGCTTCTTCAAAGATGGTGGCATTGGTTGCTTGCTCCTTTAGGTTGAAGATGGCTTATGCTTGGATATCTAGCTTGATGATGGATGGTTCCTTATGCTTGCGGCAAGGCTTGAAGATGATGAAGAACTTTGGCCTAGGAGATGATGAAATATATGAAGCTATTCAGAATACAACTGAAGCTAAAACAAATACCAATGATTTATTACAGAGATTAAAATCGGAAAAATATCACCATGTTGTAGAGAACTGAATTGTGATCATCATGGCGCAAACGGTTCGTTGATCCGAGCTCTGTGGAGAAAGTTATGCACTTTTTAGCGTCGTCCGTCGAGCTCCTTCTTCCGGCGAATTTGATGATCTCTTTGAAGCTTGGAGGAAAAATTCGGCCAAGATAAAGATAAATGAGTCTAGGGCCGACCGTGTTTTTCTTTCTCTCTCCTTTGGATGTGGGTTTATATAGGAGGTGGTGGAAATTAATTAGAATCAAATAGAATCCCATAATTGATGGAGATTGGAAGGAATCCTAACTTGAATAGGATTTGAATGAATCACCATAGATATGGAGTTTGAATTTGTATAGCTATAGGAAATGAATTTGAATAGCTATAAGATTTCATTTAAGATCTCATTTAATCTTTTATATTGATTTGCATGAGATTCTCCATATCTCTCCATCTTTGACCAAGTCTTCAATTTGTATGGCTTTATGATTTGATTCATGCACCAATTGATTTGAATCAATTCAAATATGGATTTGAATTGATTTCCTCCTTATCTCCACATCTTTGACTAAGTCCAATATGTGTAGCCATTATCTCCATCTTTGACCAAGTCCACTTTGCTAATGAAAGGCAAATTCTCCATCACTTTGACTTAGTCTTCCTTTGAGTATTTGCGAGAGTGCCACTCCTGAAAAACACTTAGCACACACATCAAATCGTTCACACATGTTTGTTAACATCAAACACAAAGTCATCGATCATTGTATCCAACTATACGTTGTATCTAACAGAAACATGTTCACAAAATACACCTATTATGTGCACCTTTTCCGTGGCTGATGCATATCGGCCATAGCCTAATCTGTGGCTGAAGAGTTGAACCAACCATAGATTTGTCCGTGGCTGATAGTTTTATACTTGTTTTTTAAAATTTAAATCACAGTCATCCATGTATACAATAAAATAAATTCACATAAATAGCAGAAATCCATGTATATAATAAAATAAATTCACATAAATCCAAATTGTCCACATTTTCAATAAACACAATGAATCCACTTTATCAATAAATTAAAATAAAATAAATTCACAACGTGCAAATATTATATATTACAAAACAAATAATGTACCCAAATTGTCCACATTGTCAATAAAAACAAAAAAAATCATAGATCTCCCTCGCCATCTCTCCCGCCGTCATCATCCTCTTGACCTGAAGGGTTGATATCATCACCTTGACCCCACCAAAAAGTAATATTAATTAAGTTAGACGATAAAACATAAAATATTAAATGAGTCAAAACATCAAATTTAATAGCTTGAAAAGAAATACTTAACTTTGGGTTTAGCATAAACCATGCACATCTGTAAAAAACCAAATCTAACCGTAACGCAAGCATACACACAAACACCCACAACAAAGAAAAAATAAAAAACACCATGTTGCTGCGCAGAAGCAGCTTCTACATCGCTGCCCATGACTGGACAGAAGCAGACGTTACTTCAGCCCATTTCTGGGCAGAAGCAGCTGGTGAGCAGAAGCAGCTGGGCAAAAGTAGCAGTTGCTTTTGCACGGGAAGAAGCAGCTTCATATGTGATGAGACCTATATGTGGGGGTTTTGGGGGGGTCTATGGGTGCACGCATGCTTGCGTTAGTAATATAGAATCTTATTTGGATTGTATATGATACTTGATCCTACACACCATTTCATAATGAATTCATACCATATACTTGATCCTATGTGTGATACTTGATCCTATATGATATATGAGACACATGAGTGACATATATGTCATAAATTCCATATATATAACACATATAAGACATAAATGACACATACGTCAGATATATGAAACATATGTCATATATATGACATGATATACGATATATGTCATATGTCATTAATATTACCCTCTCCCCCCTCCACACACACACATCGTATGTCTTAAATATGACATATGCACGACATATATGACATATATGTCATAAATAAGATATATCATCATCATCATATATCATATATCATCATTATCATCATTATTAAAGCTTTGTCCCAAATATCAAATTCATCACAAATATCATCATCATCAAAGCTTTGTCCCAAATATCTTATTCATCACAAATATCATCATCATCATCAAAGCTTTGTCCCAAATATCTAATGCACACACACACACACACACACACACACACACACACACACACACACACACACATGATACATATATATATACCACACTACCCCTAACCCTAAAATAACCATAACACTAACACTAACCCAAAAGCATAACCCCCTAAGCCTAACACATATCATCATGATATTAATATGATATCCGTATCATCTTAATTAGCCTTGTCCCAAATATGATATATCATGTATATGACATGATATGATATATATACGCAAACACATAAACGCTTAAGTATTATAGCTGATTGGCTTTATGGTTATGGGGGGAGGGAGGGAGGGAGGGAGAGAGAGAGAGAGAGAGAGAGAGAGAGAGAGAGAGAGATATATATATATATATATATATATATTATACAACAGGGATGTTATCATGGGTTTTTGGATAAGAGTTTTTGATAAGAGATGAGAAATTGGGTATATATAAGGGATGTTGTTAAGAGAAATTGGATAAGATAAGAGAAATTGGATAAGAGAAATTGGATAAGGGATATAAGTTAATGATGACTATGACAAACTTTGGGGGGAAACCTGTGGATGTTTGAAAATTTCAATTTGAAATTTGTATTTGAAAACAAAATGAATTTGAACGCTGCTCAGCTCAGCCAAATGAATTTGAACGCAATTTGTATTTGAAAAAAAACATGGGGGTGAGAACGCAGCTCAACCCCATCCTCTTGCGCTCCCTCAGCGGCAACCCTACCCAAGCCCATAGCCCTTCGATCGCCAGCTCCGCGACGCGTTCAAGGTCCTCACCGTTTCTGATCTGCGCCACGTGCTCACCAGCATCGGGGAGAAGCTCGATCTCGCGGAGTGAGGATGGATCGTGAGGTTAGGGTTCTGATTAAGTACGAGGATTTCATTATGAGGATGGATTCAAGTACGAGGATCAGGTTAGCTTGATGATTATTAGTATTACCTTTTAGATCTGTTGAGATTTATCGTGTATCTTTGGTTTGCTTTTTTTTGAATTTGTTGATTTTTGAGATTAGGGCTTCGAATGGTTCTGATTTTGTGTTATTTCCAAGCAGATTCAGGGTTAGGGTTCTGATTTTGTGTTATTTCCAGTTCTGATTTTGTGTTGATCATCTCCATCTCTTAGATTTTGGGTTAGGGTTCTTATCTCCATCTCTTAGACCTATTTCATTCAGATATATGAAGACCTATATGTGAATTATAATATGCTCAAAGAAGATAATTCCCCTTCAGGTTTGGTGGTTAGCACATGCAAGCTAACTTGAAATTTCTGTCAAATTGATAATTCAAGAACGAGTCAATTGATAATTCAGATATATGAAGACCTATTTCATTAGAAATTCACAATATTCTGAATTGAATTAATGCATATAAAATTTTTTGTCCTGTCAAATATCCTCTCAACGTGATATTTAGAAATCTTTTATGGCTAGCACAGAATTTGCTTGGTCACACAATATTTTCTGAACACAATATGCAATTCTCTGTATAAATGAGTTCAATTTGTGTTCTTCTAGGTGTAAATTCATTTTGATACAATATGCAATTTCTGTTGATATGGAAATGAGTCCAATTTGTGTTTTTCTTTATTCCAAGAGTTCATGGAGAAATCAGTTTTTTCTTTATTAGTAGAGTTGATATTCATAGTGGAGTTCTTGGAGAATGGGAGTTCTTGGGAATTTAGTTTTTTTTGTCTTGGTAAAACTACATGTTATTATTCTTACTGTCCTTTTTAAAAGAATCCAACAAAGCACATGTCCAAATCCCAACATTGTTTACATCTGCAATAACATCATCCAACAAACTAGACATATACATATTTCTTAAAACTAGACACTGAAGTTGCACTGCATATTGAGTTAAAATATTTCATATTGAGTTAATACATGATTTCAGTAATGAGTATAAATTATCTGCATATACTCAGGTTGGAACTGCATATACTAAGTTGGAATACATGATGTCCTATTAAGTTAATATTTGTGATTGCATATACTCAGTTGCACTGCAATTTATAAACTTCCAATTTGATGTTTATAAACTTCCAATTTAATCTGGTTGCTTTTATTTCCTTCAGGTTTAATGTTTTTCGATCGGTAACAGTAGCATGAGTTCTAACTCTAGCATCTCGGAAGCAGATTGGTAACTTTGGGTTAGGGTTTCCTCGATCTCATTTGAGTTTTCATTAGGCCTCCATGATCTGCTTCACTGTGATCGAACGCACGCCATGGCGGCTGTCGTGCTTTTGCTCACCGTGAAGCAGTCAGGGAGGCCCAATGGCAAGTCTAACTTCACCCATCCTCTACACCCCTCATCTTCAGAGTTGGAGAAATTCGTCTGCAACAATCCAAGCCACACACTCTTCTGTTACGTTTGCAACAACCAGGTTACAATTCTCAGTTTGTTTTCAGTTTATTTTCTGTTATTATCAGTTTATTTTCTCATGTTCTTCACCTCTCTTCTTGCATTCAATTAGGCACTTCACCTATCTACTTGCATTCAATCAGGTTCTTCACTGATACTTGCATTATCTAAAGAAAAAATCCTGATTTTTCATGTTCTTTTGTTCTATTTGTGCTAAAGATGGCTGATTTCAGGTTAAGGGTTGTTGGAGTTACTTTGTTTGTGTTGTTGTGAGTTGGTTGATGGCCAGACATTTGCTTGCATGTTGAGAACATTTGATCATAGTCTTATGTTGTATAATGCCCATGATGGAAATTTCTTGATTTG